>CM063512.1:8054204-8654204 GCA_032199755.1 Ambrosia artemisiifolia
TTTAAGTATTTGGGTATTCTGGTAGGTGGTAACATGTCCAGAATAAACAGTTGGAAGCCGGTGGTCCAGGTATTTAAAAAACGGTTATCTATGTGGAAGGCTCGCATTCTCTCTATGGGGGGGAGATTGGTTCTTGTTAAATCTGTCTTGGAGAGCATCCCCTCATATTATTTTTCATTGTATAAGGCACCGGTTACTGTTATAAACAAGCTTGAAGGTTTAATTAAGCGTTTCTTATGGGGTGGGACTGATGAAATTGGTAAGATTCATTGGGTGGCATGGGATAGAGTGGCGAAACCTAATTTAGCAGGTGGGTTGGGTCTGAGTAGATTGTTTGATTGTAATTACTCGATGCTTTTCAAGTGGTTATGGAGATACAAAGTTGAAGAGAATGCCTTGTGGAAAAGGGTTATAGAAGCACTTCATGTTTCTAATCGTCGATGGGATATGGTTCCTTGAAACAAACAATCTAGCGGTCCGTGGAGTAAGACGGTGAAGGTGGCTTATGCGACTAAAAGTCAAGGAGTTAGTTTCATGAGTATGATTTTTGGTTCCATTGGGAATGGGTTGGATATTCGGTTTTGGGTGGATACCTGGATTAATGACGCTCCATTGAAAAATTTGTATCCGAATTTGTTCCGGCTTGAAAAAAATAAATGGTGCAAAGCTTCGGATCGTATTGGTGATAATAATGGAGATAGTGTTATTCAATGGGAATGGAAGCGTTATCCTTTTTCGGCTACCGAGATGATGGAATTGATTGATTGTCATATAATGGTAGCGGTAGTCCGACTTAATCATAGTAAGGATTCTTGGAGATGGAATACCGGTTCGAATGTTATGTACACGGTCAAGGAAGCTTGGAAGTGGCTTCGAAATGATGATGGGGAGGTGGATGGTTACAAATACAAGTGGTGTAAGTGGCTTCCTAGCAAGTACAACGTTTTTATGTGGCGGACTAGTTTGGATAGGATTCCCACGGCTACAGCTTTGGCTCGTAGGAATGTTAACATTGGTGACGGTTTGTGCCGGTTCTGTGGTGAGGTAGACGAGACTACAGATCATATTTTCACAGCGTGCATGATTCCCCATGGGTTGTGGCTTGGTGTGGCTTCGTGGCTGAAAATTCCTCCTATGATCATGTTTTCAGTAAAGACATTTTGAGCCTTGTGGATTATATGCCTACTTCTAATTCGAGGAAATGGGTCATCTACGGCATTCTCGTTATTGTGTGTTGGAAGATATGGGTGACCCGGAATGAGATTATCTTCAAGCAAGGTTGTGCAAATGTGTCAAAGATGCTTTCAGATGTAAAGGCGATTAGTTTTCTTTGGTTCAATAGTAGATCGAAAAAGGATAGGATAGAGTGGAAAAATTGGTGTAATTTTGATGTAACTTGATGTATTGGCTTTTGTGGTTTTCTCCGTCTTGGAGATAATCCGTTTATAGTGTTAATGAAGTTAGCCTTTCAAAAAAAGAAGGTACGATAAACGTCTTATAATAAATAATATAATATCATATCATATCATATCACACTTTTTTTCTAACCGTAGGGATGGGATGTACTAGTCTACTAGACAAGTCGTTTAATCTAAAAAAAAGATGAAATTCTTAACTAAAAACATGAAAAGCTATTGGAACACGTAGCTTATTGTAGTCCAAAAATACTAGATCTTTAGTGTGCACAAGATTGTTATCACCTAGAAACACCTATTTGTTAGGTGTTTTAGGTGATTAATCGAGACAAGCAAAGAAACTAGATGAATATTGTAAGAACCGACACACAAGATGAATAATAAGATAATTCCATTGATGATTTAACACTGAAGAACCATGGACTTAATACAAGTACGCACCTTATCTTGTGCTACAAAAGATAATAACAAAAACCCTAACCTAGCTGCTTGGAATGCTGTTCTATTTATAGGACTTCCTGATGGGCCTGCGCACTTAAGCTAAGTGCGCAGAGCCCGTCCAGTAAGTACGCAGACTAGGTTTTTCCACTATAACTTTACTATAATTACATAACATACCCTCCAACTATCACAAACAACTAAACATACTCAAACCTGGTAACTGTGGTCTCAATCTAACCCAACAATACTCCCCCTAGACCACAGCTACCAGCTCTTCGATCTCAGTCGATCTCCACATCACTTGACTCCCCCTCTTCTCTTGCTTGGTGCGCCGGGAGTGCTTGAACGATACTGTCTTCAACATTTGGTTCTTCAATACGTGGTTCTTCAGCCTGTGGTTCCTGGATGAATAACTCAGCGAGATCTTCAGTTTCTGGATCTTGCTGAGTTTCTGGGGCTGGACTTGGAGAAGCTGGTGGGGCTTGAGTAGGCTCAATCTCTGGATCAGCCGTTGCTGCAGAATCCTGTGTTTGCACCTCTGTGATAACTTCAGCTTCAGATATCTTTGCAGCAGCAGCAGCTTGGGCAGCCTTTTCTTTGTCATCTCTAGCTTTATCGGCTGCATTGATCCTTGCTACTAAATCGATCAATTCCTGCTTTCGCTTTAAAGCCCGTTCCACCGCCCTTCTGAACAAGATAGCTTCTACAAACAGCACGTTTCCAGCACCCACATTGATCTGGTTTCCAAAGAGGGTAGTCAAATCAGAGGGATTGAGAGCAAACACGTCAACTGGGTCAAGAATTCTCAACGCCTCTGAATCTTCTTTCAGTTTGATGACGGCTTCACCAGTTAAGCTATCATAAAACCACTTCTTGAACTCTGTCAGCATCACAGGAAGCTCGGGACGAATGGGAACCCTAGTGACGACCTGGGGTGGGTCAATTACGTAGGTGATCATTCCCCGTCCGGTAGCTGGATCGATTCTTTTCTTGGAAATTCTTCTTCTCGGCTTCTGTGGTTTCCAGTTCTTGAAGTCAGACTCACACTCCCTTTCTATAAAAGCAGAGATCATGCCAGCTTGGGTGTCCAAAGAGTGGTTGATGAATGGTGCTCTGCACATTTCCCGGATATCCCAACGAGGAAGAGTCTTCAGCTCAGGTCTGCCCTTGAAGTACTGTATCACTCCCCCTCTCCTTTTTACAACAAACAATCTCTTAAACCTATCATAACCCCAAGAGATGATTCTTTCCTGGTGAGCTTCTCGAGTGTGGTGGATGTTCTGGTGCAAAGCAGGAATGGTAATTGGTCTTCTTGGAAACCAGGTAGATCTCTCAGGGTCCAACCTGTAACCATCAGCCATCTCATAAACAGTGTTTTCTCCCACACCCATCTCCACAAACGTTTCTGGCATCTCGTCCTCACTTATCTCATCAACATCACTTTCCTCAGCTTTTCTCTCTTTCTCTTTCTCTTCTTCCATAAACTTCCCAAAATCGAACGCTTCATCGAAAGTCATACTAGGAGCATCCGTTCCCTGTTTCTTTAGTTCTTGAAGCATATCAAACATTTTCATCTGCACCTCTGCCTGGAATTTTATCAGATAACGCTGATCCTTAACCACCTTTTCCAGATTTCTATTCTTGTGCTTCAACTTCTTCAACTTTTTCCTTAACTCCTGATTGTTGTAAAGCTGATTCTTTAACGTGCAAATTTCCTTCGCTGCAGTCTTTCCCACCTCCTTTGATAGTGTCTCATACAGTTCTTGATGCACAGGTTTTCGACGCTGTGCAGCAGGAACAGATGAGGATGTTGCTGTCTGCTTCTTTACCGGGGTTTGGGAATAGGAGGCCTGGCAGTGGAAGGCCCTGGTTGGTCCTCCCCCCCAAACATAGATTCCAGAATTTCTTCATTCTCTAGATCCTCTTCGGTCATGACGCGTGGTCTTTCAGACTGAGGTAACTGTTCTCTCCTTCTCTTTCTTTCTGCCCTTGCCAGTTCAGCGCTTTGTCTGGCAGCTTCAGCCATCTCAAGTTCCTCTGGAGTCAGTGATTCTCTCCCTTGCTGCAATAAACCAGTCGGCCTGTTTCTTTTTGTTGGCCTTTGAGGAACAGGTTCAGATGCTACTCTCTTTCCAATTGTTCTTTCTCTGGCAACTTCTTCAGCAGTTGGCTGAGGTTCTGTAGTAGCAGGTTCAGAAGGAGCAGGTTCAGAAGATTCGGGTCCGGTTGTGGGTGGTTGTCGAGCTTCAGCAGCAGCTTGTTTTCTTTTCTTGATTTGGTTGTATAGCTTCATGATGATGGGATAACATTGAGCAGCATACATGCTTTCAAGCAGGGGTTCCCAGTCTGGTGTGTTGCACTCAGTGAAAAATCGTGCACCTTTGGCGAAATTGTATTTATCACAAGGGGCAGATCCTCATGTTGTGAGTTGATCATCATCTGAACGAATCTGGGATACATTTCCAGCTTCAGCATTCTTCACCATATAAGCAAACACCATTCCAGATAGATTGAATGGTTCATTCTTGCAGACCTTTATCATGGCGGTGGCCCAGTCAGGACTGAGTGCGTTGTAGCCACCTTTCCTGTGACATAGAGACATAAGAAATACATGACTGATAAGCTTCCAATCTCTTGTCAGCTGACTCTTCTTAATATCACCCCTCTTGTCAAACTCGCCCTTGTATCCAAAATTCTTGAACTCTTGATGAATTTCAGCTTTTGGTAGAGATCTAACAGTTGCTTGCCGATCTTGGAATCTCAGAACACTTCGAACAGTATCTTCTGTGATGACCACTGCTTTGTTCCTCACTGTAGCTTTAATTCTTTTGACACGTGCCACGACCTCCACTTTGGCAGATCTCCAGAAATCTTCAATGTGCGAGCTGTAGACTTGTACGTTCTGCTCTACAGCATATCCGATTCTGCTTCTTCTGATCCAAGTCACAACATCTCGAAACTTTGTATCATCAGTCTCAAGATTCATCGGTTGGTTGTGCATTCCTCTTGGATCCCAGTCAAGAGCCATCTGTGTGGGTCACATGCACGAAAAGTAAGTTAGAACTTTTGATTTTGAATTGACGACTGACAGACTTCTTCATTGACTTTGACGGACGACGTACGTAGACTAGGTTTATTTTATTTGGTTTCATGTGTGTGATTCTTTTTATGGATTAGATTTATCAGTGCACACGGTATATTTCTGTATTTTATATCGTTTAAGTCCAGTCATAGTTTACGAGTGAATTAGTCAGACAACGTAGTCCAGTCAATTGTCAAGAGTGGTCAAGTCAATGGTCATAGTTTTGGTTCAATATTAAGTCCACAGATTTCTTAAGTTCGCAGCCCGAGTCTGACTTTTTGCTAAGTGCTCAGTCAGGTGCGCACCTAAGTACTCAGCCCTGACTGAGCACTTGTGTTGGTACGCAGTCAATAGATTAGTCTGAACACGAGAATAACAAGTACTCATCCTTTTGACTCGGGCATGGTAACGACTTAAGTTGAATCATCAAGTCTGCGTACTAGTCAAGTACGCAGACACTTAAACCTTCGTTTAAGATTTTAGTGCGCAACCAAGTGCGCAGTGATTCAAAGGGTTTCTCAGGCTTGTATCATATGAAGCAAGTACGCATCATATGATACAAGTGCGCAGTTCTTCAAGAATTAAGTGCGCATTCCAGAGAAAACCCCAAATCTTCAACGGTTAATCCTTAGATTTCAAGCTTAAACCCTGTTAATACAACGAAGATCTTATCAGTAACATTGAACTACCTTCAACAAATCACACAAACAGATAATGAAAGACAAATGATGGATTAACAGGTGTTGATTAGCGGTGGTTCAAGGTGGTTTTTGATGGTGGTTTGGGATGAACACGGTGGATGATGGTGGCTGATATGAAGATTAGGGTTTTGGAATTTTTAGATAAAAAGTAAAAAACAAAACTTACTGTGATATTTATAGTTAAAAGAAATTTGGGCTGCGCACTTGACTTAAGTGCGCAGGGCCCAAAAGCCCAATAAGTACGCAGGCCCAATAAACCAAGAAAATAAGCTTTAAACCAAAGATCTGGGTTTAGAGATCAACCGTTTCTCACCTTTTGCATCAAGATCACACTATCCATACCTGCCAGATCACATTTCAACTTTCCGTTGGATAGCTGCAGCTCAAGAAAAACTGTCGGTATATTTGTCCACTTAAATCCATGCCTCTCGTCTTTCAACATGCTTTGTGTGATGAGCTTTATCATGTTTTGGTAATATTGGCGAAGAGTTAATGGACCCCACTTGTGCTAGGTGTAAGCCTACCAATCCTCAAGGTTTATTGAGATATAATGATGAGAGCTTCAGGTCTATGTTTCCATAAGCAGAGAAGATGATCATTATGTCAATCAGATGATGAGAGCTTCAGGTCTATGTTCCCATAAGCAGAGAAGATGATCATCTGATTGCTTTTTGAGCTATCTATATGTTTGCACGTCACTAACATTGCGTGTCTTTTGTTGCTCATTTTGATTTAACAGCCCCGCTTTGGTAGCTTGCACTCTTAGGTGTCTTTTAATTGCTTATGCACAAAATTTTCTGTGTCTTTTGATCTCTCAACCTGTGTATGACCGGACTCAGCTTGTGCAAACCTAAAACACAGTGGGAATCCAGCTTTTCGTGTAGATCTTTTCAGTTTGTCATCTTTAGCAGTTTACTCGATTCCAGGCTGAATCTACCGACATGTCTTTGCTTGAAGCCGCAACGTCCTCTGGGTCCTATTCACATGCTGACAAATATGATTAGTCCCTATCATTTCTTGATTGTTTTGAAAAAGTTTTTAAATTTGCAGTTAGGGATCTACCGGTTTATTTCTCCCCCAAAAATCTTTATTTTATTTTAAACATAAGATTTTTCTATAGTTTATACACAAGTTTTTTTTTTTAAGATACTTTAATCACTCAAAGTTGATCATTTCTAACCATGTTACCAACTGACGAAAACGGGTTTTATCGAAAGCTTTTGTAAAGATATCTGCCTTTTGATCAGCAGTATCTATAGGCAACACCTGTATGTACCCTTTTTCGTGCGCATCGCGAATTGAATGAATCCGAATTTCAATATGTTTGGTTTTCAAATGATCAATTGGATTCTTCACGATGTCACGACAAGCATCATTATCAATGTAGATAGGGGTTCTCATAATATTCAAACCGTAATCCAAAAGCTGATTTTGAATCCACAACACTTGACAGCAACAACTGGATGCGGCTGTGTATTCAACTTGAGCGGTAGATATAGACACAGTTGTCTGTTTCTTGCTCTGCTAAGACACGAGCCTGTTTCCCAGAAATTGACAGCCACCAGAGACAGACTTTCGGTCAATCCTGCAACTTGCATGATCACTATCAGAGTATGCAATTAGGTCAAAATTGTCACTCTTAGGATACCATAAACCAAGTTTTGGTGTTCCTTTGAGGTAGCGGAAGATTCTTTTTACTGCAGTTTCATGAGATTGCTTTGGATTTGACTGAAAGCGAGCACAGCATCCATATGCCCACATGATGTCCGGTCTGCTGGCTGTGAGATAGATCAAGGATCCAATCATAGAACGGTAAGTGTGCGGGTTCACAGAAGGGCCTTGAAGATCTGGTACAAGCGTTGTTTGAGCTGCAAAAGGAGTGTTGGACGGTTTGCAATCCGACAGGTTGTACTTTGCCAGAATGTCTCTTGTATATTTTGCTTGATGAATGAGAATGCCATCTTCTTTCTGTTGGACTTCGAGACCTAAGAAAAATGACAGTTCTCCCATCATGCTCATTTCAAATTGAGACTTCATAATGCTTTCAAATTCCCTGCACAAATTTTCGTCAGTGGAACCAAAGATAATGTCATCAACATATATCTGAACAAGGATAGAGTGTTTGTTGACTTCTTTGGTGAACAGGGTCATGTCGATCTTCCCTCTTGTATATCCATTTTGTAACAGATATGAGGACAAGATCTCATACCAAGCTCTAGGAGCTTGATGGAGACCGTAGAGAGCCTTGTCCAACTTGTAGTATCTGTTTGGATGATGAGGGTCTTCGAATCCTGGCGGTTGACACACATAGACTTCTTCTTTGATCTTCCCGTATAAGAAAGCACTCTTCACATCCATCTGAAAAACTTTAAAATTTCGATATGAAGCATATGCCAAGAAGATGCGAATGGCTTCAAGTCGAGCGACTGGTGCGAAGACTTCCTCATAATCAATCCCCTCCTGCTGACGAAAACCTTGAACAACCAAACGAGCTTTGTTCTTGATTACCACGCCACGTTCATCCATTTTGTTGCGAAAAACCCATCTCGTCCCAATAGGATATTTTCCTTCAGGCAGATCCACGAGCTCCCATACTTTGAGTTTTCTGAACTGAAATAATTCTTCCTGCATGGCCTCTACCCAGCTTGCATCTCTAACTGCATCTTCAATGCTGAAAGGTACTGTTTGAGATAAGAATGCTGAGAGAGCGGTGTTGAGCTTGTCTGTCTGATTTCTTGTAAGAACCCCCTCACTGATTGGTCCAATGACATTTTCAATTGGATGATTCTTAGAAGATTTGAATCCCATATTCTCTTCTTCTTGCATTTGTGGAGGAAGATTCGAAAGATGATATCCAGGTGCAGAAGAGCTGGATGGTTCATTTACAGACTGCTGATTTGATTGTGTTCCTTCAGCATTTGACGTGCTTTCAGGAATGTTAGAGGATTCAGCAGCTGTATCGCCATTACTGAGTTGAGAAGGAACAATTGGATCAGCAACAAGAGGAGAAAAGCGAGTGGTAAATGGTGCAACTTCGTCATCAGAAGAGTAGAGAATATTCCCAAATGGGGATGAACTTGAAGCTTGATTTTCAGGAGCTTGATCTGCAGAAACTTGCTGTTTGGGTATGACAAAGTGATTGAACACAACATCCACGTCGAAGAACCAGTCAGGACCGGTTCCAACATTTGTAGAGTTGGATTCTTGCCAGTCAACATAAAAGGATTCCAGAACCATCTTGGTGCGTTTGTTGTAAACTCGATAAGCCTTTTGACTAGAAGAGTATCCAACGAAGAAACATTCGTCTCCAACAGCATCAAACTTCATGATATTCTCAAAGTTGTTCAGAAGAGTGCAGGAACATCCAAACGGCCTGAAATAATCAATGAGAGGTTTTCTTTTGAAAAGCAATTCATAAGCTGTTTTCCCACGAGGCTTGACAATCAAAACCCTGTTAAGAACATAATAGGCGGTATTCACAGCTTCTGCCCAGAAGATGATCGGTAACTTAGAGTCAATGAGCATGGTTCTGGCAGCTTCAATGAGTGTACGATTCTTCCTTTCAGCCACTCCATTTTGCTGAGGAGTCCTTGTAGCACTGTATTGGAGATGAATTCCTTTCCCGCTGCAGAACGTCACAAAGCTTTGGTTCTTGAATTCTGTTCCATGATCACTTCTGATTGACTTTACTTTTAATTTGATTATATTCTCGATCAGGGGAACAAACAGCATCAAAGTCTCAGCAGCCTCACTCTTGAATTCCAAGAAGTACACCCATGTAAAGCGAGAGAAATCATCTGTAATCACCAAACAATAAGACTTTTTACCCAGGCTTTTTACACTGATTGGACCAAAGAGATCCATATGTAATAATTGAAGTGGAGAGTCAATTGAGTTCACTGTTTTGGACTTATGCGATTTCTTGTGTTGTTTACCTTTTGCACATGCTAAACATTTTTCAGAAAAAGGAAATTCCTTAGAAGGAAGACCTCTGACTAGATTTAGTTTAGAAAGTTTGTTTATATTTTTAAAGTTAACATGACCTAATCGCCTATGCCATAACAGTGACTCCGACTCGGATGCCTTTGACAGTAGACAAGTCATTGGTTGTTCAGACTTGGCATCTCTCATGTTTATCACATATGTGTTATTTTGTCAGGGGGCTTTCAACATGATCATGTCGGTGGGAGGTTTAAATCCTGGCTTCAGGAAGATGCATTCCATGTCGTTGAACAACACTGAGATTCCTTTGTCACAGACTTGTGATACACTCAACAGATTGTAACACAACTCTGGAACATAGTTGACGTCCTCAAGTGTTAGTGCGTCAGAGACTACATCTCCTATGCCAACGATCTTTCCACCCTTTTCATTCCCAGCGAACGCTACAAATTCTCCATCAATGAACCGATAGTTCTTGAGGAGTTCTTTCAGTCCAGTCATGTGTCTTGAAGCGCCGCTGTCGACATGCCATAGATATCTCATAAGAGCTATCAGCCATTTCTGTAATTTATTCTGCACAAACAAAAACAAAAGAGAAACAAAGATGAACTAAAGAAAATCTATGTACAGTGACGACTCTGCCTGATAGTTAAGTGACTTTGGGAATCCAAGTCTGTTTAATCTTTGATCTGTCATGATTTTCTCCCAAAATTGACTCTTGTTTCTTCCAGATTTGTGTATTTTTGACAAAACTTTTTACGGTTTCTTGAAGATTTTTTATTTGATCTGAAAAAGAGTTTTGTGTTTTGACATCTTTCTGTGGTTTAGGTTTTATATGACAGTTTTTGACCACGTGACCCTCTTTTCCACATCTGAAGCATTTTGAATGCTTAGGCTTGATCTTAGGAGAAGATCTGGATGATGATGGTTGTGATGTTCTTTTCTCGAGCTTGTCTGATCTGGAGCTTTCGCTTGAGCTTGATTCTTCCTTGTTGCTACTTGATTCTTCATTGGTGTCGAGGTTATGTAAGCTGGTGTTGCTCTCTGTATCACTTAGTGATTCTTCAGAACTCGAGGTACCTGTTTCACTTTGTGATTCTTCAGAACCTGATACATCTATGGATGAGGGGATAAATTCTGGGATTTCCTCAGTGAGAAATTTCCCAAACCTGTTACGCTTAAGTTCTGGCACAAACACAGATGGTTTGAGCACATGATTTTCATCAGAGAATGCAGCATTAAGATCAACACACACAGGCATAACATTTTCAACACAAACATTAGAGCGTTTGATAGGAGGCTTCCTATCATTCGGAGCCACAGCCCCTTTTAAATCAAGTTCAGAAATACAATCATCCATCCTAGTTAAACTATTACAATCATCCACCCTAGGCAAACTATTACAGTCATCCGATTTAGTTAAGGTTTTACAGTCATCCAAAATAGAATTGTTTTTTGACTTTTCATTGTTCCAGATAAACCAATTCACTGTTGAGTAATTGGCACCTGGATGTCCTAAACCCACTGTCTGCCCACCACAACTTTCATCATCCTCCACATGAGCCTGTTGGGTCACATCTGCATCGCTTTTACTTATGTTAGCATTTGACTCAGACTCATCACATTTATTTTCAAAAAGATCATTTTTTGGATGAGGTGATGGAATGGGTATGTATTCACTTCGGCTCAAGGGTAAGAATAGTGATCTTTCGATTCCATTCTTATCCTTATACCCAATTCCATCCTTTACGAATGATTGTCTTGCACAATCGACTATATCAGTATGAGCCTGTTTGCTCACATTCCATTTATCAACAACAATTTGAAGACGAGTTGTTTCATTTCTAGATTTCTCTAGTTTTGAGGTTAAATCATTTATCAGAAAATCTTTCTTAAGCACAAATTCTTTTAAAGTTTGCATTTCAGCTAGAGTTGCATTCAACTTTCGCTGATATGCCCACTCATTTTCTTTCATTTCAGAATTGATTTTACGAATATCATCCATTTCTCTTAAAACTCGTCTGTTGTGTGACAAACAGTATGCAACAGCTGTAGCACACCTAGGTGAGCACAGTTTAGATTTTATTTCGAGAGGAATATTTACCATGTCTCTCTCCTCAGCTTTCTTGGAAGAACTTTTCACCTCTTCAGCGACTTTCTCTGATGAAGTCTTCTCAGCTATCAATGCCTCCTCCCTCGTCTGATCATTCACCTTCTCATCAATCAGCACACTCTTCAGTCCGGCATTCTTCTGCATCTCTCCCTTCAGTACCTCAGCAGATGACCCTTCAAGAGAATTCACACCATTTGAGGATTTGGTGCAAATTGTGGCCATCAGGGCTTTGTTAACTTCAACTTCTGCAGCGGCTGCCTCTTCTCCCCAATCGAAATCCTCAACAACCAAAGCTTTCTGTGGTTCCTTATCATTTCCTTCATTCCCGTCAGTTATGGCCACCAACCTCTTAGCAGGCTTGATTTCGGCTTGGTTCAAAGTGGGGCATTCATATTTGAAATGCCCGAGGACCTTGCAGTTGTAACACCTGATCTTCGACTTGTCAAACCCAGCCTTTCCCATTCCCACTCTTCTACCGGTTCTGTCTTGAAAACGCTTAACTCGTAGAGTGATCATTGCCATCTGCCACTTGAGATCCATTTCTTCCATATCATCTGGGTCAACTTGGTACATATCCTCTGGGGACATCATCTCACTCTTAACCTCTCCTGCCTTCAGTGCCTCAAAACTGCTCATAAAGGTGTTGAAGAGTTCCACATGTTCAGCAGCCAGCTTGGCAACCTGTGGAGTCAGTGTCTTTGCTGCCTTTTCAGAGTACATTGGAGCTTTGCCTGAGCTTGAACTACCACCCCCCATAGAGTCCACATATGGATGCAGTGAACTTGAACTCATCTCACCAATTGGTGTCATCAAAGCCAGATTCTTCATAGCACTGCTGGGAGTCACCTTTGGGACAATCTGATTCATTTCTCTCTTTGTGATATCCATTTCAAACGATTTCAGAGTGTTTATAAGATCGGCCAGAGTGGACTGAGCATCCAAGTAATCTTTCTTGATCAGCATACATTGGACACTCCACTCCTTTGGAAGAGAGTCGAGTAGTTTCTTGATGGAATTGCGGTTGTTCACAGGAATACCAGCTTTCTTCATCTTAGTCAACAGATTCATAAACCTGTCAATGTGTGATGACAGACTTTCACCACGGATGCTTCCAAACATGTCGTATTCTTTTTGAATCATGTCCTGTTTGTTCTGTCTCATCTCAGCGTTTCCTTCATAATATTCACTCAAAGCAAACCACAGATCATGCGCCGATCCGTACTCTTCAAACATATTGTATACATCGTTTGACAGAGCCATGGTGAGAGCACCATAGGCTTTGTGATCTCGTTGCATCAATTGTTTGTCGAGATCTGTGTATGTAGTGGGATCAGTGTTGAACACTTCTCTTGCATCAGTGGTTCTTGTGGGAATGTGAGGTCCGAGTTGCACTGAGTTCCATTGAGTGTGATCGTTAACGAAATAGAAAGCTTTCATTCTGTTTTTCCATGTACCATAGTCTTCAGCACCCATCAACTTGGGAATACGAGTTATTATGCCGGTTTCTAGTTCAGCTTGGGTTATGGGGTTAACTTGGAATGAGTTGTTACCAGCCATGATTTAATATTAATTTTTAGATTGATTTTAGAATTTTGATTAATTAGTTCAACAAGTTACGGTCCAAAGTCCTTGAACTATTATAATCAGTCCACAAGTTCGCAGTCAAGTGCGCAGCAGCAAGTACGCAGATACCCAGCAACCTGAAACAGTAATAAACAGAAATGATAAGTTCCTGATCTCCTGTAAGTGCGCAGTCCCTGTAGCACACACACTGGCTTAAGTGCGCAGGTCAGCCAAGTCAGAGCAGCACAAGTGCTCAGTCTTTGACTGATCGACCTGCGTACTAGTATAAGTACACAGACACTTAAACTCTCGTTTAAGATTTTAGTACGCAGAAGCCCTAGCCAAGTGCTCAGAAACTGCACCTTTTTCAGCAAGTGCGCACCCCAACTAGAAGTTTCTGATAAGTGCGCAGAAACCCTAGTTGTGGTACCAGGAGAGAGAAAGCTGTAAAGCCTTGTGAAAATTTAAGTGCTCAACACAGACACAAGTGCGCACACTTTGAGATAAGTGCGCAGATGTTCCTGAGATAAGTGCACACCTTGAAATGTCAAGTATGCAACTTATGAGCTAAGTACTCAACTCTTGAAACAAGTACTCAGAAATAAGAAACAAGTGATCAGTTTTATGAGCCAAGTGCGCAGAATAAGTGCGCAGAGACGGCTGAAAAACACTCAAATCATATCAGAAACATATCCAGGAGGTTTTCAATTAATCTGAAGTTCTTGAATGATGTTTCTACTGAAAATAACACTTTTTAAACACCTTAGTAACACCTTGTTCACGAGATTTTAAGGCAAAACTAAAGAAAATACTCAAAGTTTTGATAAACACTAAAGTTTATAAAAATCTTGATAGTAAGAACTAACAAGAGAGGGTTTTGATATCTTTAGATAGATACAATCTAGAGCACAGTGGCTCTGATACCAAGTTATAGTCCCAAAATACTAGATCTTTAGTGTGCACAAGATTGTTATCACCTAGAAACACCTATTTGTTAGGTGTTTTAGGTGATTAATCGAGACAAGCAAAGAAACTAGATGAATATTGTAAGAACCGACACACAAGATGAATAATAAGATAATTCCATTGATGATTTAACACTGAAGAACCATGGACTTAATACAAGTACGCACCTTATCTTGTGCTACAAAAGATAATAACAAAAACCCTAACCTAGCTGCTTGGAATGCTGTTCTATTTATAGGACTTCCTGATGGGCCTGCGCACTTAAGCTAAGTGCGCAGAGCCCGTCCAGTAAGTACGCAGACTAGGTTTTTCCACTACAACTTTACTATAATTACATAACATACCCTCCAACTATCACAAACAACTAAACATACTCAAACCTGGTAACTGTGGTCTCAATCTAACCCAACACTTATTATAAAGGGTAAATGTTTTCGATTAAAGAGGGGATCCCGTTTGACACATTGGTGTACAGTAGGGGTGTTCATCGGGTTTGGTTTTCGGTTATCAGGTTATTCGGGTCGGGTTATTCGGGTTTTCAGTTGTGAAAATATTACCCGATAACCGACCCAATCTAGTTAAATGGTTATCGGTTATGGGGTTAATCGGGTTCGGGTTTTTCGGGTCGGGTTAAATGGTTATCGGTTTAATGGTTCGGGTGTTTGAGTTACATATTTCCAACCATTTGGGTTGCGTATTTCTATCCATTTGGGCTACAATATGTGTAAAATAAAACCACATATGGGCTACAATATTTAGATGCAAATTTGGCTACAAAACACTACTATGATATACATAAAAATATGGAAACTGGATCATTTATTGGTTTTTGAATTATTCGGGTTATTCGGGTCAACCCGAGTTATACAAAACTAATCCAAAGACCGACCCTAAAGACTATAGTCGGGTTCGGATATTCACTTAATCGGGTTCGGGTTAATCGGGTAAGGTAGTTTTTTAGGTCGGGTCACTTCGGATTCCGTTCAGTTATTGGTTATCGGTTAAAAAGAACATCCCTAGTGTACATTTGTACACAAAGTGTATCAACTCTCTAAAAATCCTTTTTTATACAAAAACTAAATAGAATATAAATTTTTTTTATTTTTTTAACTATAATATGTCTTATAGAAGACAAAACATATATCAATGAACATTGATTTGATTACAAATTTATACTCACCGTTATCCTAACCATTAAATTTACTTTACCAATCGTACATATAGAGTGAAGGGAGTGGACCTTGGGTTTGAGCGCAGAAAGTTAACCCACGCCTGGGGGGGGGGGGGGGGATACCAGCGTTTGTGGAGGGTGGGGTGTTTGATTGGTAAGTCAAAAAAAGAGAATATTGCTCGAATGGCCCCTGTGGTTTGCACTTTTTTCACCTATAGTCCCCAAGTTTTCAAAATTACAGCTATAGTCCTGAAACAGTGTAATTTTTTAACTCGGATAGTCCCTGGAGCTAACTGAGGTTAAATAATCCAGTTAAGTAGGTGTGAAATTACAAAACTACCATTACTTTAATAAAAAAATAATATAACACTAGTGGGTCCCACACTTCATCTTCCCCACTTCATCTTCTTCACCTCATCACCTCCACAAACCACCACCACCCATCTTAACCCTCCACCACCACCGACCACCCATCTCAACCCTCCACCACCACCGACCACCCATCTCAACCCTCCACCACCACCGACCCCCATCTCCACCCATCCTACCGACCCCCATCTCCACACATCTCAACCCTCCACCACCACCGACCCCTATCTCCACCCATCTCAACCCTCCACCACCACCGACCCCCATTTCTCTATATAACAAGTTAACATCTAACATGTTGAAAAGCAATATCCATCATTATTATTAATGTGAAAAGTGAATCCTTTGACATAAGAAGTCAAAGAGGGGCTATTCTTATGTATATTAATCTACCTCAGGTGCAGCAGCAAGCAAGCAGAAGTATCCAAATAGACAGAGATTCTGTGGTGACTGGTGACTGTAATGAGCAGATGATATGTATTTACTTTCCTCCGTATAAGGGCAGTGACTTGGTTTACCCATCAAACACCACCATTAATGATATGTACACAAAAGGAAAAGATGGAATTCGAAGGGATACAACTAATTACCTTAACGTTTTCTAGGCCTCTGATATGAATGCGCGATTGAATCACATCAATATCCACTGGTCAGTTTCCATCACCGTCGATAATTGACGACATCGGAATCGTGAATCAGAAATTAGAAATTAAAAAAAAAACAGAGAGAGAGAGAGAGAGCTAACAACAGTCGATTCTTGTAAATCACTTTCTACAACAGATAAAACCGTGGCAAGTTCTTCCCATAGGTAGGGTTTGGGTGTTGGAATCGGGTGGAGATGGGGGTCGGTGGTGGTGGAGGGTTGAGATGGGTGGTGGTGGTTTGTGGAGGTGATGAGGTGAAGAAGATGAAGTGGGGAAGATGAAGTGTGGGACCCACTAGTGTTATAGTATTTTTTATTAATTGGGTGTTGGAATCGGGTGGAGATGGGGGTCGGTGGTGGTGGAGGGTTGAGATGGGTGGTGGTGGTTTGTGGAGGTGATGAGGTGAAGAAGATGAAGTGGGGAAGATGAAGTGTGGGACCCACTAGTGTTATAGTATTTTTTATTAAAGTAAGGGTAGTTTTGTAATTTCACACCCACTTAACTGGATTATTTAACCTCAGTTAGCTCTAGGGACTATCCGAGTTAAATTTTTTTACTGTTTCAGGACTATAGCTGTAATTTTAAAAACTTGGGGACTATAGGTGAAAAAAGTGCAAACCACATGGACCATTCAAGCAATTTTCTCTAAAAAAAAAGGCTGGCAATTATTGATCAGAACATGTGATGCCTAAGCCCAAACCCTCAAATCCAGCCCATCCACTCCCCTATCTTTTGGGGGCTTTACTTGAACATGTGATGCCTAAGCCCAAACCCTCAAATCCAGCCCATCCACTCCCCTATCTTTTGGGGGCTTTACTTATCGCTACATAGTAACTGGTAACTCATGCCTCCATCTAAGTCCCCCACTCCCTATAGCTTTGAATTAAAAAAAAAATGAGTTGCTAGAAAAATAAATGTCATTCTTTATTTGTAAATAATATATGTTTATGTTAATTCTTACATTGATGACAATAGTGCAAAATATTTTATCAAGATACGTAACATTGTTTGTGATTAACAACTTATAAAACTCGTTGAATGAACTCACAAATAAAACAAACAACACACCTAATTCGAGTTCATGTTTACAAATTACATATATGTAACTTATAAATTACTGAAAATATATCAATAAACAAACGGCAAATGGTAACAATTTCAAAATATTTTTTGAATGACAAGATCACATTATTGTGCACGCATGAGGATTATCATCACTAAAGAGCGAGGCGGCAACTTCATCTGATGCAACCGCGACTGAGTAAACCGAGGGGGTATGGAAGAAAGCATGGAGGTTATGATGAGATAAATCCTTTCGTGAAGACATTTCATGATAGTATTGGTTTGCAATATGAGTCGGGTATTTATAAAATGAAGCGAAATGAGCATGACTTGGGTATGGCCATGGCTCGACGGCTTTGCCCGTCCGCTTTATTGCTTTGATCACTTTCCTTTCATCTAAGGCGTAACCTCTCACGACTATCTTTTGCATCTCCATTTCAATTTCAACTTCTTCAACTCCTATAGAAAAGTTTAAACATTGACATTTTTTTATTCCAGGACAAAGAAAATTACATCAAAATAACGGGTAGGCGGGCAACAAGCTGCGCCGCCACCCCTTTCTGAATAGTTTAAAAAAAAGTTTAAGGAAATAACTAAGAGGAGTACTTATTAGACAAAAACAAATTTAAAAGATTTGCATACACTACAATTAGTCGTACAATAAGTTACTGATTTTTTTTATGACATATCTGTCATTTTCTATCGTGCAGGGTAATTAAATTGGTCAACACTCTTCTGTTGGTCAAATGCAGAAGTTTGGTATTGGACTTGGACCGGTCTAAGCGCAAGCTCCCATAAGGCTATACGGTGCACAGACGAGAGCCACCCCCGTCCCAAGCCTTTTCCCCCGTCCCCTTGCCCAACACCGCCCCGGGTGCCCCGTCCCACCCCAGCCCCGTCCCCCCCGTCTCCCCAAGAACGCCTAGGACGGACCAATGAGGATTGAGATAATTAATTTTTTTTTTTTTTTTTTTTTTTTAAATATCCAACGGCTAGTTTAACGGCTAGTTTTTTTTTTATTTTTTTTTTTTCAATTCTATCTATAAATATTATACCACTCTCCCATTTTTATCCACTAAATCTCATTCCAAACCCTTTATTTTATATAAACTTCTCACTTTTTTATAAAAAAACTCATGGATCCTTTCCACCAATTTAACCAAGACCCGAATCAACCTAACCCGAATAACCCTTTCACCACACCCGGTTACACACCCGTCATTGATCCACCCATATCGCAAACCGTTCCAATATTGCCGCATGCGGCTCAAATGCTTCAAAACCCGGCGGCTTATGCCCAATTACACCCGGTAAACTACATGCAAATGCAACATTATATGAACCTAGCAAGCCAAGCGGGTTTTACATCACACTTTTCACCACACTTTTCACCACAATTTTCTCCACAATCACAAGCAACTACACCTACCGGCCCATCACAACCCACTACACCTATTGAACCATCACACCCCGTTAATGATGAGAACGAAACCGATGAGGAGATAGTTGCCGAAACCCAAGAGACCCCAACGACCCAAAAAGGAAAAGGGAAGCGCAAAGGAAAACAACGAGATCCAGGACCGGGACGTGGTCGGGATAAATTTATAGTTTTTTTTATATAATTTGTTCGTTTATTTTTTATACTATAAAATGTTTGCGTTTTTTATGTAGGTCGGGATAAAGCTCGAAAGGAAATGGCGGCAGGAAAGAAAGCGATGGGGTCGAGTAGCACGAGCGGGAGCGCTTCAAAGCTTGATAAATTAACCGAAGCTATGGAAGTTTTCAACAGAGCTAACGAAGAAAAAATAAAGCTCAAGAAGGAAAAGATTCGCTTGATTGATGAATCGAAGGCGGTGGAAGAGTGGAAAATTATGGAGGCGGATCTCTCAAAGTATCCCGAAGAACGACGCGGCCCGTTGAAGAAGTTGCAAGAAAAGTTTCTTGCAAAATGGAAGTAGTTTTATTTGTTTTTAATAAATCGTATGTTATTTTTAAGTATGTTTGTTTTTTTTAATTTTAGGATGCTTTTGTAATTTTTATTTTTATAATTTAGTATTTGTTTGAACATTTTTTTATTTACTTATTACTTTTATAAAACTAATAAAAAAAATATTAGAAAACAAAAAAAAATAAATTAAATGCTTGAGACATGAGGTTGTTCATGTCTGCACACCACACCCATGTCTCAGACACCACCTAAGTGATGTGGCAGCCTACGTGGCACTGAGACATGAGGTTTTTCATGTCTGCCCACCTAATAGCCTAAGCAATAACCAATAACCCAATAGACATGTTTAAAACCGGACATTAAACGTTTTTTTTTATAATTTAAATTAAGTTTCTACTAAAAAGCCATTTTTATTATTTAATTTTCTTTGTTTTATATTTATCCCACGGCTAATAAACTTAAAAGCCTTCATAAGTTAGTAATGTATAACTATAATTAATCCTGATGGTTATAAGTGGTATTACATGTCAAAAGGTTAGGCGTTCAAATATTGTAATGTGTACGTTGTGGACTTGTGGTGTCTTTATTTAAGAAAATCTAAGGGTTTTTGTTAAAAAAACATATGAAATAAATATATGTCCATTTTTTTGACGGCCAACAAAACTTTCATTCCAAAAGATTACCAGGATGATAACCATTCACCAAAATACAGAGCCAACTATAAATCAAGTTCTCTGAATTGCATGTTACACTTCTACATTGTTTTTGAGAGCTAAAAAGTTTGAGTGAACGGTTATATAACTGTCTTATATATCACGGCTAAAATAAAAGATACAAACGTATTATATGATTCTAGTGGTTGTCTGCTTAAAATTGTTTCGAAAAAGAAAAATCAATAGGATGAAGAAGAGCTTTTACCTTTGAGTTTGAAAAGAGCTTTCTTAAGCTTAGAAGCACAGCCATGGCAATCCAAGTTTGGAACTCTCACTTCCACCACCTGCAATCCACCCAACATTATCAAATTATATTATTTTCTAAATATCATCTTTTGTGTTATATACACATATAATTACATATGTATTATGTGATAAATAATGGAGACACTTACAGACATGGTTGTGTGTGGGGAACAAACACAGAGTGGTTTGGAGTATGACTAATAAACAGAGAAACCCCCCTATAAATATGGTGTATGAGAAGATATACCAATGCCATATAACCAACGGTTATAATATTTGTAATTTCAATTAAAAAAAAAAAAAAAAAAAAAAAAAAAAAAAAAAAAAAAGAATATTTAATATATCCCTTGGTTATATTTTATTTGATAACATTATCATTTAAATGTTAATAGTTAAATTCTAGTTTTCTTCTAAAAAATCTGTAATTTCAAAGTAATTTTTATGCTAACCTTTTTTCCCCTTAAATGATTTTTTTACTTGTTCTCACGGTTCTCACAATATTTAGCGTTCTCAAGATAATCCCCCATACATAATAATACCTAGAAGTTATTACTAAAAAAAATTAAGAACTTTTATAAAAATACATTAAAATAATCCAAAAGTTAGTAGCACATTTATAGGAGTGGCGGGCCTGGAACATTTTTGAATATTCAAAGGAGCGGAGATAAAGCCAATAAATACCAGGAATTGGGGAGCGGGCCCGAATAGACTCAGGAGTGGACCCAAGGCCCAACCCATAAAAGAGAACCCACTTTCTATCCGGTTTTTCTCCAAAAGTTCACACTTTGGTTTAAAAATATAAAACCGTCCGAACCGGTTATCGGTTTTATTTGGTGGTTTGTTTTTCTTCAACTTTTCCTTGATTTTAAGTTTTAACCGTACTGATCAACTTGATTTATGGTTTATACCAAAACCTACCTTTATAAATTCAGACCGGACTATTGGATACAATAATATATCTAATATTTATGATATTATATATATACATATATATATATATATAGAGAGAGATGTTTAAGTTTTTGTACAAAGATCATATTTCGTGAAAACTGTGAGAAGAATTAAGAAATGACATGTAGGCATTATGTTTTGGATTTAGGAATGATGTATTGGGTTGTTTTGGCTAAAAAAACACCAAACACATCAATTTAAAACACAATGCAATGTATTATAGCCATCAAATTTAAAACTTAGCTAAACACAATGCTTAACACTTAATAGACACTGCTCAATCTTCTGTGAAATGACTATTATATCTTCATCTTCTTCTCCAACCAACCCACCCACCCATCACCACCACCACCATCATATCCACCCCCACCCTCCCTCCTCATCTATCCTCTCTCCTCAACAACAACAATAACAACTTTCTTTCTTTCTTTCCCAACATGGAATCATTTTCAGAAGTTTCATGATTAATAAACCATCAATAATGACAAACTTAAGTTTCCATCATCTCTCTATCTACATGCTTCAATAACCCTAAGGATTTTATTTACACAAGATGAAAAAGATGAGTAGCAGTAAGAAAGAAGTAATTCGATTGGAGCGTGAAGGTGGCGCTCGCCTGAGACGGTGGTGGTAGGTCATCAAGACCAAAGAAAGGAAGAGGGAGATGAAGTGATTAGGGGTACAAGTGGGTTGCAGGTGGTGGTTGCAGGTGGTGGTGGTGATTGGTGGGTTGGTTGGAGAAGATGGGGGTATATTAGTCATTTCACCCACAAACTAACAGAAAACATAACAGCCGTTAGTCTTATGGACGTAAAGTGTTAGCCCGACAAACCAAAGGGACTCAGAGTATTATATTCGTGCTGAACCTGTTAGTTGGGGCAAACCACAGGGACGAAAATTGCAATTAACTCCAATTTTTAATTATTCTCACACGTCTTACAAAATATGACATTTGTACAAAAACCTCACCCTATTAATATATATTAGTTATTTATAGTTTTATATTAAGCGTAATTAAAATACAACTAGGCTAAATAATACTCAAAGTGGAACCATTCGGCTTTATATTAGCTTATCCGCTATATGGGTTTAATCAAAATTTAAAATGTGTCTGCTCAAACAAAATATCAATAATTCATGTAGGTCTTATTGTTATTACTAGTATTTTATTATTGATGTGATAATTGATAAACGCGCGGATAAGTAGACTGGAGATTGAACTAGGCCCGGTCTATTTCAACCCCCCATCTTCTATTTTCATCCCCCTCAAAGCGCATCGCTTAGGCCTAAGCGATGCGCTTTGCCCCATTTCGAGGAGGTCAGTATGAGGTCAGAAAAAGCAGAAATTTTAAAAGCGAAGCGCCTCGCTTAGGCCTAAGCGAGGCGCTTCGAATCTAACTGTATTTTTTGGTATTTTTTTGGTGTTTTAAATTTTAAAAGCGAAGTGCCTCGCTTTGGCCAAAGCTAGGCGCTTTACCCCCAAAGCACCTCTCTTTGGCCAAAGCTAGGTGCTTTGGCCCTTTTATTTAAAAAAAATATATATTGTTTTAATTAGATTTAAATGGTTTTACTTAATTTAAAAGTTATTTTAATTCATTTTTAATTGTTTTAACTAGTTTCCAATCAAAGAAAAATTAGTTTGGCGTGTTTCGGTTCGTTTATTGCTCGTTTGTGGTTTTCAGAACAAACAACCGAGAATCAACAACTTTCATAAATATATGTACGTAACACATGAAGTGTGCAATCAATACCATGTTTTACCAAATTTCAAATTTTACATCTCTAATCGATATACTAGACTTCTGGACATTGTTTAACGCGTTTGGTTCGTTTAGTTGCTCGTTTCAGAGCAAACAACCGAGTATGAACAACTTTCATAAATCAATGTACGTAGCACATGAAGAGTGCAACCAATACCATATCTTATCAAATTTCAAATTTTACATCTCTAATCGATATACTGGACTTTCGGACCTTGTTTGACGTGGTTTGGTTCGTTTAATTGCTCGTTTGTGGTTTTCAGAACAAACAACGGTGAATGAACAACTTTCATAAATAATAATATAACTTTTAAAGTCAGGTGCTTTACCCCCAATTAAACTATCATTAATAACTCTAAAAGTGTTAATTTTTTATGTTTTATTTTAAAAGAAATAATAATAACCTACAAATTGTTGTGTGTTAGGTATAGTCCGAGCACCACGTACTTTGATTCATCAAATTTGTGCAAAGCTGGATGTTTCTACCAAAAAACACAAATGAGCAATAAATGAACCGAAACACCTCAAGCGAATTTTCTTGGCTTGAAAACAACTTAAAAGAACTAAAATTGAATTAAAAATATTTTTTAAGTCAATAACAAATATTTATAAAGAATTAAAACAAATTAAGTTTTTTTTTTTAAAATGGCGAAGCGCCTGGCTTTGGTCAAAGCTACGCGCCTGTAGTCCAATCAAGAAAACCAGGCGCCTAGCTTTGACCAAAGCCAGGAGCTTTGCCATTTTTTTTAAAAAAAACTTAATTTGTTATCCACCCGAATCGTATCGACCCGATCAGGTCTGGTAACGAACTGTACCGGTTTCGAAATGACCGGCCCGTTATCCACCCGGATCGTATCGAACTGATCAGGTCTGGTAACGAACCGTACCGGTTTCGAACTGACCGCCCGGTAACGAACCGTACCGGTTTCGAACTGACCTGCCCGTTATCCACCTGGACCGTATCGACCTGATCAGGTCCGGTAACAAACCGTATCGGTTTCGAACTGACCGGACCGTTATCCACCCGGATCGTATCGACCTGATCAGGTCCGGTAACGAACCATACCGGTTTCGAACTGACCGCCCGGTAACGAACTGTATCGATTTTGAACTGACCGACCCGTTATCCACCCGGATCGTATCGACCCGATCAGGCCCGGATACGAACCGTACCGGTTTCGAACTGACCGGCCCGTTATCCACCCAGATTGTATCGACCCGATCTGGCCCGGTAACGAACCGTACCGGTTTCAAACTGACCGGCCCGTTATCAACCCGGACCGTATCGACCTGATCAGGTCCGGTAACGAACCGTATCGGTTTTGAACTGAACGGCCCGTTATGCACCCGGATCGTATCGATCTGATCAGGTCCGGTAACGAACCGTACCGGTTTCAAACTGACCGCCCGGTAACGAACCGTACTGGTTTCGAACTGACTGGCCCGTTATTCACCCGGATCGTATCGACCCGATCAGGTCCGGTAACGAACCGTACCGGTTTCGAATTGACCAGCCCGTTATCCACTCGGATCGTATCGACCCGATCAGGTCTGGTAACGAACCGTACTTGAAGATTGGATTCGGTGCAATCAGAATCTGAATATTATATTACAATAATATTACGTTGAGCAAAAAGTTGTGTTTGAAGCCTAGTTCTTTTGGCCACAGGTACAGAAAGGTTATAAATGTTCATGTCGTTTCAGGTTGCTTTCATCGTTGACAGATATCTCTCCGATAACAGAAGAGTTATCTTCAAAATTGATGTAATGTATAAGTTTTAGAGTCAGTAAGCATTTAAAGAACTTGCAACGGCTTGAGATATGAGTTTGATTAGCTTAAATCTCTTTGATCCATGGTATCCACGTTCAACTGAATCTTTCTCTGATATACTCTGTGTCAACCGAAATTGAGTATCATCAATCTGGTATTAGTGGTTGGAAACTGTGATGACAAAGCTGGTGTGTGTGGAAACAAGGTATGGATATGGAGAATATGGAATGAGATGATTTCGATTTTCGTACAAAGATTCCATAAGTAAAAGTCAGTTGTTATCGGAGAGATAGCTGTCAACGATCAAGGCAACATACTTGAAATCAATGGGAAGGTAAACAATTCCTGCACATCTTGATGAATATCTTCATCAATCTCCTTGATCTACGCATAAGTGTGAGAGTCGATCCAACTATTGATTTCTTTTTGCAACCGGTACAACGAACTTTGTAGGTTTGCGCGTTAGCGCCGATCCGATTGTTAAAAGTATCAAGACTATGAAATTAGTAAAACAACTTTTCAGTTGTTATCGGAGAGATAGCTGTCAACGATGAAGGCAACCTGATAAAGGCTGAATACGAGTGTAATCAAACAAGGTGCTATGAAAACCACCAACGATCAATTATAATATAGTTCGGAAGTCAAGCATATAAATTAAACATGCAAAATTTATGTTAGAAAAATATGGGTATCGAATGTATAGTCGGAGGACCACGTACAATGATTCATCAAAGTTGTACAAAGCTGGATGTTTCTACTGAAAAACCCAAACGAGCAATAAACGAAGCGAAACGTCTTAAACAAATTTTCTTGGCTTGGAAACAACTTAAAAGAACTAAAAATGAATTAAAATTATTTTTTGGTCAATAACAGATAATTTTGAATAATTAAAAGAAATTCATTTTTTTAAAAGGCCAAAGCGCCTAGCTTTGGCCAAAGCTAGGCGCTTGAGTGCCTAGCTATGGCCAAAGCTAGGCGCTTGAGTGGTTTGATTAGACCATAGGCGCCTAGCTTTGACCAAAGCTAGGCGCTTTGGCTTTTTTTTAAAAAAAATGAATTTCTTTTAATTCCTTAAAATTATCTGTTGTTGACCAAAAAATAATTTTAATTCATTTTTAGATCTTTTAAGTTGTTTCCAAGCCAAGAAAAATTGTTTGAGACGTTTCTCTTCGTTTATTGCTCGTTTGGGTTTTCAGTAGAAACATCCAGCTTTGTACAACTTTGATGAATCATTGTACGTGGTCCTCCGACTAAACCTAACACACAACAATTTGTTTTAATTCATTTTTAAGTGTTTTTAATTACTTTTCAATCAATGAAGGTCCTCACATTTTAGTAACATTTTAGATTAAATGGGATTTAGAACAACCACATGTCGAGAAATGATAATTTTCAAATATTGCAGATCAGGGTGTTACCAAGCATGTCAAGAAATGATAATTTTCAAATATTGCAGATCACGGTGTTACCAAGCATGTCAAGAAATGATAATTTTCAAATATTACACTTGTGTTCAGCCTTTATCTAGTTGCCTTCATCGTTGACAGTTATCTCTCCGATAACAACTGAATTTTACTTGCTTGCCTGAAACGTTGTTTTACTAATTTCATAGTCTTGATACTTCAAGGTACCATGGATCGTATCGACCCGATCAGTTCCGTTAACGAACCGTACCGATTTTGAACTAACCGCCCGGTAACGAACGTACCGGTTTCGAACTGACCGGCCCGTTATCCACCCGGACTGTATCGACCCGATCAGGTCCGGTAACGAACCGTACCAGTTTCGAACTGACCGCCCGGTAACGACCCGTACCAGTTTCGAACTGACCGGCCCGTTATCCACCCGAAAATGTATCAACCCAACCAAGTCCGGTAACGAATCTCACCGGTTTCGAACTGACCGCCCGGTAATGAACAGTATCGGTTTCGAACTGACCGGCCCGTTATCCACCCAGACCGTATCGACCCGATCAGGTCCGGTAACGAACCGTACCAGTTTCGAACTGACCGGCCCATTATCCACCCGTTGAGGTGCTTAAGAAACGAGCAATTAGACGAACCAAACTGCGTCAAACAAGGTCTGAAAGTCCAGTATATCGATTAGAGGTGTAAAATTTGAAATTTGATAAGACATGGTATTGATTGCACTCTTTATGTGCTACGTATATTCATTTATGAAAGTTGTTCATACTCGGTTGTTTGCTATGAAACGAGCAATTAAACGAACCAAAACGCGTTAAACAATGTCCGGAAGTCTAGTATATCGATTAGAGATGTAAAATCTGAAATTTGGTAATACATGGTATTGATTGCACACTTCATGTGTTACGTACATATATTTATGAAAGTTGTTCATTCTCGGTTGTTTGTTCTGAAAATCACAAACGAGCAATAAACGAACCAAAACGCGCCAAACTAATTTTTCTTTGATTGGAAACAATTTAAAACAATTAAAAATGAATTAAAATATTTTTTAATTAAGTAAAACCATTTAAATCTAATTAAAACAATATTTTTTTTAAATAAAAGGGCCAAAGCACCTAGCTTTGGCCAAAGAGAGGTGCTTTGGGGGTAAATCTAGAAAACATGTCCAGATTCATCCCCCCTAGAAAAAAGGGGCCAAAGCGCCTCGCTTTGGCCTAAGCGAGGCGCTTTGAAGTTGCTTTTTGCTTTTCCCGATAAAGCAGTCAACCTAGTACCACGATTTGACCCAAAGCACCTCGCTTTGGGCAAAGCGAGGCGCTTTAATGGGGGGTTGAAATAGAACCCAAGGGGGTGTAAATAGAATGGTCCTTGAACTATTGTGAAGTTTACACTTCAATGTTTTTTGTTTATTACTAGTAGGGTGCCCGCATGATGCAGCGGGGAACACAGGCACTTCTAATGGTATGTATGTTTCAGTTTAATTTGCTTATTAGCCTCAACAAAAACTAAAACCAGAGTCATCAGTTAATCGACCTTATTAAACAATCGATTATTTGGTTCGATTTATATGGTTAGATTATCGGTTTTTAGTTCGGGTTAGTTAATTTTTTTTGCCTATATTTATATCTTTTATACATCCATTTAATTTATTTATATCTCTAATAACCGAACACAACCATGCACCATTAGAAGTGTCGTGTTCCTTACTACATCATGCTGGCACGCTGTTATGAATATATGAATGGTTTCGTTTCAGTTTGACTGATTTCGGTTAACTAAGTGTACAAAATGAAAATGATAACCGATTTTAAGTTAAATCGGATGTTGGTTAATTCAGTTTTCAATTGATTTTGGTTCATTTTTGTCTCATTTTTTGTTTGGCTTCAGTGAACGGTTTAGTTATTGCTCACTCCTAGATATTGTTAATCACGTAACACATAAAAAATTTTAAATTAAAAAAAATTAACAATGCTATACTCAAATTAAAGGTAATAAAATGCTCATTATTATGATGTAATTTTTTTTTGTAAAGGTATCAACGGATAAAAAAATGACTATTTAAAAATCACGGAGGATAGTTTGCTTAAAACAAGGAAAATAAGTTTAACTATAATTTAAATAAGTAAAGGTTAGTAAAGTTTAAGAGATTAAAGTGTAACTAAGATGGGGTATTAAAGTGTAAAAGTGTTTAGATGACTATTTTGCCCTCATTTTAGGGTTGTTTATAAAAATAAAGTTCTTAACTTTTGGGTATCTTAAACTACCCTTGTCTCATGCATTATAATATAGTATAGATTATTATTATTATTATTATTATTATTATTATTATTATTTATTCGTAAATTTGCAGATGTTATAGACACATAATCTCTTGTACAGAGCATATACAAATGGTTTTTCTCAAGTCTTATAGTTGTTGAATCTTAAATTTGTAGATGATTATGAAACAGACCTTAGTAATTAGCGAATATTTTAGTGTTTTATTTTGTTTGTTGTACGTTTTTTGTTGAGTTATTTTTTTGGTTTGTTATGATTCATGAGTGGGTCTGTTTAGTAAGATCTGTTTAAAAGTAGTGGGTCTGTTTAATAAGGTCTATTTAGTAAGATCTGTTTAAAACATATAGATAATCTACTTGATCATGAATTAGTAAAGTATGTTTAATAAGGTCTGTTTAAAACAACAGATGTTAGACATATTCACAGCTTAAAATATTCAAGAAAATATATGGGCCATTCATTAATATATTTAATATAACATCTGTTAGTACATCAAAGCTTAAAATATTAATATATCTAATATCTGTTAGTACATCAAAGTTTAAAATATTAATATATCTAACATCTGTTAGTACATTAAAGCTTAAAATATTAATATATCTGACATCTGTTAGTACATATGTGGGTCATTCATTGAATGTTTTTTTCTATGCTTTGAATATTGTTATAGTGGTTTGGATGGATCTTAATATAATAATAATAATGTATTATTATAAATCATCAATTATTGATATAGTCTTCTCGTGTTTTCACACAGGATTTCAGTTAGTTAATATTAAAGTACACATTGAGATTTTTAAACACATGTTATATTAAGATGCCATAAAAAGGGATATTATCCCATTATTTTAGTACTTGTGATTTATTTAAATTACGTATTGATTGGTGTGAGTGTGTGACAATGGGTCATTTATATTCATATGAAAGTTACCGGCTAAAAAACTCGTGGGGAGGCAATACGGTTATTGGGGGAATCCTGTAACCAAGTCTGATACACCAGCACAGATCTGGTTAGGACAACATAGTATGAGCAGTGGCGAGGCTTAGTAGGGGCGGGAGGGGGCGGCCGACCCCCCCCCCCCCCCCCCCGAATTTTCGTGCAGAAGTTCCGATTATATAGTATTCGTATAGAAAATTTTGTAAATATAGGGTTTCGACCCCCCGAAACTGGTTTTCGACCCCCCGAAACTAGTGACTTCCGACCCCCCGGTGACTTCCGACCCCCCGAACCTTCGGGTCAAGCTTCGCCACTGAGTATGAGACAGACCTTGGCTAGGAGTACCAATTAGACAGTATGACATTGAATTCATACGAAAGTCACCGTTCAAATAAAAAAAAATAAGACAATGGTTCTCAGTAGTTGTTAGTGAAAATTTGTAAATGTCATATATATCTTCTTAAAGAGAAGTGGATTAAGATGTGTAAAAAACACTAAGGTTTTGAAGTTTTGAGTTCAAATTAATATTTCCACTTTATGATCACGGATTTGGTTTAAATGAGAACCTTTCCCCAAATTGAGAACTGAGAGAACCATTCTGGGCCACACATTTCTCTAAGGCAAAAAAAAAATTTTTTTTTTTTTTTTTTTTTTTTTTTTTTTGCAAAAATCGCTGCTTTATATGTAAGAAATTTTTTTTTTATTTTTTTTGTATTTTTTTTTCAGTATACACATGTGTATAATTGCATTATACACATATGTATAACTGAAATATACACATATGTATAGCTGAAAAATGCTATATACACATATGTATAATTGCTATATACACATGTATAATTGACATATACACATATGTATAAATGAAAAAAAATTCAAAAAAAATAAAAAAAATTTTTTTTCCTTGCATAAAAATGTGCGATTAAAGCAAAAAAAAAAAAATTTTTTTTTTTTTTTTTTTTTTGCCTTTATATGAAATGTGTGGCCCAGAATGGTTCTCTCAGTTCTCAAATAGGGGTTGGTTCTCTTAGGATCCCTACCCTTATGATCACTTCTATTTCCGTTTGAATATCCATTTACTGAGAAATGTTTACGTTTAATTAAATATATCTAATAAAGAATAAATAAACATATACAATAAATTATTCCCCGTTTTAGTAAAGAGACTTCGAATGGTTCATAAACCTTCATTAATTTGTATAATTTATTTTTGTAGCAGTTACGTTAGGGGATCAACTCAATATCTTTTAAGATACGCACAAGCTTGGCCGGTTATGGCCTAAGTCGGGAAGACCATCCCTCATTAGCGTATGACAGCCTAGAAGCCGGGAGCCAGGACAATAATAGTATAACAGATGACCTAAAGCGAGTTATTTCTTACTTATACAAGACTAGATTATATCCCGGAAGCTTTCCGGGATAGATAAATCTAATGTGATGTGATAAAATATGTGTTATGATGTAACATAGAAATTAATGTACTATAATATAAAAAAACAACAATTTTAATTATGTGAATAACAATGAAAATGTATATTCAAAAGAAGATGTATGTTTGGATGAGGAGCAAAGCTAGAAGCAACCATTGCAGGACGTGATTGAGATGGTAGTCTTGAAGGTATGACTTTTTTTTTATTTGAAAATGAGTGATTTTAACCTATTATGCTCTTAATGAAAATAGAATTCTTAGTTTGAACATATATAATTAGTGACTTGCATAGACATGATTAATGAATTACTTGAACACATTGTGTTTTTTTCTTGTATGAACAAAACCGACAAAAAAATATCGTTTTTTTTTTCGTTTTTTGTATAACAGTATGGTAGTCGGTAATATGGGGTAATTTTTTTATAAAAAAATCTCATATATAAAAGTTATTAAGGTTTTAAAATTGTGGGGGAAACATTAGAGAGAAAAAAACTTTTGGATGGAAGGGTCAAGTTATTTTACACAGTGTAACAAAAATGAGAAGGTTGAGAATGATACAAAAAAACACAATAGATTATGAAATATGACACAATGAGCCACAAATATAATACAGTGCCAAAAAAATATAAAACAATGCTGAAGAAAAAAAATACACAATGAAGTAAAAAAATGACACAATGATGAAAATAAGAAAAAGACACAATGGTACATAAAAGACATAATGATATAACACATATTCTAAAAACTACAAGCTAAAACCCCAAAAAACGAAGACCTAAAAACTAACATCGTAGGGTTCGATAAGACGGTTCCAATGCTGCTTGAATGAGTTCAATCGGAGTCCATTTGATACCCTTCCTACGACTACCTATTTTTCTTTCATTGTGTATTTGATCTTAGCCCTTGGATGCAGATAAGAAGGATGTTACATGACACACCCAATGAGGGAGGATAACCTCTTTGAGTGTCATGTAAGATTTCATGCTTTAGAATATATATAGGAGTAAATTACTATTTGAGTCCATGTGTTTTGATGGTTTTAACTACTTGAATCCAAAATCAAAATGTTTAACTACCTGAATACCTGATTTTTCTATTTATAACTATGTGAGTACATTTAACTAACTCCATCCACTAAAGTCTGTTAGTTTTTGTGAAAAGACGAAAATGCCCTTGTTATTTAACAATAAATAAAAACAAAATAAATACCAAACCCATATCTTTCTCTCTATCTCTCTTACTTATCAACAAGAACCCTAATCCTACCAACCCATCACCACCACCATATAATCACTTTTAGTAAACAACATCAAAAGCCTCAATATTAGATCTCCGGTCACCACAAGTCACCACCCCTGCCAACTTAAACCCCACTGCAAAGACTACCCAACCACCACCAAATTCCCAGCCATCACCACAGTACCACACAGCCCCACGACCTTTGTCTTTGTTCTCCACTACCTAAACCCCAACCTACAAGTAGTTATCCAGAACCCAAACCCTCAACTGCAAGCATCCCTAATCCAGAGGTGATTGGTGACGTCAAATCTAGCCTGAACCAGAGGTGTTATCCATAACCCAAACCCTCAACTGCAAGCATCCCTAAACTCAGTCGATTCTACCTTCACCTCTTCAGCAACCCCCATCTGCACCGATTCGACCTTGAAACTCAGATCTAGCATGTACATCGTTGAAGGTTTGTGCAACAACATCCGAGATTTGAACCGATAAGGGGTTGGGGTTTTCGGCTGGAGATGGTGACAGTTGAGGTTGTAGCTGTCGGAGGTTGGGGTTTTCGGATGGATATGATGACAGTTGAGATTGGGGTTTTCGGCTGGAGATAGTGACAGTTGGGGTGGTGTTGTCTTGGTGCGGTGGCGGTGGTCGGAGATGCAGTGGTGGTGGTATGATGTAAGAGAGAAGGAGCAGGTATGTGAAGTTTGTGTGTTTTCAATTATATATATAATAAAATAAATATAATATTATATATATAATAATAATAAAATGTTTAAAATTGTTTTGTAAGTACCTTGTGCAATATAGGCTTGTACATTATATGTAAATGACTAAAATACCCTTCTAGTTAACAGATTAATTAAACGGCGTTACTAAATTGGACTTAGATGGTTAAAATTTGAAAAGTTAGGTGTTCAGGTAGTTAAACGTTTTCGATTTAGACTCAAGTAGTCAAAACCACCAAAACACAGGGACGCAAATAGTAATTTACTCTGTATATAGATATAGATATAGATATAGATGATATGTGGATTTCTGAAACAGTATTCCAAATTTTTTTTTTTAGCAATGTAAGGATCTTATAATATTTATTTTGATTTGGTAATCTAAAACAAAATACGAAAATTACATCATAATAGAAGGTAGACGGGTGTAACGCCCCAAAAACTCGCTTCATTTAAAGACGTTGATGGACGGGATTAATAAAAATGATATTGAGTCAAGAGGTTATAAGTTGGAGGGTGGAAATTGTCAAATGCCCAAAGACCATATTAAAAAGGGTTAAATAGGTGAAAACACCAAAAACACACACTTGGTGTGTGTTTTGGTCGATTACCAGGAAAGAAGAAAGAGGGGTTTCAACCCCAACCCAACAACCAAGCTAAATCTAGTGAGAAATCAAGGAGTAACCATTGCATGAGCCAGAAATGGACCATTTAAGGTCAATCAAACCCAAAGGTAGCTTCTATTTGGTAGATTTTAATGTTATGATTCATTTTGGATTTGATGAAAATCTAGGGTTTATGTAAAAACGTGAATCAAGGATGGATGAAGGTGTCTAGATGTTGATAGACACTAAAGGAACCATAATTCATGATACTACATGAGGCTATACTTGATTCATGTGCTAATTAGATTGTTTTACACCTATGTTGGAAATGGGTGTTGGTCTTGGTGTAATCCAAGACCATTCCTAGTTAATTATTGGATATTTTGAAAAGAAGTGATGATTTTCTATGTTTGATAACTATGGAATGATGGATATGTGGTGTAGGTAGATAATATGATGATTGATGTTATGAGTTAAGAAAGTAGGCATGAAATACTTGTACATTGTGTTTTAAATGTTGTATGCATACCAGGTGTTTGATGAAATGTCTAGATAAGTATGATGTATGAATGTGTATGCAAGACTTGACAAATATGAAAGTAATGTGATAATAGATACAATTGATAGTAGGTAAACATGAGGATTGTCTTAGGAAGTATCCTATGTGGGGACTTGGTTGATTGTGTGATGTGGTAAGAAGAATGCATTAGTAGTGTGTACACAATGCTTAAAAAGTATGATGCACACCAAGTGTTGGATTCACTTCTTATTTGTAGATGAGAAATGAATGTGTGCTAATTGTGAAGTATATGAACTTATTAAGAAAAGAAAATGTTGGTATTATATGATGTTGGCTAACCTTGGATGTGTAAGTGCCAATTGTAGAATCATGAAAGCGCTAGTATGTGTCGAATGAATTCTATGTGCACCAAAATAGTCATATCATGATATGTGTCCTATAACATGCTAATGTAATGTTTAGGCTAAAAATTGATATGGGGTAGTATATCAATATGGATGTAGGTGTCTAAATATTGAAAGTTGCATACTTGATAGTTGACTTTCTGAAAAAGTCAACAACCTATGATTAACATGGTTATGCTTCCTAACATGATTGCGAGATTGAGGATATCATGTGATACATGTTTAATGGTTTATGTGACATACACAATGGTAAGATAAATTGCTTAAGATGTGAACAATGTGATTGTAAATCTATGTCTTATGTATGATAAAGGTTGACCATTGAAAGTCAAGATGACATATGAGTTGGAATAATTGATAGGGTGAACTATCATGTATGCTAACAAGATGTGAATGTGATGACATGAAATGATAGGAATCATGTCAGGATGGACTTGAGCATGGAAGGCTAATGGGTCAATATGAGGCAAAGAAACAAACAAGAACATGAGGACTTGAGGTAAGTGACTTATGAACTAAACTCTTAGTTTAGTAAATGCATGTTTATGTATTAATTTAGAATGGGAAATAAGAATGAAATGGTAATTTATATTAAGACAAGTGAATGAACATTAATAGTGAACAAGCATAGTTCACCATACGGTAATGAAGGTAGTTGGGATAAACGAGTAGAGGACGTTTGTCCAGACCAGAGGATTCTACATTTGAGTGACTAGAGGATAGTTTAGACCAGAGGATTCTCCCTCTGGTGACCAGAGGATTCTACATTTGAGTGACTAGAGGATAGTTTAGACAAGAGGAAGAATGAGCAGAGGATGTTTCCTCAGACTTGTAAGGCTATGTAAGGGTGTAGCATGTAATAGTAATGTCGGATTTGCAAATATGATCCTAGTACGGAATGATACATGTGCAGGTAGTTTAATTGATACGTTGTTTGATGGTATCAAATACGGTAAGTAGATTGTCATGATTATGTAGATTGAAAATGTGATGTACATATGGGTACTCATGTTCGGGTTTGAGAGAGTGTTTCATGTATGTAAGGGTTGGTAATTATGTGTAGATTGAATATAGGATTGGAAACGTCATATTTGCCTTAGAGATTAGCGAAGAAAGAGTAACATGACGGGTCAAAGTAAGTTATATGAAGGAATTGTATGCTTGAATGTATTGTGGGATTTTATGAGGGAATTGTATGCTTGTATGTATTGTGGGGTTATATGAGGGAATTGTATGCTTTTAGGTATTTTGGGATTATATGAGGGAATTGTATGCTTGTATGCATTGTGGGGTTATTAACCTTTGTTATGAGAATGATAGGAGATGCAGGTATGTAAGTATGATTGCAGGAGACATGGAGGTTCGGGTCGGGGTAAGCCACCCGAGCTTGAAAGAATGCTTTTGGACATGATCACAGAGTATTGTTGGATGTTACTTCCGCGTCATGAGTAGATTACATGAGGTCACCTATTGAACTAACTAACTGGTTATGTGGTGAATGCAGGTTGTCTTCTTTATCTATGAGGTAAGGAAAGGATGGAGATCGAGCAAGGAGGCGGATTGTACGTGGTCACGGTCACGTAATCAAATATAGATGAGTTACGTCGAATGTATTAAGAAATATTTTAAGATGTAACACCAAAAATACTTAGTAGATTCGGTTTCTGAACATGCAATGTTGTTTTAAGAAATGAATTTTTAAGTTGGTATTTTTCCGCTGCGAGTTTTCTGTAAATCAGTTTAGGGTGTTACAAGTTGGTATCAGAGCCCTGGTTTGAGTGAAATCTTGTACAAGGAAGTAAGTACTTGAACTCAAACTTGTGTGCTCCTGAATGCAGTGACCCGTACAATCCAAGACTCGATCAAGGCCCAAAGGTAGAATTTTATATTAGCTCACATGACATGTTAAAAGCTAATTGTGGTGTTTATGGCAAGGTGAGCTTTTGTGGGTAATGAAGAGGTCTCAAGGACACGATTCAAGATAGAACGCAGAAATTGTAGATAAGATGGAATAATCACAGGTACGCAATAATTAACTATTGGTACCGGTGGGAGGAAAATCCTCAGGGATGGTAAAACATAGAAGGAAAAATAACCATGTTGTTTAGGAAGGAAATTGAAATGTGGCACGAAGCTGAAAACCAGTCGCTAGGCATAAGGTAATGATTACACAAAGGCACGTGGATAGCATGAGGACTGTGCGCCTGGCCAGTGCACAAGAAGCATGCAATGCACGTGAGACCGTGAGAATCATCACAGGTATGCCTGGTAGAATTGGAAAGTAAGTGGTCGTGCAGGTGAATAGTAGGAATAAAGGGTTTGAGTCCGTAGATAAGTACGGATCAAACCTATATGAATGAAAGATTGAAATGAAAGGTTTGAGTCCGTAAGCAAGTACGGATCAAGTCAAAATGGTGGAGATACCCTTATGGGTAAAAAAAAATGGTAGAATGACCATAATGGGTCAAAATGGTGGAAATACCCTTATGGGTTAAAAATGGTAGAATGACCATGATGGGTCAAAATGGTAGAAAACCCTTATGGGTCAAAATTGTAGAAGTACCCTTATGGGTCAAAATGGTTGGAAAGATCCTTCCGGATCAAAATGGTTGAAAAGACCTTGATAGGTCAAAATGATCGGAAAGGCCTTAATAGGTCAAGAGGGTGGAAAGACCCTAACGGGTCGTATGGTTGAAACCATATAAAATAGGCTGGAAAGACCTTAGCGGGTCAAACGGTTGGGAAGACCATAAAGGGTCAAAAAAGGGGTGAAATTATAGAAATTATGGAAATGACCTTGAACGGGTCAGATAGTGGAAATGTAAAAATATAGAATAACCCAAGTAATGGGTCAGATTAGTTGGAATGTGGTAGAAGGATAGAATAGTCTATGGGACGGGACATTCAGATAGGAACGAAGGGAAAAGAGTCCCATCTCTAACGGAGGTAGATTGGGAAGTTGTATGTACTTAGTTGCAATAACTTAGTTGGGGACCCACATGTTATGTGACCACTTATATTGCTAAGGTTGTGTGAATGAATTAATTTAACAAGAAAGGAAAATTTCGTATGAATTAATAGAATGGGGTTTAGTATGTACGCCAAAATGGAAAAGAAGTAAAACCCATAATATAAACTATAAATAGAATGGATAGATAGAGACAAAGACCGAAGGTCAAAAATTTGTAGAAAGTGGCAGTTGACTTTGAAAAGTCAAACTGTTGAGATTTTGTGAAATTACAAACAAAGTGAAAGGAACATATGTAAGAATGTTAGATGCATGACTTGGTTTTGTATCATAACGGGAATGTTATCAACGAATTTTAGATAGTTAGACATTATAAGTGAAAGAAACACTTGTATGGACCAATGAAGGTCAATTTTCACGAATGTAAGGTATATGCCTAACCAATGATTTTGTAGATACGAATGGTCGAAGTTATGGATTTGATGAAATCTATAAGATAGGTGATATGAAGTTAACGAGTTGGAACTCCTTGTGAATGAACTAAAGCAAGATAAGTATGGTGTGGACTTGCGAAGGAGCAAGTTAAGCCGACATGTGGATGGTTGGAGAACGTTGTAAAAGGAAGGTTAGTAAACTTAGATATTTTGTGATTGATAGATAGAAAATTTATATATGTTGAATAGTACCCCCGTATGAATAAAGGGTAGTTCAAGCATGATGTAGTTGGAAAGTTTGACTTTTAAAGGTCAAAAGGTGAATGAATATTTGTTAGACTCGGTGTTGCTCAGTAAGGGACACATGTGTCTACAATAAGTAGTGCATGAAATGAACTAACGAACAAATTAGCGTGAATAGAATGACTTCGAAATTTACCTAAAAGGAGGTGGGGTGCATATGGTAGATGTACCGATTCAGTGGTGCCTAGGTAATTATGCCTAACTCCCAAGTTAAGTGAGAGTGAATGAGAAATGAAATGGTATGTATGTTGTGAAGAGATAACTATGATCTAAGGACTTGGGATTGACGTGTGCGGATATACACATAATTTTGCAATGATTTTAACACACGTTTTGCTTTAATATTTATAAAAATGGTTTCGACCTTAATATTAAAACACACACAATAGGGCAAGTGTACCCTGTCATATATGTAGTAAGTACAGATAAGAACCAAGTATCGATCCATGGACGCGCGCGGAGCAATGGTACTAAAACTCTATCCTCGATTTACCAGTAGGAAAAGATAAGTTGAGTTTGTTTAAACTAGATTAATTCTAATATATGTAAATAACTTAACTACGACTCCAAATAGAAAATATAACTATATAGACTATAATACGCCAATCCTAGCATGTCATCTATATTTAATAAGAAATAAAGGCGTGATCAACATTCCCATTTTCCGACAGTTAGTTCCCTCTCGGGCATCCTAACATGACAACTATACAGAAAGCTAACACGAATACACACGTTAACCACTTCAAGTTGTTCATTAGTGCGCAGCTGATATGATCTCATGAGAATCTTTAAAGATAGGTTAGTATCACCTTTCGGGAGTCCTCAACCGCACTAGTTAAGGAAAGCAATATCGAATACACAATACGACCACCTAGACTAGCATAAAGTAGAGCATTTCACAACCTATTCCATTTTACCAACTTTGAACACAAATCTACTAAGATCGCCATTTTTACCAAAATAACTAACAAAGATAATTAACCGTGTCAAAGATTGGTAACAACACCATTAAGCTTTTAAAACTCTTTTACGTGTCGGTAAACATTCATAATCGTTATTCAAGTGACTTTAACCAAACCAATACCCGGTTACAGTTTCCTGGTGTAAACTTTATTAACAAGTTAACTAGTCTACTATCGGACGATTAAACGGACGGTTTCTTCAACAAGTAATCCGCCTAACACATTCGACAATCATCAAAGTCATCCAAACACAACTACAAATCTAACAACAACGAAACAAGGTTGCACTATGATCATCAAGATTCAAACATGAAAAACGCCAAATTCATACAAAATACAATTAACATACAAAGGTTGTTTAAACTACTAAATACTATTGTTTTTACCCGTAGGTTACAAATATTAAGCTAAACAACATAACAAAGCTTCAAAATCAGATTTGATATAATATTAGGTCAAGAATCAAACCATAAACAAGCAAGGTTATGATGGATTGGATGATGGTAATGGACTTGGATTGCTTCCCAAGCTTGTTAATCGGCTTCACAGCAGCTTACATGCCCAGAAAATCGCCCCAAAATCGCCCAAATATCACCCAATACTCAAACAGTGAGTGAAATGGCAAGTTTATAGCAGTTCAGACCCTGTGAGCGGCCGCTCGGAGGCTTGGAGCGGTCGCTCACTTTACAGACAAGTGGGCAAAGCTGACGTAGGGCTTCCAGAAGCTTCTAGAGGTGTTCAGGATGGCCGAGCGGCCGCTCACAGAGAGTGAGCGGCCGCTCACAGAGAACAGCACGACAGCACGATCTTTAAAATTGCATATAAAATCGTAGAAAAATCGTTAGGAGGTGTTCTTTATATGCCTGGAAAGCTCTCGGAGCGTAGAACAATTATTATTTGAAAGTCGAAGTCGGATTTTGGGTTTTAGAAGGGGTAAAAATGATCCGAACAGCTGCTGCGCAAAAGTTCTCCTGATAAAGGGCCGAAATCGTCCGTTTTTGATCCGGTTTGCTTCATGGACACCGTTTGAGACCTGTAATCATAAAGATACCAAATAAGTACCAACTCATCATGTATAAGGCCAAAAACATATATAAACCGAAGTTAAATTGGGGCATTTATATGTATAAATTGACGCATATCAAACATCCCCACACTTAAACATTGCTTGTCCCTAAGCAATAGAACAACAACACTCCCAATGGCAACACGAGTAGTAAACCGGAAAGTTAATAAATCAGATGGCTAGCTGGTTTGCCAAAAGACATCATCAAAGATTTCAAACCGACAAGCACTTGGAAATATAGAAATCAAAAGCAATGGTTAACATCAAATCGACTAAGCATGCATATCTTTACACCACTCACAATGTTCACACACACTCGGCTTATTTGTGGATCATACATATGAAATGTGTATGTGTAAACTCTCAATGCCTAGACAATGACTTGTGCGATATCATATGCTTGTTAAAAGATCTAATCTCTACCAATTCATATATAGAAATGCATAAATCAAGAGGACTTGTGGGTTGTAATGATAGGCAAAGGTAAAGGGTGTGGAATGGATATTTAAAGTGACAAAATGGCTAAAACTCGGCGGTTATGTCTAACTAAATAGAAACAAATGCGAACTATACAAAACAAATGCGAACATAGGCGATTTGTATTTACTTTGAGCTAACCACAGAATTCTATCTTTAAAGCACTGAAAACTGCTCAAACTCTTCTAAATCACCCAATTTTAGGGTATACTATTTTTCTGCATTTTTTTTTAATAACATGCTGAATACAACTGAGAACTATACACGAATAAACCAAAACACGGGAACTAAATACCCGAACATGAACTATAACATAAAACGAGTCAAACAATAACCTAAACCGAGTCCCAACACAAAAGGTTTAAAAGAAAAAGGCTAAATTTGGTTTAGTGGTGAATTGGTGGGTTAAGTAAGAAAAAACACGGATATAGGCTCAACATGGTTAACTAGTGGATAACATTTGGGTGCGGGAAACAGATAAAACGAAAAGAAAAGGCTTAAATCAAAAGGGTATCCTAAATGCCTCAATCACTTTCATGCAAATCTACACATATATGATCTCGAAAAGTATGCTAATAACAAGTTCTAAATCACATAAGCCATTCGGCGCACTCATATTTCGCATATAGCGAGCAAGTATCGAAAAAGCAATAAAAGGCTCAAAAAGAATGCTCACGTAACGGAAGGAATGGGTACAAGTGTAAAAATTAACATGCTAGTCACTCTTTTGTTTACCATGCTTCTCAAATTCTTTTGTTTTTCATTTGGCTTGTCCGCTTTTATCAAATCTAATGCTTCTTAAAACACAACCAACCGTATTAATTTACAAAAATTATGAAGAAATTCACGGCTTTTGCTGTATGTTAATGCCACAAAAATTAAAAACTGGGAGTTTTTTTTCACAACTTGGGATAAGAAAAGCTAATACTGTTAACAACCCTCCCTACCCTTGAATATCACATTGTCCTCAATGTGACTCAAAAAATAGTAAAGCATTATGAAGAGCTAGACTATAGTGTAAGCTAAGTAAAGTTAACATAGTTACCCTCCCCACACTTGAATATCACATTGTCCTCAATGTGATTCAAAAAATAGTAAAGCATTATGAATAGCTAAACTATAGTGCAAAGAAGAGAAACTAAAAACTCCCCTGGTGTCGAAGCAAACTGAAGGGTATCCATGGACGTTGTCGTGTCTGCTCAGCTCTCAGTGCTCGTGTGTATATCCTGGACTTCTTTTCCTCTGCAAAAGTGCTAAACAAGTAGCGAAAGGTATAAAGGCAAAAGGGTGTTGCAAAACACACAACTCATTAACATCAAACTCCTAGAATTTATTATTACTGAATTTAAAACAAAGACATAAAAGTAAATTGTCTAAAAATGAATACATAAACCGGGGGGTTTTAAAAGAAACCCAAAACGAAACCCCCAAACTACAATATTGCATAAAATATAGTAGAGATACCACCGCCGCCTTCACACGGTCTGACTAGCCTCCTAATCCTCGTCTGCATTAAAACACTCTTAAATATGTTAGACATAATCGAAGGCATAGGACCCGGACCCAAAAGACGCCAAAAAAAAAACGACCAAAAAACCAACAGACTGTTTGAGCGGCCGCTCGGGGGCAGTGAGCGGCCGCTCACTGCTCCCAGCTCGCCAAAATGTTATCTGCAGCCCTGTTTTTCGATCCTGTGCATTGGCTTTAGTCCGTTTTGCAGTGTTTTAGCCAAACTCACTCGAAAGCGTCCATTCAAGCACTTGGTTTTTTTGAAAAATCATGTTACTTTGGTGATTGAATGGCCGACTTTGCACCTTTATGAAGTATTTAAACCAATTCGGAATTTGAACACCTATGCACTACGATTTTGCAAAATCATTTCAAATTCAAGTCATCTTGCAAAAGGCGTTTAAAAACCGAATATTTATGAAGTATAATAGAACTTGGGGCTCGTTTGTTCAATTATGAAGAGTGCCCCAAAGTTTCATCAACTATCCTAATTACAACTAAGATTAGTTTAGGATATTATGAAGTTGCTAAGGACATGACATTTCTGCCATGCACATCGCTAAATTTTACTCGAGTGAGTGAGTCGATAGCTGGACTCGCTTTTCCACGCGTTTTTGGGCGCGCGGTTGTGGAATTCAAGTATTTCCACATCCGGGTAATACGGGCTTTGATTTTTGTATTTTAACTTCTGCCCGTTGACTTCAAACTCAGTCCAACTTGGACCTTGACTTATTGGAATGACCATTTTCATAAAAGATTTTCTTTAAGATCGCTTTCGCCCGAATGGAGATTGAGTACGGGCGAGAAGATCGATCGAGCAATAACAGACATCGGCCATCCCTACACTTAAACTGACGCAATGTACGAAATAATTACAGAAGAAATAATTACAGACTCGATTTAAGAAAAATGGAAGAGATATACACAGATAAACATACTAAAAACTATACACTAAACTTAAATTATGATAATATATAAAATATGAAAATATACAATATTTTCAGCGAAATCTGAGTCGCTCGCGCATCGCGAAGAAGTATAGACCGCTTCTCGCGTGGCGCAAGTGACTACAATGACTCAAGGCGCTCGCGCGATGCAATAAGATAAAGACCGTCTTTTGCTTGCGCGAAAACAACCCTTTTTCACCGAAAATCAATATAACGGAAGTTGATGGATAGAAACGATGATGGATGCTAATGTATTGAGTTAAAAACGGAAGATAGCGGTTATTCACGTCACGCGAAGGACTCTGGTGATCCTGTTCGCGTATCGCGAACAATAAAAGATAAAACCCGGGGTAATTAGGAACTCGCTTAAAGCGGAACCATAAGCCCAACTTCTTTGCAAATCGCAAGGAAGTATTTTTCACAGAAAATTATTTTTATTAAAACCACTTCTATATAAAATAAATTTCCCAATTTTTCTTAACCCAAACCATTCATAAAAGCATCCGAACCATCAAATTTAAACATAGCATACCCAGACTTCCATTGTATATTTAAGTAAAATAAAAAGTATATATACATAACAATCAAATAAAAACCAATAGAATCAATAAAATGAACAGAAACAAACAGACAAAGCATAAAACTATTCAAAGCATAAAATTAATAATTAGTTCAAATACGAACAAATAAATCTAATCAATCAAATAAAGAATAAATCAAATTCATAAATAAACCAATAAATCCAATAATCAATCAATTAAATCTATCAACATCCTAATGAACGAATAATCAATCAAACAATCCTATAAGCAGATAAATGAACGAATATATGTGCAAACCTATGAACCAATCTAAAATCAATCCAAAATATCAACAGACAGATAAATCAAATAAACAATCAAAGAATCATATACGCAAATAAATGAATGAAATTACGAATCAACGAAGTATAAACAAGTATTCACAAGCATGTACACTGGTAAAAAGTTGACTCAGTTCGTTCCTAAAGCTCGTCGCGTCCCCGGCAACGGCGCCAAAAACTTGACGTGTGCGGATATACACATAATTTTGCAATGATTTTAACACACGTTTTGCTTTAATATTTATAAAAATGGTTTCGACCTTAATATTAAAACACACACAATAGGGCAAGTGTACCCTGTCATATATGTAGTAAGTACAGATAAGAACCAAGTATCGATCCATGGACGCGCGCGGAGCAATGGTACTAAAACTCTATCCTCGATTTACCAGTAGGAAAAGATAAGTTGAGTTTGTTTAAACTAGATTAATTCTAATATATGTAAATAACTTAACTACGACTCCAAATAGAAAATATAACTATATAGACTATAATACGCCAATCCTAGCATGTCATCTATATTTAATAAGAAATAAAGGCGTGATCAACATTCCCATTTTCCGACAGTTAGTTCCCTCTCGGGCATCCTAACATGACAACTATACAGAAAGCTAACACGAATACACACGTTAACCACTTCAAGTTGTTCATTAGTGCGCAGCTGATATGATCTCATGAGAATCTTTAAAGATAGGTTAGTATCACCTTTCGGGAGTCCTCAACCGCACTAGTTAAGGAAAGCAATATCGAATACACAATACGCAGGTATTAGTCTAACTAATTACATAATTAAAAGGAATTTATAATAGTGGAATATTGTAGTAAGATAAGGATGAATACTAACAGTGATTTATGCAATAATAAAAGATCAATAGGGTTGATGAGGTGAAAGATGGCAATGATAGTTCGGTAAGCTTGATGCTTGCATTAAAACTTGTTATTATTAGAAAGTGTGAACATATAATTGTGTCAATTCACGGATAAAATTTGTAGTAATGAAAGAGGTTTCGGGGACGAAACCTTCTTTAAGGGGGGTAGACTTGTAACGCCCCAAAAACTCGCTTCATTTAAAGACGTTGATGGACGGGATTAATAAAAATGATATTGAGTCAAGAGGTTATAAGTTGGAGGGTGGAAATTGTCAAATGCCCAAAGACCATATTAAAAAGGGTTAAATAGGTGAAAACACCAAAAACACACACTTGGTGTGTGTTTTGGTCGATTACCAGGAAAGAAGAAAGAGGGGTTTCAACCCCAACCCAACAACCAAGCTAAATCTAGTGAGAAATCAAGGAGTAACCATTGCATGAGCCAGAAATGGACCATTTAAGGTCAATCAAACCCAAAGGTAGCTTCTATTTGGTAGATTTTAATGTTATGATTCATTTTGGATTTGATGAAAATCTAGGGTTTATGTAAAAACGTGAATCAAGGATGGATGAAGGTGTCTAGATGTTGATAGACACTAAAGGAACCATAATTCATGATACTACATGAGGCTATACTTGATTCATGTGCTAATTAGATTGTTTTACACCTATGTTGGAAATGAGTGTTGGTCTTGGTGTAATCCAAGACCATTCCTAGTCGATTCTACCTTCACCTCTTCAGCAACCCCCATCTGCACCGATTCGACCTTGAAACTCAGATCTAGCATGTACATCGTTGAAGGTTTGTGCAACAACATCCGAGATTTGAACCGATAAGGGGTTGGGGTTTTCGGCTGGAGATGGTGACAGTTGAGGTTGTAGCTGTCGGAGGTTGGGGTTTTCGGATGGATATGATGACAGTTGAGATTGGGGTTTTCGGCTGGAGATAGTGACAGTTGGGGTGGTGTTGTCTTGGTGCGGTGGCGGTGGTCGGAGATGCAGTGGTGGTGGTATGATGTAAGAGAGAAGGAGCAGGTATGTGAAGTTTGTGTGTTTTCAATTATATATATAATAAAATAAATATAATATTATATATATAATAATAATAAAATGTTTAAAATTGTTTTGTAAGTACCTTGTGCAATATAGGCTTGTACATTATATGTAAATGACTAAAATACCCTTCTAGTTAACAGATTAAATAAACGGCGTTACTAAATTGGACTTAGATGGTTAAAATTTGAAAAGTTAGGTGTTCAGGTAGTTAAACGTTTTCGATTTAGACTCAAGTAGTCAAAACCACCAAAACACAGGGACGCAAATAGTAATTTACTCTGTATATAGATATAGATATAGATGATATGTGGATTTCTGAAACAGTATTCCAAATTTTTTTTTAGCAATGTAAGGATCTTATAATATTTATTTTGATTTGGTAATCTAAAACAAAATACGAAAATTACATCATAATAGAAGGTAGACGGGTGTAACGCCCCAAAAACTCGCTTCATTTAAAGACGTTGATGGACGGGATTAATAAAAATGATATTGAGTCAAGAGGTTATAAGTTGGAGGGTGGAAATTGTCAAATGCCCAAAGACCATATTAAAAAGGGTTAAATAGGTGAAAACACCAAAAACACACACTTGGTGTGTGTTTTGGTCGATTACCAGGAAAGAAGAAAGAGGGGTTTCAACCCCAACCCAACAACCAAGCTAAATCTAGTGAGAAATCAAGGAGTAACCATTGCATGAGCCAGAAATGGACCATTTAAGGTCAATCAAACCCAAAGGTAGCTTCTATTTGGTAGATTTTAATGTTATGATTCATTTTGGATTTGATGAAAATCTAGGGTTTATGTAAAAACGTGAATCAAGGATGGATGAAGGTGTCTAGATGTTTATAGACACTAAAGGAACCATAATTCATGATACTACATGAGGCTATACTTGATTCATGTGCTAATTAGATTGTTTTACACCTATGTTGGAAATGGGTGTTGGTCTTGGTGTAATCCAAGACCATTCCTAGTTAATTATTGGATATTTTGAAAAGAAGTGATGATTTTCTATGTTTGATAACTATGGAATGATGGATATGTGGTGTAGGTAGATAATACGATGATTGATGTTATGAGTTAAGAAAGTAGGCATGAAATACTTGTACATTGTGTTTTAAATGTTGTATGCATACCAAGTGTTTGATGAAATGTCTAGATAAGTATGATGTATGAATGTGTATGCAAGACTTGACAAATATGAAAGTAATGTGATAATAGATACAATTGATAGTAGGTAAACATGAGGATTGTCTTAGGAAGTATCCTATGTGGGGACTTGGTTGATTGTGTGATGTGGTAAGAAGAATGCATTAGTAGTGTGTACACAATGCTTAAAAAGTATGATGCACACCAAGTGTTGGATTCACTTCTTATTTGTAGATGAGAAATGAATGTGTGCTAATTGTGAAGTATATGAACTTATTAAGAAAAGAAAATGTTGGTATTATATGATGTTGGCTAACCTTGGATGTGTAAGTGCCAATTGTAGAATCATGAAAGCGCTAGTATGTGTCGAATGAATTCTATGTGCACCAAAATAGTCATATCATGATATGTGTCCTATAACATGCTAATGTAATGTTTAGGGTAAAAATTGATATGGGGTAGTATATCAATATGGATGTAGGTGTCTAAATATTGAAAGTTGCATACTTGATAGTTGACTTTCTGAAAAAGTCAACAACCTATGATTAACATGGTTATGCTTCCTAACATGATTGCGAGATTGAGGATATCATGTGATACATGTTTAATGGTTTATGTGACATACACAATGGTAAGATAAATTGCTTAAGATGTGAACAATGTGATTGTAAATCTATGTCTTATGTATGATAAAGGTTGACCATTGAAAGTCAAGATGACATATGAGTTGGAATAATTGATAGGGTGAACTATCATGTATGCTAACAAGATGTGAATGTGATGACATGAAATGATTGGAATCATGTCAGGATGGACTTGAGCATGGAAGGCTAATGGGTCAATATGAGGCAAAGAAACAAACAAGAACATGAGGACTTGAGGTAAGTGACTTATGAACTAAACTCTTAGTTTAGTAAATGCATGTTTATGTATTAATTTAGAATGGGAAATAAGAATGAAATGGTAATTTATAGTAAGACAAGTGAATGAACATTAATAGTGAACAAGCATAGTTCACCATACGGTAATGAAGGTAGTTGGGATAAACGAGTAGAGGACGTTTGTCCAGACCAGAGGATTCTACATTTGAGTGACTAGAGGATAGTTTAGACCAGAGGATTCTTCATCTGATGACTAGAGGATTCTCCATCTGATGACCAGAGGATTCTCCCTCTGGTGACCAGAGGATTCTACATTTGAGTGACTAGAGGATAGTTTAGACAAGAGGAAGAATGAGCAGAGGATGTTTCCTCAGACTTGTAAGGCTATGTAAGGGTGTAGCATGTAATAGTAATGTCGGATTTGCAAATATGATCCTAGTACGGAATGATACATGTGCAGGTAGTTTAATTGATACGTTGTTTGATGGTATCAAATACGGTAAGTAGATTGTCATGATTATGTAGATTGAAAATGTGATGTACATATGGGTACTCATGTTCGGGTTTGAGAGAGTGTTTCATGTATGTAAGGGTTGGTAATTATGTGTAGATTGAATATAGGATTGGAAACGTCATATTTGCCTTAGAGATTAGCGAAGAAAGAGTAACATGACGGGTCAAAGTAAGTTATATGAAGGAATTGTATGCTTGAATGTATTGTGGGATTTTATGAGGGAATTGTATGCTTGTATGTATTGTGGGGTTATATGAGGGAATTGTATGCTTTTAGGTATTGTGGGATTATATGAGGGAATTGTATGCTTGTATGCATTGTGGGGTTATTAACCTTTGTTATGAGAATGATAGGAGATGCAGGTATGTAAGTATGATTGCAGGAGACATGGAGGTTCGGGTCGGGGTAACCCACCCGAGCTTGAAAGAATGCTTTTGGACATAGTCACAGAGTATTGTTGGATGTTACTTCCGCGTCATGAGTAGATTACATGAGGTCACCTATTGAACTAACTAAATGGTTATGTGGTGAATGCAGGTTGTCTTCTTTATCTATGAGGTAAGGAAAGGATGGAGATCGAGCAAGGAGGCGGATTGTACGTGGTCACGGTCACGTAATCAAATATAGATGAGTTACGTCGAATGTATTAAGAAATATTTTAAGATGTAACACCAAAAATACTTAGTAGATTCGGTTTCTGAACATGCAATGTTGTTTTAAGAAATGAATTTTTAAGTTGGTATTTTTCCGCTGCGAGTTTTCTGTAAATCAGTTTAGGGTGTTACAACGGGCAACAAGCTGCGCCGCCACCCCTTTCTGAATCGCAAACCCTAGTCTACTAAAGACAAATCCTTGCCCCCCTGGGGATGAAACATTGCTGTGGACGACCCGTTGGACCCTGGTCAAGAAACGAATAGCTTCTGGCGCCAGGGAGCCAAAGGTGTCAAAGGCCAGAGGGATAAAGACATGTTGGTTATCTGCACAAGCTTTAGCGTGTTTAATAAAAATCAAAAAGAAAAAAAAAACATCTACATAACATCCACCTTAATAAAAATTTTAATAGTAACCGATATATTATTAGTCTCACATATACATTTACGTAAACAAGTCACTAATCTTTAATATAATTAAACTTTGCTCAAGAAAATATTTCTTTTTTGCGTCCAAAACTTTTTATACAATGCATATGTATATAAAATTACACGTAAAGTTTAAATTTAGCAATTTGCAGGGTAAAGATGGAGGGAGTCTTTTCTTCCATATTTGACACTAGAGTGTCTTCTTTGGGTTTCTCCATAACTCATTTACACATATACTTAAATGCACTTCTTGTTCAATCTATCTGTATACAAATGTGATGATCAGTAACAACTAGTATACAAATTGATTGAAAGATGATGCAACAGTTTCACAGGATCAGCAATTTGATTTCGGGACCGCGATTTAGAGGACTTCACAGGCATTTTTCAGAGAGTATTTGGCTGGCATTGTTGATCAGCTATAAGAATGCAGCTTCTAGATCATCTGTTCGGTTACTCTTTCTCGCTGTTTGCTTGTTCATTGGCATGTTTGTTTCGATTCGGTTGCTTGATTTCACTGTTTCGGTAATCATCTCATCAAGTTTTTTCTGTTTTCAAAACTTTGTAAATTCATGTTTGATTATTAGTATAATGTTGAAGTTAGATAGAATTGGGGATTTGATTTTAATCTCAAGTATAGGCTTCTGAACGAACTGAACGTTACGTGAAGCGTTCGGTATGGAATTTGTTTATGTTTGTTTACATAATAAACAAACGAACATGAACTATTTTTTTGTTCATTTAGTTTAACGAATGAACATTATGTTAGTTTGTTTGTATATTCATTTTAATCTTTTAAGCCTGTTACACATTAGTATAGTTTTATTAAATTATAATATGACAATAAAATTTGGTCTAGTATTATTGATTTTTTAATCCACAAATTGATGTTCGTGTTTATTAATAATCGGTGCTCACTCGGTTATGTTTGTCCATCTTTGTTCATTCGTTTGTGTTTATGAATATTCGTTTATACTATTAACCAACGAACAAAAACACACGAACACACTCATTTTCTTCAACGAAAACACAAACCAGAAAAAACGAGATCGTGCTTGATCATTTGTTCAGTTAAAAATAACAATGTTCGTGTTCGTTATGCTCGTTTACAAGCCTATCTAACTTTTGTTTTGAATCTTTTGATTGTTGTGTCAGCCAAGAGCTCAAAATTCTGATAGCTCAATCATTACTACAACAATCCACAACAATATTGAAATCCCACTCAATTGCTCAATGGGGAATCAGACTCAAACATGTCCCAACAATTACTACCCAAAAAACTTTATAACACATAATGAACATCCCTCACACATGTGTCCCGATTACTTCCGTTGGATTCATGAAGATCTACGGCCATGGAGCGCGACTGGGATAACCGAAGAATCGATAATGAGAGCGAAAGAAATGGCTGATTTTCGATTGGTGGTATTGAATGGGACAGCTTATGTTGAACGTTATAAAAAATCTGTTGATACAAGAGATGTTTTCACACTTTATGGATTGTTACAATTGCTTAGATGGTACCCTGGGAAGGTGCCCGATTTGGATATTATGTTCGAATGCTTTGATTACCCACGCGTTCTGAAGAAAGACTACGATCAGCTGAATTCGACGGTGGTTCTACCACCGTTGTTTGGTTATTGTGGCGATGATGACTCTTTCGATATTGTTTTTCCGGATTGGTCCTTCTGGGGTTGGTATGTGTTCTTCATTGTCACGTTTTAGTAACATGTACACGCTAGAGGTTGTTCGGCCTGTTTGGGAAAAAAACACTAGGCGTAACTTTCAATTTTCAAGTAGAAAAAAAAACAAACAACTGGTTATTAGCCTGGTAGGTTATTTAGGTATGTTTTGGTCAATTGATTCGATTTGCTTCGGCTTGTTAGTTAGGACCAAAACATACCTAAATAACCTACCAGGCTAATAACCAATTCTTTGTTTTTTCTACTTGAAAATCGAAAGTTACGGTTTGGTTTCGGTTATAATTCATTCCAAAACCAAAGCGCACCGAACTGGGAACCGAACCGAACCGAATTTGTTTGCATGTTTGTTGCTGATTTAAGGGATCAACTTCATTATTTTAGTCCAAATCCTTCGAGCCCAAATTCATTGATAAGTAGCTAATATAACGGAGACTTTCAGGCCGAGATTCATTATTTTGGGCCCATTTTAGGACTCAAACATTTCAAATCCAAACCCATAGACCAGTTGGTTTGTGGAGAGGTGGGAAGGTTTTCCTTAGGGTTTCCTGCCCGGGTGGTCACGGGTTCGAGTCCCACAACGCGTGTTTACGCGGGCTGGCAACCGTTGCAGCTGGGGATCGATCCTGCGTGGGGGTGTTGTACTTAAGGGTGGTGCACCGTTCGGCCGTTAAAAAAAAATGTTAAATAGAAAATAACCCAAAACCAAACCGAACCGGACACATACTTCAAATGAAAATAAAAAAACCAACTCATCCACACCCCTATCCGCCTGAATTATTTTAGTCTGCACAATTGTGTAGGTTCTCTAACATTGATATTAAACCTTTGTTGCAGGGCCGAAATTAATATAAAACCATGGGATTTATTGTTGAAGGATCTTGAACAAGGCAACACAAAGATGGAGTGGATAGACAGAGAGCCATATGCTTACTGGAAAGGAAATCCATTAGTTGCCGAACACAGGAAGGATCTCCTTACATGCAATGTTTCTGATACACACGACTGGAATGCTCGTCTCTATATTCAGGTTTATTTTTATTTACGACCGCTACTTTTTAGTTTTTACCATAGGTGTCAATTTCGACCAAGTTACTTTAAACTAGTCGAATCTATAATGTCACCTAAAACTGTGTGTTTTGATTAGTAATAATCATTATCCTATCACAGTATCCTACATTCTATCTAGATTATAGTTTTTTCATGATTTGTTAACCATCTACCATCCAGGACTGGGGTAAAGAATCAAAGCAGGGTTTTAAGGAATCAAACTTGGCTGATCAATGTACCTACAGGCAAGAACAGCTAATCTTTGGGCATCATCTTGTTTTCGAGAATCGCTTATCATATATTTTCTTGCAGATTTAAGATATATATAGAGGGATCTGCCTGGTCCGTTAGTTTGAAATACATTCTTGCGTGTGATTCGGTAACCTTATTGCTCACACCCCATTACTACGATTTCTTCACGAGAGGGTTGATGCCTGGCCGCCATTACTGGCCCGTTAGGATGGATGACAAGTGTAGATCTATTAAGTTTGCTACTGAATGGGGCAACAATCATGAGCAACAGGTATTGTATTTATATGGTAGAAAAGTTATTTTGGGCTACTTTTGACCTATGTTTTAAAAAGCACGCTTTAAGCGCAAAGAGCACCTAGGCGCAAATCCATACGCCTTATGTAACCCTAGGCGAACAGTGTAAGAAAAGCGCAAGAAAAAAAAAGCGAGAAAAACATGCTTTTTGTACACATGTTTTTGTGCTTAAAATTGTTATACATGTAGCTGAAAAGGTTGTACATTTTAGTTAAATCATATATATACCTTATTTGTATCTATATTTTGAGTAAATAAAGCTAAAAACATATAGCATATATAAAAAAAGCTATATAATTGTCTTGCGCCTCGCGTACGAAAAGCCCACCGCTTTTGCGCTTTGCGCCTCGGTTTTAGACCTCGTCGCTTTTGTGCGATTCACGCTTTTTAAAACCAAGCTTTTGACCCATTTCACTTGTTGACCTGCTATACATAACCGAAACCAACTCAATGTAAGCAAATGGGTCAAACATAATCTTTGATTCTTTGCATCTCATCAGTCAAAGGCAATGGGAAAGGCCGCAAGTAGTTTTATTCAAGAAGTAAAAAAGTCATTTTGGGCTACTTTTGACCCATTTCAATTCTTGATCTGCTATTAAAAACATAACCCAAACTGACTCATTGTAAGCTAATGGGTCAAACATAATCTTTAATTCTTTGTATCTCCATGACAGTCAAAAGCAATGGGAAAGGCAGCAAGTAGTTTCATTCAAGAAGATTTGAAAATGGATCATGTATATGACTACATGTTTCATCTTTTAACTGCATATTCAAAGCTCATGAAGTACAAGCCAAGTGTACCCCAGAACGCAGTCGAACTTTGTTCAGAAACAATGGCTTGCACTTCAGAAGGATTTACTAAGCAATTAATGGAGGAATCTACTGTAAAAGGCCCTGCAGATGTTAGCCCCTGCATTATGCCACCCCCCTATGACCCGCAAACTCTTAACTCTATACTTGATACGAAACTCAACTCAATTAAACAAGTAGAACAATGGGAAAAACAATACTTTGAACAAATTAAACAAGAGTAATGATTTAGTCGGTTTTAGAGTATTATACGCGTTGTATATAGTTATATAAACAAGTGACCCGATATGGGAATATCTAACGCTATAGCTTTCTTATAGTTTCTTATCTTGTCTTGCTCGTAAGTATACGCATTATATTATATATGCTTATTAAGCGGTACATTCCATTTGCGCTCAATAGTCAATCCGAACCATTTTTTTTCTTTTCATGAGAACCTGTTACCAGAAAACTTTATTCCATACATGTCCAACATAAACAATAAACAACATTGTAACGAATCAAACGCAAAACCCGATATCACATATCAAGGCCGTAAAACCAACTTCGTCCCAATTTCAAAACTCAAGAAAGCGTCAACACACGCATACTGCACCTGCGCAGGCGTAAGCCACCTATTATCCCAACAACTCATCGTAACTTTCTTGGGCTTGTTTATCTCCTTCCCAAGAACAACCCTCGCCAATCGCTTCAACCCCGAATTCTTAAACTCCTTATCCCTATACGCAGCCACCGCCAGCGTCCTCAAATCCGCCCGCCTAGCAACCGTTAGATAATAATGCTTCAACAACTTCGCTGCATCTTCATCAATTCCAACACCAACAAATACATATAAAGGATTCCCTAAAAAGTTTAACAGTGAATAAGGGATTATAGGTGAGTGAAGTATCTGAAATATGAGGCACCGGTTTCCGGCACACAGTTGGATGGTCGCTATCGGGTTTTCGCGGTTTCGGGTATGGTTCGGACGCCATTCCACGTCTAGCCCGAACACATGTAGACCGAGGCGGTCGAGATGTTGTTCGGTATCAACTATCCAATTATCTACTATGGATGATTCACAGGTGACTATGGTTGAGATTGTGGTTTGGAAGAATGTGACATCATAGAGGTTGTGGGTGAAGCCATCTACTTTATAAGGGAGAATTTTGATGGTCATTGATACCAGTCGACCCTGAGGAACCAAGGTTTTGTTTTTAGTACGAAGGATGATATGTTTTGCTATTCAAAATGGGGTTGCGACGCCGCTTATTGTCTGTTTACCTGTTATCCTGTCGTAAAATATTTCTTTATGTAGTTTGTGTACAACAAGAATGGGTATCTATTTCATAAAACCCTAATAAGAATCACTACATAACTACATAAACCATATGGAAAAATATAATTAGATGTTTAGGGTAATGAATGAAATAATGATAATAAGTTATTGATTTGTGGTCATGAATTGAGATCTAATTTATGTATATGTGGTTTCTTTGAGGTACAGATTAATAAATTATAACAAAATTATATGAAGACGAAACTAATTGTGAATTGAAATTAGATATAGGAATAAGAAATTTGAAGATACCTGTATAACTGTTTTTTAGGGCACGGATCGTGGGTACTCAGGAACGATGATTAGGTGTACCGATCAAACCAAACTCAAATCTAGGTATGTGTTTACTAGATGGTAGGTTATTCATTTTTATTCAGAACCCGACTCGAATCTGAAGTGACTCAAACCCGAATCACAAAATACCTGAAAAATCAAAGCCCGGCCAACCTGAACCTTAAATGGTTCGGTTATCAATTCACTTTTTCAGTTTTTCCTATCCAAAACCCGAACAAATAATGTATTTTTATTATTAATGTGGTTTGGTTTAGAGTCTTTGGTATCTTTGAACGTTATCATATGATATTGTCAATTAGCCTAACCGGTATGGGGACGGTCACCATGTTCGTTCCGGCCCATACAGGATGCCAACATCGCCCCTGCCGGGACGTCCCCGTCTTAAACGTCCTCTGCAAGTCGATCAGGACGGGCTTGTTTGAGTGTTTTTTTTTTTTTTTTTTTTTTTTTTTTTTTTTTTTTTTTTACCGTTGCATCCAATGGTTACTTTATAAAAAAAATAAAAAAACTTTTTACCCCCACTGTATGTTGGTGGTGGTTGTTGCCGGAGAAGGAGGTCGTCGGAGCTGGTGGCTTCATCAAAACAAACGACCATCGGAGAAAGAGGAGGAAGATGGTGGTGGTGCAAGTTGTCGCCGGATAAGAAGGTGGTCGCCAGATTTGATGGGTTCCGAACAGTGATGGTGGTGGTGTAGGAGGCGGTGATGGTTAGGGAGGTGACGGGCTTGTTTGAGGGTTTTTTTTTTTTTTTTTTTACCGTCGCATCCAATGGTTACTTTATAAAAAAATAAAAAAAACTTTTTACCCCCACTGTATGTTGGTGGTGGTTGTTGCCAGAGAAGGAGGTCGTCGGAGCTGGTGGCTTCACCAAAACAGACGACCATCGGAGAAGGAGGAGGAAGATGGTGGTGGTGCAAGTTGTCGCCGGATAAGAAGGTGGTCGCCAGATTTGATGGGTTCCGAACAGTGATGGTGGTGGTGCAGGAGGCGGTGATGGTTAGGGAGGTGACGGGTTTTTTAAAGATGTGGTGGTGGCTGGTACTCTGCCTCTCTCTCAACTCTCTCTAGTGACGGTGATGGTGTGTGTGTTGGTTTAAATAACAATAATAATAATAATAATAATAATAATAATAATAATAATAATAATAATAATAATTTTAATTTAAGTTAATAATGGTAAGCCAATGACCTCCAGCCCAGCTGGGGAGATGTGGGAGGGTTTACCTTTTCGGAGGGTTCCCGCCCGGGCTTGGTCTTGAGTTCGAATCCTGCACACCACGAAAAAATTCCCTGTAACGGTTTGAGATAACTTCAAAGTGGACACCGGTGCGTGGGTAGTGATTCGAACTCAGGTCGAGGGGTTGTCTGTCGATTGGTTTCACCGCTGAAGTACACCTTCCAAAAAAAAGTTAATAATGGTAACCATTACATCTACTTATTATTTTAAATTATATATTTCCTAATATATTTAAAATCTAATAATTAACAATTTCGGTTATAAATTTCTCAAATTAGTTACAAGTCAAAATTAAAATTTTAAATACTATAGTTTGAAATTATAAAGTTTTGTTAAATTTTAAAAGTATTCGAATAATAAATGTTCTGTTTAATTATTTAACTTCAAATTTTAATATCTATACTTTTAAATTTTGATTAATATTATAAAAATTCAAAATTAATTTAAAATAAGTATGGTAACATTTAGAATTACATCTATCTATTATTATAATTGAAAGCAATAAATCTCACATCAAACTCCAAGCGGGCATCATCCCCATTGAGTGTGCCATGTGACATTAATTTATTTTAGAAAAAAATAAAAAAAAATTGAATTTTTCTCTCTTATGTTTTCTCAATAATTTTTAAACGTTAATATCTTTTATATATGAGATTTTTTAAAGAAAAAAATTACATTAAATTAATGAGCATTGTATTATTTTTCCAACGAGTACCATAGTGCTATATAAAAAACGGAGAAAAAAATGACTATTTTTGTTGGGTTTTGTTCATACAGGAAAACAACACAAAGTATTCAGGTAATTCATCAATCATGTATAGGCAAATCATTAATTATGTTCAAATCAGTAAATATGAATTCTATTTTCAACATGTGTTAGCATTAAAATTGTATATTGTTTTGGTTAGGTATTAATATTAGAGTTATACATTGTTTAAGGTTAGGCGTTAACATTGGAGATACATTCTTAAATGTTTTAGGTTAGGTGCTACCCGAAGCTTTCCTTCATGTAACTGTAAAGCACATCATTTTATTTCATATGTAAAATTGATATGTCATATTAGATTTCTCAACCTCGAGACGTTCCCGGGATATAATCTAGTAATACATATAATTCAAAATTTTGAATTATTTGAATCTTTAAAAAAATTCAAATTTATTACTTTAAGTTAATAATGGTAATAATTAGACCTACTTGTTACTTTTAAATTACAGATTTTCTAATATATTTAACATTTAACAAATATTAATTTTGGTTATAAATGTCTCAAATTAGTTACAAGTTTAAATTCAAATTTTGAATACTAGAATTTCAATTGATAGATTTTGGTTTAATATTATAAATATTTTAATATAAATTGTTATATTTAAGTATATAATATCAAACTTTAATATCTATAATTTTAATTTTTAAAATTTGGTTAATATTATAAATATTCAGAATTCTGAATTTAAGATAATAAAGGTAACAATTAAACTTAATTAATGCATTTAATTTGCAATTTTGAATGACATGAAACTTTAAAAAAATAAACTTTTGAATTAAATTAACAATTGTAACAATTAAATTTACTTATTAGCTTGAAATTAGATATCTATCTATATAATAAACAAAACTCAATAGGGATTCTTGGCACTCCCACATTGCAAGTTCAATTCTCTCTCCTCCATATTGTGCCACATGGCACAACCATGTAATTTATAAAATTTTTAGTTTTTTAAAAAATCAAAAATCATTAAATATTTTAATGTCAAAATCGGTCAAGGTGTTTAATAACTTTCCTAAATACTATAATCCAGATTTTTAATTTTTTTAAATTACCCTACTTCAATCTTCTGCAATCTTCTTCAGGAAGCAAAAGGTTTATCATATTATCAATAATTATTCGCCTCCATTTCAATCAAACAACAATATTGCTTCTCAATCTTCTTCATTCGTGAAAAGGTTTGCTTTTTATTAACTTATATTCTTAGCATCTTATATCAGATCTATCAACAACATTTTGAGATCAATCAATACGTCGGTCCTCATGTAATAATCTAACCTCCTATTTAAGTTTATTATTGTTAAATGTTTTCTGAATTTTATTATGTTGTTGATTCATTCAGACAGAGAACATATGACGTGATACCGCAGAGAGAAGAAGGCAAAACTTAATCAACAAAGGTAGTCTGTTTGATCGATTTTTGAAATACATTTTTAAATGAAGACGAAACTAGATTTGAATTGAAATTAGATACAGGAATAAGAAATTTGAAGATACCTGTATAACTGTTTTTTAGGACACGGGTCATGGGTACTCAGGAACGATGATTAGGTGTACCGATCAAACCAAACTCAAATCTAGGTATGTGTTTACTAGATGGTAGGTTGTTAATTCTTATCCAAAACCCGACCCGAATATGAAGTGACCCAAACCCGAATCACAAAATACCTGAAAAATCAAAACCCGACCAATCTGAACCTTATATGGTTTGGTTATCAGTTCACTTTTTTCCCGTCCAAAACCCGAATAAATAATGTATTTTTATTATAATTGTGGTTTGGCTAAGAGTCTTTGGTATCTTTGAACGTTATCATATGATATTGTCAATTAGGCTAACCGGTATTGGGACCGTCTCATGTTGGTTCCGGACTGTACAAGACGCCAACATCGCCCCTGTCGAGACGTCCCCGTCTTAAACGTCCTTTGCAAGACGATTAGGGCGGGCTTGGTTGAGGTTTGTTTTTTTTACTGTTGCATCAAACGGTTACTCTATAAAAAAAATAAACAAAATAATAAAAAAACCTTTTTACCCCCACTGTATGTTGGTGGTGGTGGTCGTTCTGGTGGTGGTTGTCGCCGGAGATGGTGGCTTCATTGAAACAGACGAGCATCGGAGAAGAAGGAGGAGGGTGATGGTGATGGTGCAGGTTGTCGCCAGAGAAGAAGGTGGTCGCCAGATTTGATGGGTTCCAAACAGTGATGGTGGTGGTGCAGGCGGTGATGGTTGGGGGAGGTGATGGGTTTTTTAGAGATGGTGGTGGTGGCTGGTGTTCCTGTAGGGACAAAAAGGATTGAAGAAACCACTTTTGTTACCAAAGTTCAAATCATAATTCTGCTAAGTATAGAACTGCTGAAGAGTAAAGACAGAAGTTCCGAAGAAGAAAAAGCAAAGTGCTGAAGAGTTATCTCATCAGAAGTTCTGAAGTCTAACCAGACATTTCACTGAAGAACTACTGAAGACAAACTACTCATCAGTATTTTGTCACTCATCAGTACTTTCACAACAGAAGTTTCTAACCGACTCAGTTCAGTAGTTTAGTATTATATTGTTTTGTTAACCGACTCAGTTCAGTAGTTTAGTATTATATTGTTTTGTTAAAGTCTTTGAACAAGTTTCAATGCTACAGCCTGTTGTAAGCATTATCCTAAGTAAATATCTTAGCTAAATCTTATATTGTATTACTTAGTACAACAGTTTGTAATCGTCTATAAATAGATGGGTTTATCCCACTATTTTAGACATGTGATTTATTCTTAACTAGTAAAATCCCCCGCGCTTCGCGGTGGGATTTCCGTTTCTATGGTATCGTTTTTTTATGGTGGTAGCAATCGCTATAGCAATCGAAAGAAAAACACAGAGCTAAGGTATTTTTAGACCAAAAGAAACTGAACTGATAGTTAATTTGACCAATGTAAATCTTTAAGAAAAACGTTATAAGTAGTCAAAATTAAATTTCTAATTTGTAAATTAGATTTAAGTTTATTGAATTTAAAACTAACCAAAAGAAAATATAATCCTATTAACTCCATAAGAAAATATAATCATATTAGCTCCATAAGGTAACTATAAACCTAAATCAAAACCATCACATGTCGGAACAAAATATAGCATAAAATCATAATACTGACACGAAAACAACTGCTGATTTTAATTTGTGTAAATTGAATTATAACATGAGCTGCAAACTATTACACATTCAACTCATCTTTTCCTTCTGACCTTGCGTACAAACTTAATAAAACTTGGATCAAAAATAGTATTTTAATACAAATTGGAATTAAAACTACTATGTTTCTATTGAATACAAGTAAAGCTAGTAGCCCAAATCAAGACCCATATTGTGGAACAGAGTAGTGGTATAAAGAAGAATCAAAATTAGCCTATCCATACAGTTGTTACCATTACCATTTTCATTATGATAATTAAAATTTACCGACTCTATTCGCCTGGTCCACGTGTTAAAAACTTAAAACATGTTGTTAGGTGAGCTGGCTCTTCCTCAAGTACCAAGATTCAAAATCCCAAAACACCAAACACAGCCACCCCCATGAACTCCAAGCTCCACTCCTACAAGCTGTCGCATCTCTCTTCCAGTAGCCCCATAAATTTATTATAATTATTGGATGGTTTAAATCCCCCAAACCATTGTCTGCTCAAAACAATCTTCTCAAAACCACACCCATCTTCTGGAGTGAGAAACCGGGGAAAGAGAAAGAGGGAGGAAAAAAGAGGAGCGGCGACGGATCGCCACCGCAGACGACGACGCGTCTCCGGTACCCGGCGCGTACACCATCTTAAATCAAAGATCGAAAGAAAGACAACCCGATGGTGAGGCCGGTGACATTTTTCCTACCGTCTCTTCTCTTTCACACACACACACTCTCTCTGTCTAGATGTAGAATAAATTGACATTTTCGTGTGATTTTGATGCTTAAGACGGTGGTGGTGCATCGGCTAACGGTTACGATACCAAAAAAGCAAAAACACAAAGAATAGAACCACCAAAAGTGTATTCAAGTAACTATGAAAATCTTACCCGATACAGCAGTTGATTCATCGAATCTATCTTTCTTAGTTTGCGTGAAGGAAGAAGATGACCGTGGAGAAGGAAGGACGTGGAGGTCAAGGCGGAGGCGGTGGAATGATGAAAATAGGGGTTGAAGGATGTAACAGAGAGAGAGAGAGAGGGGGAGATAAATAAAAAAAGAGAAAGAACCTCTAAGATGATGCCACGTAGAATTAATACTGTTCACATTATGTTTTGTTGTATATATAGAATTGAATTGAAATCCTTCAAAGCTTTTATAACTTATTATCCATTTCACATCTGAGAATCATTCAATACTTGCACTTACTACTTTATACTTTGAATTGCTTTTTGATTCTCATTAACTGCACTAGTAAAGGGGGAGTAATAATTCCTGTAAAAGTGATACTTTAACTTAGAACATTTATCATTCCGTTGTGCAAATAACTTTGATATAACTGCAAACACATAAGTGTTCTAAAACTTAACTGATTATAAAGAGACCACTGATCCAACAATTGGTATCAGAGCATCTGGTTTATCTGATCAAAAATCAATCTAACAAATTGAGAATCAGACACAGGCTCTTATTGATATACAATAAAGGATTAAAAGTTCACTTTATTCTACATCCATCACTTTAAAGAAGTATTGACAAATCCAAACTCCTTAAAAATGGACCCTTATAATACTAGATCTGCCAATAAACCTCCTATGCTGGTCAGAAATGAATATAATATCTGGCAAAGAAGGTTGGCACACACTATATCTCAGACCAATACTGGGTGTTGGAGGTCTGTAATCTTTGGACCTCACAAACCAGTAGTAACTGATCCAGAAGGAAAAACTGAAAGACCAAAAGACTACACTGAAGAAGATTTCCAAAAATTTGAGCTAGATGCAAAAGCTTTTTCTATGTTGGCTATGGCTCTCCCAAATGAAATTTATGCTGGACTTTTACATTGTGAAAGTGCCAAAGAGCTGTGGGATAGTCTAAAAGAACAGTTTGGAGGAACTGAAGAGGTGATAGCCAACACTAGAGAAATCCTAGCCCAACAATATGAAACTTTTACTCATGTAGATGGTGAAACATTAACTCAACAATTTGAAAGATTTTCATCACTCATCTCTGAGTTAAAAATTAATACTCAGACCTATTCAAATGCATCTACGTTACATAGATTTTTAAGGTCTTTACCTTCAAAATGGGAAACTTATTCAATAGTCCCCAGAACAAGTTCAGATTTTAACACCCTGAACCTAACAAGGTTACATGGAAAATTACTTACTTTTGAAAGAGAAATCAATCAAAAGAAAAAGTTACAAGAATCTGGTAAAACTGCTGATGACTATGCTCCAGGTAGCACAACCTTATTGGGACATGACTCACCATCTTGTTCTAATAATTTTGGATCTTTTGATCACATTGACATAACAGCTGGGATCTCATCAGATGGATCTTTCCCAGCTTATGACAAGGAAGATCTAAGTCAAACTACTGACAAAATGTCAAGAAAATCAACATTTGGTGGTTGTCAATTCTTAGGAAACTGTCTGGTGTCCTGGCAATCAAAGAAACAAACATCTGTGGCAACTTCAACAGCTGAAGCTGAATACATTGCTGCTGCAAGCTGCACATCACAAATACAATGGCTCCAATATCAACTTCTTGATTATGGAATCAAAGAGACCAAGAATCCACTCTTAGTAGACAGTAAATCTACCATTAGCATCATTCAAAATCATGTTCAGTTCTCAAAGACTAAACATATTGAAATCAGGTATCATTTCATAAGAGATTGCTATGAAAAAGGCAAGATTGAGGTGAAACATGTCACAACTGCTAATCAAATAGCTGATGTATTCACCAAACCCCTTGATTCAACAACATTTCAGAGGTTAGTGTCCATGCTTGGGATGCTAAATTTTGAATAAAGCGTGTAAGTGTTTTCACTTTTCCCTTCTTCACATATTTTATTTTCACTTACATTATCTGTCACAAAACCTCTGATGAAAAATTAAGAGAGAGAGAGAAACTGCTGATATTTTGAAAAACATCAAAACGGGAAATTTCAGAAAAGAAATAACTACTGATGATTATCAGAAGTTATTTAAGTGTTTTAAAAGTCATTATCATCAGCTGTTGAAAACTACTTAAGAGATGACAAAAACCACTAATGAAGAAACCTGCTTCATTAGTAGTTTCATTAAAAGGGTAAAATTGACATTTTACTCATCAAGTTTTGACCTAGTCGGTTAAAAACTTATGATAAATACCTTTTTCAAACACTTATCCATTCAAAAAGCAAAATTCCCTCTTTCTCTCTCAAAGTAAAGACAAAACCCCTTCTCAAACCTAAAAATCACTGTTCGATCAAAAGACACCATGGCTCTTGTACTAAAACAGGGACATAATCAACGAGGCTACTTCGAGAAAGATGAAGCCTGGTCCCAATACGACGAAATCATTGATTTGGTCGTTAAATCACAATATCACACAGCTTTCACCGTGGATCCTCCCATTCATGTAGAAACTCTCAATGAGTTCTGAGCAAATGCAGAGGCAGTCACAGTGAAAAATAAGATGATTTCCCTCAACTCAACAATTCAACGGAAGCACATGGCAATCACACAGGAGTCACTGGGAATAAGGCTTGGCCTTAATGATACTGATGCTCCTGAGCATATTCCCACTTCTGACATTCATCTAACCATGACTGAGTGTGGTTATCAAGTGTAACAACCCGGGTCAGACCCCCAAAATTTTTGGCGTATTAAAAGTATTATCATATAATAATAGTTAACCAAAACAAATAACAAGCGAGTCGGTTGTGTGCGAAACTAAAAACCGAACTAGATAATATAAAATATTATTAGTATACGTTGCGAGACCGAGTTGGAGCACGCTAACGAACCCAATTCGCACCAAATCGAATCGGGTGAGTCATCAAAGAAGAGGACACTTGTCCTCTTCTCCTTTTGACACCCACCCCTTTAATCTATTATAACAACACACACATACATCTGTGTGCTCTTCATTTTCCATAAACACACACACCACACATTTTAGACAGAGAGAGAGAGTGAGCTCGAGAGGGAGATGGAGACCGGTGGGTCTCCGCCACCCAAGGCGGCCCTCCGGTAGAGCTCCGGCCCCAAACCCCAACAACCCACGCCCACAAAACCCTTTACCCATGTTCAGATCTGTGGAAAGAGAAAGAGAGAGAGAGAGACGCTGAAGAGAAGAGAGAGAGAGAGAACGGAGGAGAGAGAAGGAAGAAGAGGAGGAGGTGGTGGTTCCAGCAATGGCGGAGGAACAAGGCGGAGATGCGGCGGCGGCGTTGCCTTCGGCACCGGGTCATTGTTAAACCAAGGTAAATCCAAACCCCTTTTCTTTAATGATAATTAGGGGGACGATTGACTGTGGTGGTTGTCGATGATAATGGATTAACTATTGATGTCGAGTGGTGGCTGTTATGGTGGCTGGGGTAGTGCTAGGATGGTCACAGGTGGTTGTTATGACTCGGTGGTTGTTGGTGTTAGTAGCCGACTGTGATGGTGGTTTGTAGTGATGGCGGTGGTGATGGGTTTGAAGGTTTGAGAATGAGGGCGGGTCAAGCTTCGAGTCAGGTCCAGAAGCGAGTTGTGAAGATGAGTAGCCAACAAGGTTAACATTGGTCAACAGAGGTTGACCAGGTCAACTAAAAAGTCAACAATCGGTCAACTGGTCAACGTGGTCAATCGTAGTCACTCGAAACGTAGTCCGAACACAAGGTATAAACCAAACTCAAAACTTGATAATTATATTATATTAATATGTAAACCGTGTGGACTTGACGGGCTCGACCAATATATCGGATGGAAGTATATATATGTATAGGTATTAGAATTAGTAATGTGTTGAGAAGATTGGATATTAGTTTGACACCTTAAACTTGATACTTGGAAGTTGGACAAAGAAGATATTTGGTGAGTATTAGAAATGAACCAAATACAATAAGTATTCGGACTCATGGGACATCAAACCTAAGACGTTAACTTGATCGATTGAGACTTAAGTCACGGACTTCGCGGCTACGAATTGGACATAATTAGGATTACTAGTATGTATATACACAAGACATAGTGAAACAACTTAAACATTATAACCATGGACATATGATACATTGGACATAAATTGGATAAGAAGCGACACATGGTAAGTTATAATATATGAACATGGACATGGAGGCGTAAGACTAACTTATGTCGGAACTTAAGATTAGACATTAATAACTTGGATAATTGGACTAGTCATATGAGCGTGATGCTTTAGTCTCGACATTTAGATATGGACTTGGTTAGGCGAACCTATATTGAAGGATGTTAGATAAATATATAAAACATATACTTAGCTACATTAAATATCGACTTATATATTAAGATGAATACTAGTTTGTTACAATTGGACATTGGGACTAAGATGCGGACTCGACTAGAACTAGACATGAGATGCTTAAGATATGGACATTTGATAACTTGCGGACTAGTTGTACAAACATTAGATAACTCGAGACTTTGGATATTAAATACACGAACTTGGATATTAGTTATGGATTAGATATTTGACAACTACATTGGCTCTTAAAAATAAACACTTAGAACCTTGTGAACATTGTTACTAATACCTCGGACACTTGGACATTGACTTGAACACTTGACACTTAGGACATGGACTTGACCAAGTTAACTACACATATATAAATAATAAACCATACGCTCGAGCTCGTCCCCACGCGCAACTGTGACGAATGAAAACCAAAGACTAATAATATTAACCATGTGTGTCGACATAGGGCCCAACCAGGAGAGTGTCAGTATCCGGTACTGAACATCTGATTTTATATTTTGAGCTATGCAACCAGGTGAGTTTCGTGAACTCCCCTCTTTTTACTTTTATAAATGTTTTGGGGTGACGCATGCTTTTAAACTGTTTTGTACATTGTTATGGGTGTTAGTTTTACAGAACGTGATTACCTGCTTGCTTGTTATGCATACTGAACCAGGCACTCATTAACTCTAGGATAGAGCCGACTTAATATATGGGTAGTACTACTTGGGGAATCCCCCACGCACAGTGGTCCGGCCTAGACCCGGAAACCCCCACTGAGACCGACGGGTCGTTGCGGCATATATTTTGCCATTGGGGAACCTATGAGGCAGGACATAGGTTGAGAACTATGACAATAACGGGTATAGTTTATGTTGATACATCTAGACATGGTTAGGCATGGGCTAGGTGCCAAGGGTTGAGTGGCCAGCTTGTAGAATTGTAACACCATAACTAGATAAACTTGTTTGATAAATGAAACTGTTTTGATAAACTAATTTTGGGCGCCTATGTAACTAAACACACGAACTCACCAACATTATTGTTGACCCAAAACCATTTTAAGCATGTGTTCAGGTACCGGCATTGAAGATATGAAGAATGTATGATTGCAACTCGGAGTCACAACCAGTGGATGAACCAGAAGACGATCGAGTGACCATAGATATTACCGCGCAAGTACGATCAGGGACTAGTTTAGTTAATGAAATTGTATTAAATTGTATAAATTATATTAATAAAGTTAGTTATTATCGTACCGCTTCCGCTGTTGCTTGCATTCGCGTGAATGTCATAGCAAACTGTAATTTCGTCCAGGCCCCCTGTGGCCGGGTTGTGACATCAAGGTACTTTAGTACAAGCAACAGTTTATAAGAAATATTTTGATCCACAATATAAACTGTTATTTCATTATATTATCATGTGTTTAAGTCCCAAAACTGGATCATATGATCAGATGCCTTCAACCTTTCAACCTATTTTTCATTCTATAATAAATGAAACAACTTTTAAGGCATCTTCATTATTTTTCAATGAGTTGGTGTTGCATCACCAAAATGATAAGAAAAGTTTTTGTTATACCCAAGATTTGTTATGCAATGCATAATAAAGGAACTTGGTGAGGGAGTACTTGTGGGGGAGTCAAAAACTTTAAATCCATTGACTTCACAAGTATTCTCAAGGCATAACAAACCGGCACTTTTGCCAGAAGATGACCAAAGGGAACAAGAACCAGTCCCTGAGGAACCCACATCTTCAAAACCAAAGACTAAGAAAGCCAAAAAGCCTAAACAGCCAAAACAAAAACCCACCAACCCAAAGAAAAAGGTAGTTCAGGAAGTGGAGATCCCTGAAACTACTAATGTGCAATCTGCACTTGAAAAAGTAGTGTCTGAAACATCCTCTCAGTCCACTCCATCTCCACCACCCAAAAGAAAACCTGTTACAGTTACCTTTCACAGAAAAAGACTTAGAAAAACTGTAACTACTGATCCTTTTTTTGATCCCTTACCTACAACTGCTGAACTTGAACCCTCCCATACAACCATAGAAATTGCCCAACTTCTCTCAGGACTAAAAGAGAAAGTCCCATCCAAACATGTCACTCCCCAAGAAACACATCAAACAGGGGAGATGCCTTCAGAAGTTGACATGGATGTGGACATCATTAGTCCTAACCAGGGAGATGAGGACAAACCAAGGTTTCTAAGCCCAAACTTAGATACCTTAGGTACATTTGAGGCTGCTTCTAGTCATTTATCACCCAGTGGTGGATATGAGGACAGAAGTAACATTCCTAAGACTTCAAATGTGGCAACTACTGATGAAGGCTTAATGCCTGAAGTAGGAAAACCTCAGTACCAAGACAAAGAGGTTCGTGAGACTACTAGTTTGGGTCTAGCTCATGATTTAACTGATGATGCCCTCATTGAGGACACTATCAGGGATTCAGATGATTCCATTAGTTTGGATGACGATTCACAAATTCCACAACATGAATTGACGGCTCATATTGAAGGTCCTGAATCTGATGTCTCTAAGCTCAAAGAGAAGGTCACAAAAGATCAGGTTAAAGACCACTTAAACCCTGATTCCCCTAAAGTGGCATCTTCAGTACATTCTGAAGATCACCCAAAAACACCCCCTTCACTTAAACAGCCTACCCAATTCTCTAGGATATCTAGCATAGACTGGAACCATCTATGCAACCTAGATGGTCCCCTGTATCAGATGATGAAAGATATTCTCACTGATCAACTCAAATCATTCAGAACTGCTTGGGAGTTGAAGACCAACACTCAATCTGAGTTGATAAACACAAAACTTGCAGAGCTGAACAAGAAGATGGATGAAAATCAAAGACAGCTTGCAACATTATCTGCTACAACTTCTAAACCTTCAAGGCTTCCAAAAGTGGATGAAGCCAAAAAGGGGGAGAAGATTAAGGAACCAGAAGTATCTCCTAAAGCTCAAAAGTCAACATCAAAGAGAAAAGGAAAAGAGATAGAGATGCTTCAAACTGTTGATCAAACCCAAAGCATTCAAGAAACTGCTGAAGAACAATATCAAACTGCTGAAGACAATCCTTCAGTAGTTGTGACAAGTATTTTTCCTTCAGTAGTTACATCTTCTGAAAACTTACAAGGACAGACTTCTCAGGCACCTCAACAAATTCCAGCTCAGATTCCAAAGCCAGCAACAATAACAACAACTGTTTTAGACCCTTCTCCAATCTCAATGTCCAAAGAATATCTAGAGAAGAGTTTGAAAGAGGCTCAAAAGAAGGCTAAGGAAGATGAAGTATGGAATAGCCTGGAAGCAAGGGATGATCTCAGTTTTGAAGAGAAGCTAGCTGAGTATCAAGCCAAATTGGATGAGTTAGAGGCTGAAGAAAGAGCCAAAGAAGAAATTGCTGAAGAAGACAAAAGACAACAACTCATCTTGATGATTACAAAGAACTCAAAGGCTAAGAAGGTTTCTCTGAACAAACTCTCAACAGAAGAACTTATAAGAAGAGCTCAACTTGTAGCTGACAGGTTGGCAACAGAGAAGGAGAGAAAAGCAAGGAGAGCTGAAATAATTGAAGAATTGGTAGCAAATGGATTTGGTCCAAAAACCTCTGTGTCAAAATGGAAACATGACACTCTTTATGACACATACAAGAAATTCAAGGCTAGCAAAGCTGCACATCCAGAGAAGTACATAACTCCTGAAGTTCCACAAACCTCAGTAGTTAAGAGATCTTCTGGTGCATTACAAAAGCCTGCTACCAGAAAGAAGAATCAAGAGGAAGCTGTAAAGACTGACTTCAAGATTGTGCTGTTAGAAGGAAGTCAGGTAGTACACTCAGACTTTGATATTGAAGAAAAACCTCTGATTACACAATTCAGGGATCCTGCTATATTTGCTTATCAGATACAACAAACTGTTAAAGAAATATTTCACACCAAAGTTGTAACAACACATCACTTAGCAAACTTTGCAATTCAAAGTGGTGTGAACCCTGAAGAAAGCAGGAAATCCCACCTGAAGGTCACTGAAATAGAAGACATTCCTCAATCATCAGGTCAAACCCAGGAGACTAGCTTGGTTTCCTATGCCTCAGACTTTGACAGGTCTAATGTAAACATTGTCAAATGGTCATTTACTGATTCCAACTCAGTAAAGGTGACCAGAAGAGATCGTTCAAGCAAGGTCTATAAGAATTCAAAGGAATTGAGCATACTGTCAACCAAAGACCTTCTCACCATACAACATCTAGAGCCTGAACAAGGATCTCTCAAAGCAACAACTAAATACGCTTAGTATCAAGATGACTGCAGAAGTCTGGAGAATACTAGAAGCGAGAAAGAATGAAGGTAAATAAAGATTTGGATTTGGTTTTGGCTTCATCAATCCAGGGGGAGATTGTAGGGACACAAAGGATTGAAGAAACCACTTTTGTTACCAAAGTTCAAATCATAATTCTGCTAAGTATAGAACTGCTGAAGAGTAAAGACAGAAGTTCTGAAGAAGAAAAAGCAAAGTGCTGAAGAGTTATCTCATCAGAAGTTCTGAAGTCTAACCAGACATTTCACTGAAGGACTACTGAAGACAAACTACTCATCAGTATTTTGTCACTCATCAGTACTTTCACAACAGAAGCTTCTAACCGACTCAGTTCAGTAGTTTAGTATTATATTGTTTTGTTAAAGTCTTTGAACAAGTTTCAATGCTACAGCCTGTTGTAAGCATTATTCTAAGTAAATATCTTAGCTAAATCTTATCTTGTAGTACTTAGTACAACAGTTTGTTATCGTCTATAAATAGATGGGTTTATCCCACTATTTTAGACATGTGATTTATTCTTAATTTGAATTGAAATCATTCAAAGCTTTTATAACTTATTATCCATTTCACATCTGAGAATCATTCAATACTTGCACTTACTGCTTTATACTTTGAATTGCTTTTTGATTCTCATTAACTGCAATAGTAAAGGGGGAGTAATAACTCCTGTAAAAGTGATACTTTAACTTAGAACATTTATCATTCCGCTGTGCAAATAACTTTGATATAACTGCAAACACATAAGTGTTCTAAAACTTAACTGATTATAAAGAGACCACTGATCCAACAGTTCCGCCTATCTCTCTCTCAAGTCTCAACTCTCTCTCTCTCTCTAGTGACGGTGATGTTGAGCGTGTATGTTGGTTTATATAATAATAATAATAATAATAATAATAATAATAATAATAATAATAATAATAATAATAATAATAATAATAAAAATAACAAAAGGGGGAGGGTTGTCTCCACACCCTTGGTTAGTCCCCAAAAGAAGGACAGCCCACCCTGATGAGGTGGCGGCTTAGGTGGCATGGAGGACAGCTCATTTGGAAATGGGTTGCCCCCTTACCTAATAGCCTTAATGTTTGAATTTTGATAACATTTTTTAAGTAGCATGAATGCATGATGACGTTTGTGAAAAGAAAAAAAAAACATTTTTTTCATATTACATTCAAAGTAAATATCAAATACAAATGTGCTTAACCTGCTAAACATGAGAAGTGAATGGGGATTTTTTTTTTAGAATTTTTTTTCCATCTGCTTAAACATGCTTTGTAGATGAATAATATAAAAAATAAAAATAATTTGTTTTAGTGTAATTACGTCATTATAGTAATTACAGTAGTTTACACTTTACACTAGAGTAATTACGCAATTACTCTACAAAGATAATTATGTAATTACTCTATATTAACTTTTTTTTTAAATTTCAGTACTAAAATACATGCTTAACAAGATGGAAAAAAATTCAAAAAAATATAAAAAAATATTTTCCTTCACTTCTCACGTTAAGAGCTATTTGTATGATAAGAACCATCTGTACAATAATCTTCCTCATTACATCTAAACCTAAAACTGAACCTGATCTGCACTAACCCAAACCCGAGTCAGCCCGAACATTAAATGGCAGTTATCAAGTCACCTTTTCCCAAACAAAAACCCAAATAACTCGACTGAGAAAACCAAAAACCCGAAGAACGCCCCTATTAGATGGTCTGTGTTAAATACTATTAAGCTTTAATTTATGATTAAATATTAACTTAATTAAGTTGAAACTTAAATATAAATATTATTTAAGAATATCTATACTATATTATATAGGATACAAAATGACACAATAGTAATTTTGCCTTATTTAAGATATTTTTTAAAGTGAACTTCAATAACACTAAACCTACCCTGTATCAAGGAGAAACAAGAGTAGCCAAAAAACTATACATCAACTTAGGGGTGAGCAGATATCGGCTCGACCCGAAATTACCCGATACCCGAACCGAAAATCACCCGAAACCGAACCTATATAATTCAAACAAGCATATATTCGGTTCTTATATTATTTGGAATTCGGGTTCAGGTCGGTTCTCGGGTCGGCTCCGAGAATAACCGACCTAATCAAGACCGGACCGAATTAAATAAAACCAGAAGCACATGTGCGATGATTTTGTTATGACTAATATTCAGTGGTGAGGAATAATATCCATAAACATGTGCTAAAAAGGCAGAGTTTCTGAAATGGAAGAAAAAAACTTATGAACCACTGAATCTCTGTGTAGTTCTTGCATGTTTCAGAAAGAAGAAGGAGAAGCAACAATGAATATATTTTTTCAATAATATCAGTTTCTTCAAAGCCTATCATGGTATTATGTTTTCTCCTGAAGTACACGAAAAAGAAAAATGAAAGATGAGAGAAAGTTGATCAAAGTTCATCTTAGATGATTTATGATTTTATGCTGTTGCAAAGAAATGAGAACTAGATGAGTAAAATTAAAATAAAACTGAAAATATAGCGTGCCTTCATTCTCACTTTGAAACTCACAACCTACTTTTTGTGGTTCAAAATATTGGTTTTGTTAAACACACTTAAAACTTACACCTACTTTATTATGGATTTGTGGTTTCAAAAAAACACTATTTAAAAAAATACTGTAAAATAAAGCTGTTAAAATATCAGGGAAAAAAAAGTTTATGTTTTTATCTTTTACATAACTTTTAGGTAAATGCTATAATAAAAGTATAAACGATTATGCATTGTATACGATGTTATAATTATTAAAGTTATAGATGTTTGTTATTATTATAAATATTATTAATCATTAGTTAAATGAAATATTTTTGAAAATTTAGTCATTCGATATTTATTTAGTTGTATAAATTACATATATTTTATAATATTTTATACATCTTTTATTCAATAAAATATCAAAAAGCATTGAGAAGACAAAAAGATTGAGCATATCAATGTTAGGTGGAAAGTAGAGAACATACTGACAGTTTACTTTTCTACGGAGTAGACAACTCTCATTTTTCATATTTTGGTTCTTTCATCTTCTTGTTTCTTCATGTCTTATTTTTCTTTATCTGAAATATCCTCGAGATAACAAGGGGAACGAAGTGCAATGCCCACTGAGTTCAAGAATTCCGGGACGCCAAACTATCATTTTCTTCACCACCGTCCTATCTGCTCCACTGCTATTATCTTTATGGTTTATAGTTTATACCTTCTTCTAAGTTGTAACTTGTAACCCATAGGTAAACATTGTCTACAACTCTTATCTCCCTTTATTTCCACTTTTTGCTCATCTATTCGTTTTCAACAATCAACATGTCGGTCTCGGTCTTATACAGGTAACCGAAGCACCGAAACCGAGTCATACAGAAACCCGATATGAGATTATTGGTCCTGTCCTCGGTCATGGATTCTATATAGATTCGGTCTCGGGTCGGGTCGGGTTTAACCCGGTTCGGTCCGGTTTCACCACTTTGCTCAGCCCTACATCAACTTACATGAATACCAAATTACACCGCGTTTGTCAATAAAAAAAACTAAGTTTGTGTCTGCTCTTTAACCAAATATAACCTAAAGATTTTACCTCAACGATTATATTCACCATTTTGACCTTTTTACTAGAAAAATGTCATTCATTCATAGCCTTTCAAATCCCCCAATTAGCAATAATGACAATCCCATGAAAAACCTCTTTCCGGATCTGAGACAAATTCACATGCTTATGAATATCCATGAGATCTTTCATCGAAAAAGCGAACAACTAAGGCACTTTACACCAACTAGAAATAGCTTGCCACACACCCACACCCCTATAGCAATTCGACAAGCCGTATCCATCTCTCCACGCTACGCAGAAATATTGCATTTAATTGGAGTTCATTTACACCATTTGAGCATAAACAAGCTACTACTATCAACCGAATCCATCATTGACCGTTTAAACGACCCGACCAAGAATACACCGGATGCCTCACATTGACACGACCATCGATCTTTTGACTCATATATACGAATAGAACTACTTACCTAAGTATAAAGCATAATGTACAACATTTCAAAACATAATATTTAAAACTTTCTCATAATTAACACATTATTTAATTTTTTAAAAATTAATACATTATTTAATGACCATTAGATTATTTAATTTACTACATTAAATATTATCTAGTTATTAATACATAAAATTAAGATTCAAATTTGAATTTACTATTTATATTTTCATAATTAAATACTATTTTAATTTAGTAGTATCTTATTTAACTACTTAGGTATCTACTTTCTATATATTTTCATAGTTATTATGATGATAATAACTAGATTAAAATCCAATGTATTACATGAATTGGTAAATGTAACGTAATATAATTAATAAAAAAGTTATGTTTAAGAAAGCATATGCATTTCACGGTTTAAAAAATTGGTGTATTACACTAATAGAATAAAATATAATGTAATTTGTTAACCTATACAATCGTTAATATATTATTTTAAAAAATAAGCATTGATGTGGCAATTATAAATTTTATTAATTTAATTTTTAAAACATGTTTTTTTAAACGGAAATTAACTTTGATTTTTTAATACCACTTATTTTTTTTATTATTTAACATATTGTATTTTTACTATTATTTATCATATATCCAACCATATCAACTATTTGAAAAGTTTTAGATCACCTATAAAAACAATTAGCTTCATTATTTTTATTTTTTATATTTTAGCTAACATAAGTTTGAACTTGGTGAAGTTTTTAGATAAAAGAATATAAGTCTATTTAAAGTATTAATAATTAGTTTTATATGAAAATTATTTGAGTAATAATATAATAACTATATTTAATTAAAAATAGTTATTATAATTAAGTAAGTTGAAAGAAATATACCTTTAATTAATAAATAAGTGTTCCTAAGTAAGTAGGAGAAAGATTATCTTTAATTAAAAGATAAGTATCAATACTAAAGTAGGAGAAAGATTAGAGAAAACCAAAATACGATGACTCTACTGAATGATACGTGTCTGAACTTATACTAATTTATTATATATAATATAATAATAATAGATAGTAGTAATAATACCCAAATATAATCAATGTTTAATAAATGTTTGGTTAGATTGCCCTCTCCAAAACAGACTCGGTGACACCCACTGTATAGCGCGGGCTTATTTACTAGTACCAATATATAACTATAATAAAACCATAAGAAACTCTTATGACTGACATAACTTTGAAGAGTTGAGTTTCATAATATTGCAATTTATTATTATTTCTTAAGATACAGAGATTTGAAACTTCATGCCACCAGCACAGTGACCAGGAAAACTGCAAATAAAGTTGTTAAGACCCTGCACAAGGGTAATTTGATCATTTCCGCTTGTGTACACCTTATCGCCAGGGATGGTCATGTAGCACCCGTCATATCCTTTCTTGTTCACTACCGCCACATTATGTGCTCCTTGTTGATACTTAAACACTATTTTCATCATAAAAGAATAATACTAATTAGATAGGGTAAGTAAATTGGTTTTAACAAAAAATAGATGATTATGTAACCATGTAAAGTGATGATAGTATGTTGAGAGAATACCAAGAACATCGCCAACTTTGAACGTCTTGTCTTTCTCCCAACCTTTGATGTCAAATGTCCAACCCTTGCCATCGCCTACCACATAAGTAGCTGCATGAGCTACCTTGCATTGAAGTGCCACAACTAGTAGACTTGTCACCGCTATTGCCACCGTTGCACTGCCTCTTCCCACAGCCATGGTTCAATAAACAAAAGATGAGGACTTGGTGATGTTCTGATTCGAGATTAGTGTCTTTGCATTTGTTGGATGTTGATCTTGTGAATATGAAAACTATTTATAGCCAAAATAATCACTCTTGTTGGTTTTGAAAAAAAAAATCATATTATTTAGATATTTAATGGACAGGTTCAAGGTTTCTTTTTCTTAGAAAAAAGTTTTTAAAATAATTATTTATAAAAATCTGAAAATAACAATTTTGTAATATAATTATACTTTATTGTTATATCATATAACAATTTATATCTCTATTTTTTGTTATACCATCTATTGTAATGAGATACGTGAATTAAACTTTGCATATCATTTGTGCATCATATACGTTTCAAAACCACGTATAAATGTTGCATTCAATATAGGACTTGTGGAATTCCACCCGGACGGGAATTAGGCCATAATCAATTTTGTTCACGGCGACATCAACATTCGTTGTTGCAATCAAAAGAGAAAACCTAAAAAATAAAGTCGTGATATGCCCAAAATGATATATACACTACACGTATTTTATATCGATCGAAAACCATAAAAACTATACCCTTACAGGTTTTGATAATACTTGTACAGATATTGTTCAGATGAAATCAGTTTGGTTTGTAGCGTTGCCGGTTCGTATAGCCTAGCTACCAAAAAGTACTATATTTTGAGGGTCAAGTTATTCTACACAGTGTAACAAAAATAAGAAGGGTGAAAATGATAAAAAAACACAATAGATCATGAAATGAAATATGACACAATGAGCCACAAAATATAACACAGTGCCAAAAAATATAAAACAATGCTAAAGAAAAAAGACACAGTGAATTGAAAAATTGACACTGATGAAAATACGAAAAAGACACAATGGTACATAAAAGACATAATGATATAACGCATATTCGAAAACTACAAGCTAAAACCCCCAAAAAATGAAGACCTAAAAACTAACGTCGTATGGTTCGATAAAACGGTTCCAATGCCGCTTGAATGAGTTCAATCGGAGTCCGTTTGATACCCTTCTTACGACTTCCTATTTGTTTTTAACACAATTTATATCTGCATGTCAAAGAAAAAAATTAAATGCGGTTGTATTTAGTTTTTTTAGTTAATAAACACAAGTCATTAAAGAAAAATTAAATGAGTTAGAAACATATATATAAATAGAATGAGGGGAAAAATTGAAAATTAAAAAAAAACCTTGAATATAGCAATAAATTGAATAAGCAATAAAGTGTTTACTATATTCTCTTGCATCTTTAATATTTGATGTTGAAAACTTGGGTTCTCTCTTGAAATTTGGAACATTCAATAGTCATTCAAGATTGTAAGAGGGTGAAATATTCAATGATTTTTCTTTTAAAGGCTTAGTCCAACCCTAACCTAACGGTCTCAAGTTTGAATCCTTACCCATACATTGGTGTCCTCCTTGCCTAAGCTCAAACCGTTACGGGGAATTTTTTTGTGGTGTGCATGGATTGAACCTATTACCTACCCCCAGGATGGGAACCCCTAAGGGAAAACCCACCCTAACTCAAACCAGCTGGGCTGGAGATCATTGGCCAACGATCTTATTCAATAGCTAGTTAAAATATATAGAGATCACAAGGACCTTTAGAAACCTAACTAAGCTTAGAGGGTTATACTAATAAACCTTAGTTTGATGGTACAATTTAGTATTCCCTCACAGTCAGAGCGAAAGAAAACCAGAAGTTTAGACTGGAGATAAAAAATCATAAACACAAGAATCATAATAAATCGTAAAAAATACGATCTTCAATCTTGGTTTAAGGATTCCGCTAAAATTCCCCAATCTCCAAATAAAATCCATAGCCTTCAAACATAATCTTCAAGAACAGTCCACAATTTTGAAAGATCTGGTAATCATGCAAGAGGCATCTAATGCGGAAGTGCAGCGGCAGTGGACCGTAGTCCTGCAGACGGCGCGGCGAAGGACTGTAGTTCGATGAGCGGTGGCGGCGCAATGGCAAGGAGCAGCTTGACAGAGATATGGAAGCAATAAGATGTGTCATAGCATCAACTGTGTGATTGTTCTTATCAGCCAACGTTAAAAGAAACCCTAAGCAAGACATAGGCAAGGATGATTTAGCGCCTCGAAGTGGTGATTAGCAACAAACATCGGTGATTTGCGACCAAAATAAATTATTTGCGATGCACTTGGTTGGCTGGTTACAAGCCCATGCTTCTTTTTCTTGGATTATGTATACCGTCTTCAAACATTATGGATTACTTTAATGTCTTAAACCTATGAATCTCACCAACATTGTTGACGTTTTAAAGCATGTTTGTCAGGTAATTCAGTAGGGCTTACTTTGGTCTGCATGCATCTATACCGATACCGCTTTTGTCAAGACTTTTGGTGTTAAGTCTTGGTCGTCTAAACTTTATTTTGTCGGGTTCCATTGAATTCGAACAAGTTATGTAAATATATAACTTAAACTTAGTATTGTGTATGTAACTTGTTTTAAACTTTGGAGTTAATGGCCAAAATCGTTCCTGAGGTTTGGCCAGTTTCGTTAAATCAGTTCAAAATCGATTCTTTTTACATCTGGGTCCTTCAGTTTTACATTTTGTTTTACCCCAACCTTGCTTCTCCCCACTCTCGATCTCCCTCTTCAACCATACTTTCTAGATTGAATGACTCAAATAATTCTTTGTAGTCAAACATCCAATCGGGTCCTACGCCGGGAGCATTTTGAGTGTATCTTTTAACATCCACATTTGACCACTCTTCAACATATTTAGTTCTCTGGTTGAAAACACGCTTATTTGGAGTAGCGTATCCAAAAAACTAACCTTCTTCTGCTTTAGCCCCAAACTTCTCAGTAGGATTTAGCATCGTACACGGCGCCCCAAATGATTCTAGAAACCCTAAATTTGGCTTTCGTCTGTTGAGTAATTCAAAAGAAGTCTTTGCAAACTTCTTCACTGTCAATACCCGATTCAATGTATAACAAGATGCATGAATCGCTTCATTCCAGAAAATAACCATAAGATTGGAATCCGCAAGCATTGTCTCCGCCATCTCAATTAGAGTCCTATTATTTCTTTCTGCAACACCGTTCTGTTGAGGAGTGTAAGGCGCACTGTATTCATGATGAATACCTTTTGATTCACACAGTGCATCCATAGATGAATTCTTAAACTCTGTCCCATTGTCACTTCTAATTCTTTTTATCTTCAAACCATATATATTCTCCAAACGGATTAATAGAAACTTCAAGTTATTAAACGTATCACTCTTGTGTTGCATGCACGTCACCCACGAAAATCTTGATTAGTCGTCAGTAACCACAAGACAATATAAGTCTCCACAGATGCTTTTACGCTTTACAGGTCTAAATAGGTCCATGTGTAAACGTTCAAGCGGGACACTCACAAAATTAACTTTCTTGGGTCTGTGGGAGTGTTTTTGCTGTTTGTGTAACACCCCAAATTCTCGTTTCGCCTATTATGCCATTAGGCGTAATCGATAAAATAACAAAGCGGGTTTTATGGTAGGTGTTTAACCATAAAATAAAAACGAGACTAAAACTTGAGGGGCCTTAGTTGCCAATATGTCAAAGTGGGTTTTTATTAATAAAAATTAACTAAGAAAAACACACACTTGTGTGTGTGTTGATCGATCTCAACATCAGGAGATCAAACTCCTTCACCAACCAAACCCTGAACACAAGAACAAGGTCAAATCCAAGCCAAATCAAGGGGCTTTTCGATGCCTTAGCAAGAAACGGGTTATCTAGGGCCTAAAGAACATCAAGGTACCTTTTATTTGGTGGAAGTTGATGTTAAATTCATTTATGATCATGGTGAAATTCTAGGGTTTTGGTAAAAACGTGAATTTCTTAGTTTCTATGAGCTTCTATGTGTTAGTAGGCTTCAAGTAAGCTATAAAACGTGGTGAAACATAATATGTTGTTGATTCATGTGAAATCATGATTATGTATTATGAGTAAGTTGTGGGTTTTTACCCTAATCATGAACTACACTAGTATGTGGAATAATCTTCCAATTTCTATGTGATTAGTATCATGTATGTGTGCTAATTGTTGAAATGATCATGTGCCAATGGTTAGCTAAGCCATGGCGAAATCTAGAAAGTCTTGAACACCTAGAATTAACATGATGAAAATTGTGCATATGAGGTGTTTGATAAAATGCTTGAATGAGGAAATAAATGTGTAAACATGTATGAACATGAATACTTGAAATGTGAGGTTGAACTAGAGGTAAAATGAATACATGAATGCAATGGATAATGAAAGAAATCCATATAATGTATTCTAACAAAACAAGGTTTGACGTGTCCCTAAGTTAGGTACAAGAACTAGGGATGCAAACGGGTCAAACGGATGCAAGCTCAATGCGCATGGAAGCAAGAATGGATATGAAGTAAGTTTTACTTACACCAATGTACTATGACATAGCTTAATTGTTGTAGACATTAGTCTTAAATCTTGAATGTGTGATAAATATAAACCCCAAGGGGTAGAAGCTATTAATCGGTCACCTTATGTGCACTCGATACAAAACATGGTTTATGACCTTAACCAAGACAATGCGTTATAACCAAATGGTGAAATCCATTAAACGGGTCAATAAATAAAGATATGTGAAAAGTGATGTTCTAATCTAAATGATAGCATTTGAATGAAGCCGTTAAGCATGGTGTTAAATGGGTCAAGTTAGTGTCACTTGAACCATATTAAAAACTTGGGTAACCTAGTATCATGAACTATGGGTCTAAGCGGGTCAAATGATGAAGTCCTCATCATTTGAGTCCAACACTTGATGCTTGTATTCCAAGCATTAAGAGTCTTGAGGTTAAACGGATCAAATGGTAAGGTATTATCATTTGAGTTTCGAGAAGTTAATGTGTCTATCTAGAAAGCACGCAGGTAAATGCACCTGCGTATGCACGCTTGATGCTATGAATCATGGAGGATGAACACAAGGTATGGATATGGGTCAAGGCCACCCGGTAAGTCGGTAGCTAATTATACGCCTTTGGGCGAAGCATCATGGGTACTAAACTACCCACATGAAGTGTGGGTGCAAATCAAGTAAGTTATTTTCATAACTATGCTTAATGCGCGCTAATGCGCTTAGAATTGATTAAATAAGAGAAATCTTGAGAAAAGGGGGAAATCTAAGTCCGAAGGACTTAGAGGTTTTTAAACAAGTTATTGAGTCCAAAGCAATGGATTTGAATCAAGAAGTGTCGTCATAAATGGCTAGATTGAAAGCTTTGGCTATAATGGGCATTTTGGGAATTTAAAGATTTACTAAAGGTTAAATACAAGAACCAAGTCATAACGACACAAAACGGACAAAGCGTTTAGTTGAACATGTGTCCAATGAGTTGACAATATGATTTCTATGCCTTTGGTGTGATTAAGAAGGGTCTTGTATAGTCCAATGCCTTAACAGGTCGATTTGGGTAAAAATCGACATAAAACATTCAAAACTAGGAACCGGGTCTTAATGACATAAACCAGATGATGTTTTTAGTTCAACATGTGACCAATGAGTCAACAATATGATTGCTATGCTTTTTGAATGGCCACAAAGTGTTTTGAATAGCCCATGGCATTAACATGTCGATTTGGGTAAAAATCACATAGTCTTTAGATAAGCCGAAAAGAGTTTATTTAAACATGGTAATGGGCACCATTCAAGCTCACTAAACATGTCCCCAAATGTCCTTAGGAAAGGCCTTGAAATGGGTTTAACAAGCACCTAAAGATTGGGGAAAACAAGCAAGTAAATGAGGCAAAATTTGAAAAACAGACCTGCAGGGATAGCCCCTGTTGGCCGTAACCCAGGGCCTGCTGGACGTAGGTTACGGCGGGGTTCAGCCCCAAATTGTTATTTTGTTATCTAAGCTCTCCTGACTTCAAAAATTCATATAAAATCAAAGAAAAATCGTTAGGAGGTGTTCTTTATATGCCTGGAAAGGTATTTGAACGAAGAACATTTCTTATTTGAAAGTCGAAGTCAGATTATGGGTTTTAGAAGGGTAAAAAGCGACCCAAACAGCTGTTGCGCCGAAAAGTGCAACAGTTTACTCTCTTGAAATGGAGCCGTTTGGCCTAGTTCGTTCCGTATCAACGTGTAACGATAATCATGCGAGTCTAAATGTATTATTGACAATCCACTAACCATTATTTGTGTAATGGTGCTAGATATTCACGTGGCGGAACTTCCGGAGCAAAGATCAAGTCGTGAGAAGAACCGAATACACCCGAACGCTCAACTAGCTTCCGCGTTTGAAATTCCCGATTAATACGCAAGCCTTAGTACATGTTTTTAGTAATTCTAATTATAGAATTTGTTGGGACCTATAATGTAGAAATCACAATGGGTTGGATTTCATAAATATTAAAGTTCTAAATCGGGAGTGTTATTAATTAAGACCAAAGCCCGTAAGTTTTAATGGTAATCGCGTGTTTATGGGTTAGGGTCTTACAGTTTGCCCTTCTTACACGATACGCACTTGTCATTAAGATGGAAATGTGACCCATTCTCTGATGCCACATGATCGATTCAGTTGCTTTAGACAAGAAACACGTAACTTGGCCCTTTGATGTTGTAGCTTTACTCATGTCAAGAATGTAAAGATTATTCACTCTTGGTGCTTGTAACATAATCCACTCTTTTGGAATTTCAAAACCAGACTTCAAGATGTAGCAAGCTTCATCATCAAAATGTACCGAGAACTTCTTATCACAAATTTGAGACACACTCAGAAGATTGTAGTCTATTTGCTTCACATACGAAATCTTCTCAAAACTTACAATTCCATTACTAACACTTCCCTCCATCGTGATATAACCTCCTTTGTTACCGGCAAAGGCAACATAACCTCCATTAATATTCTTGATGTCAAAAAGGAGCGTCATGTCTCTTGTCATGTTCCTAGAAGCTCCACTGTCAACAATTCAAAGACTGCTAACAGGGCAAGCTGGAACTCCCTGCACGGGCAATTGATGACTCACAGAATTAACATATAAAACAGGCATAAACAGTCCCAAAATAGGTCACAATTAGGCTTACATTAGTTATAATTGATGCTTAATTCATTCCTATTTGATTATCTCAGGAAACTGGAGCTCCAAGACGGAAACAAAGGATTTCCGGGTAAAAACATGCAAAAACTGAAGATTCCTGAAGATACCAGACTTCAAGCCTGTTCCCTGTATGTTCAGAAGACAATCCTGGGACTTAACCAATGCTAAAATCAGTCCCGGACTGACTTTGCACCCCCACGCTCACCTGCACGAAGGCTCTGCACGCGAGAAGACAACGCAGGAAACTTTGAGGGCAAGAAATCAGAGACTGAAGAACATGCACGCCCGTGCCATTTCATGGTGCACGGCCGTGCCAGACATCACAGGACAGACAGACTCTGCCATGCAGCAACAGTACGTACGTATAACTGCAAGCACGCCCTCGACACCATTGTGCACGCCCGTGCAAGCCCTGGGAGGCCTATAAATAGCAAGCTAACCCTCACCATTTGTTCATCCCTTCTTGTGCTCTCTTGGGCCGAACTCCAAGCTTCTTTCAGAGATCTTGGGGTCTTGTGGGAGGCCTTCTGGCCATCCTAACATCCCTCAATGGTTAGGCTTCGACCTACCTTGATCGGTCTAGCCAAGAAGAGGATCGTAGAATAGTTATGTAATAATATCGAGGGTCGTGAGGATCAAGAGAGTTACATATCACCTGAAGATGGATAGCTTGTCTATGAGCAGCCATGTTCTTGTGTTGATCATGCCTTATGGTTTTATATTTCTATCATTCATGAACCCACTTGATTTGTAGACTTTTATTATTATTATTCTTAGTTTATTTTTAGTTATTTGTGGTGTCCTCTTCTTCTAATCCTTATTTGTTTATCTTTGTGACAGGTTGCTTTGGTGATAACTTGAACCTAAAATCAATAATTAACTTACTAGGAGAACTCATGAGTGTACCCGTGGTGTGTCAAAACCCACGCACTTGTGAGCTCATCCCAAAACATAATAATTGATTAACTTAACCAATAACTAGAGGTTTAATGAGCTTCTGGTAGTCCCGACTAGATCCAAGGCGAGGAAACCGGTAGTGAGACAGATCCCTTGGGCTTTTGATATCTGAATCGGGTTCTAAGCAATGGCTTCTGAAGTGGACCAGATCTGAGTGACACATTTTTGGTACATACCAGATGACTGAGTGATCTTCTTGGCACTGGGAGGATTCCCTATGGGCGCACCAGTGATCAGTTGTATCATACGCCTTTAGGATTATGTTTCCACCTTCGTCAAGGATTTCATTCAGCTCGGGAGGTTAAGGGTTGGGTAATTAAGTTATCATTAATGCAACCAACTTAATATTTAATTGATCACTAGATGTTAAGGTCACAATAAAGATAAATAAATAACAGATTCATTATCTAGTTCTCGTTAGTACAACGCCGTTAACCAATGGGGGTACGGTCTCCTGATACCAACTGTAAGAGAGATCCATCGACATAGTTCATTAACCAATGGGGATTCGTTGTTGGCCTACTCGGGAAGACCCTAAGGCGAGACCCTTCGGTACGGAACGCGAGAGCTAAGACGAGGTGTACGGTGTTCCAGGTCGGAAGTGAAGCATCCGCTTTAAGAAGAAGATGAAATAGAAGACCAGATACTTGACCGTGGTTTGAGGAGCCCGCTATACGCGAGGCCTTGGCGGAGACCCCAGGTGGACGCACGCTGGAGAGGTTTAGCATTCTACGCGAGTAGTCGCCTCCGCTTCTCTATCAAGGAGTCAACACTTCAAGTCTGTCTCGTTTTCCCACAAGATTAACTAACTTAAATTATTAATTCTAATAATAAACTTAACTATTTAATCAATGGACCCCGAGATATGCATAATATACTACTCTACTATTTTTATCTTTTCTTTTATAAAACCAAAATCTTTTTCAAAACTATTTTTAAAGAACCCCTCTGTTTTATTTTTCTTTTTAAAACCCGATCAGTAATTTGATGTAATGTTGAGTAGGGGAAAGTGTGATCCTTGGGGATACGATACTCAATACTTACCCAGAAACTATACTATGCACGTCAGGTTCTCTGCCTATGTGTTGGTTTTAGTTTCAAAAGTAAATATTGTTTACTTTATAAATGTAAAACTTTGTAAAATCGGTTTAGTAAAAATCAATCATTTATCCCAAACCAAAGTTACTGAATTAAAACATCAAAGTTTTTGGCACCGAGACAATGATATCTTTTAGTTTGCTAAAACCACACACATCAGCAATTAAACGATTAGTTCTTTCAAGGGACCCAAGCCTTCAGTGTCTTGGGTCTTGAAGTTTCAGCATTCAAAGAAACATTTTTCTTTTCATCAACTTTCTTATCAGAAACCTTCACTGTTTCTTGTGAAGTTAAGGTAGAACCACTAGAAGAACCCTTTGGTAACCAAGTTTGCTCAGGTCGTTTTAAAATTTGAATTTGTTTTGTATTATTAATCTTAACATTTTCATTTTCTTTTGTACGACCTTTTGTTGAGCATTCTTAGTAACCTTGCCTGATTTAACAGACGAAGGTCCAACTTCAGATTTAACAGATGGTTTAGGATAAACCTTCTGCTTGTCTTTTGTTGTTTTCACCATTGGTTTCTTTTCTGGTCTGTTCATGGCGATTCGGTATCGATTGTCATAAACAATCGATTGTTTTCCTCTAGATTGATAAAATTGCCTCTGAGGATGAACAACTCCTGAATCCCTATGGTTTCTCCTAACCTCAACTTCATGCCTCTTATGTCTTACATATGGGTAATGAACAAGTAAATGTCCTCTCTCCCCACATTTAAAACAGGCACGGTATTCTTCAAACTTATTCTTTTCATGACCTGGCAAAAGTGTTTATCGGATATCGATCCTCAATACAATGCCTTCTTAAACTCTCAGGAGCAGACTCCAATGAGTAAGATGGTTCAACACTTCCAACAGGTCTTATGAATTCAGTCACATGCACTTTGGGCTTTTTGGATTCATCACCATACAGTTTTCTAATTAATTCAGGTGGAAAGTCATTTAAACTCTCAGGAGCAGGCTCTAGTGAGTAAGATGGTTCAACACTTCCAACAGGTCTTATGAATTTAGTCACATGCACTTTGGGCTTTTTGGATTCATCACCATACAGTTTTCTAATTAATTCAGGTGGAAAGTCATTTGTTCTTTCAGATTTAGGAAACCAAATAGTACTTTTGCCAGATTTTTGAAATCTTTGAATAGTTAGAAAAACTGTATGGGATATTCCTCATCAGAAATATCTGATCGGATCCTTCCATCCGATAGAATATTTTCACACCTTTATCTGGTTCTTTCGTATCAGTGTCTTGGATTGATGGTTTCGGCTTTGTTTCAGACTTGGGAGGAACCAGAACCTTAGGAGCTGGATCACATTGAATGTGATTTTCCAATGGAATATCAACATTCTTTTCAGGTTTATCCTCTTCAGAATCATAGTCACCTGTGACTGCAACCACATTCTCATTGTTTACTCCTAGTATCGGTCTCACATCTGAATTCGGATCACCCACACTTGAGGTGTTCGATTTGTTTTCAGATGTGGAAGTCGATATTTCTGAACTCCCCGTGCTAACCATATCAAGATTATGATTTCCAAATAACATAGGAGCTGGAAAAGACTTGTAACAGATATTAGTTGGAATACCATTTTTGTCTAGTACTTCAACAATGTGGTCAATAACACTTTGCACATTCAAATAACTTTCTAGCTTTTTGTTCATTTTCTCATACATGCATCTGACTTTGGCCATTTCAAGTTTAGTTTCTTCAATATCATTGATATAATTGTTTATTGCTAATTTTTTGTTTGAAAGCATTTTCGTTAACTCAGACACATCTTTCTTATAATTGTCTAAAGTCTTGTTTAATGCTTTCTCATTCTTTCTATAGGTTTCAACAACATATTTAGCACTGACCAAGTCATTTTTCAAGCTGAGAATTTTTTCCTCAAGTCTATCACACTTTCCTAGCAAAGTTACACAATCTTTACACTTAGGAAGTGAGTTAGAACTTACCAAGGTTGACGAATCAGTTTTGACACAATCAATACGTAATCAACAAGAATACTGAAACACTAGGTGCGGAAACCCTAATGTTCATGCAATATGATAAAAATATGAATCAAAACACATGAGATTTCATTTTCAAAGTTTTCATTAATCATTAAGATGATAATAATGTTTACAGACTTGATGACACGAAAACACACACTACTAAGTGTAACTGGACAGCCTCTGGACACTCTAGAACACGCACACGACAAATGACATAACTGAATAACCGTCACAAAGGTATCACCTATATATAAACAATCTGGTTCGACCTATCGAAGGTCCGAACCAATTCCTTCGACCCTGTCTAAACCCGAACCAAAATACAAACTTTTGCTTCGACCCTTCGTATACCAGAACCAAAACTTCAAAAGAAACACTTATAACTTTACATTTCGACTATGACAACTATGATAATCCGAAAGCTACAGACACATATATGAAATATACATCTGCAATGGCTAGGGCGGTAGGGATCATACCAGCGTCGGAATCTTTTAGGTGGGAGGGGGGTCGCTCTTATTTTCCACGGGTTGGGATATAGTTGAGAAACCTCGGCTTTTGTTTAAAACTATGTTTGTTAAGTAATGTGTGTGTGGAACATGAAACTACTTTTTGACATATGAATAAATGATCATTTTCCTTAATTACTTATAGTTTGTGTTAATCTTGGTTTGATGCTCTTCGAACGTCGCGCCACGTGTTTCCGCCATTAGCGTGGTGTTACACATAGGGAGATTCCCTTATGCTTTGCGGCGAGATTTCGGTCGATATTGATTTGGTTCGTTACCGGTAAGTTATTGATAATCAGTGTAGTTTACGACCCAATAAAATAATTATGCTTAACACAATTTGGTTTGTTATGGTATATGTACTCGTATATTTTAGTTTAGGATTAGGATATAAAATAAAATTATTTACAATTATTTGATCACACAAAAGTTGATTGATTTAATCCAAAAATGAAGTCGTGTAACTCAAGAATAAAGATATGTTTTACATTGATCAATAACTATAAAAATGAATACCGATATCGCTTTTCATAAAACAAACACAAATACTGGCATCAATGTTATTCAGTCGGTACCAGTTTCGTTAGTCACGGTATCAATATGATGCTTGACTTGAACCATACCAACTAATGGATTTTAGAGTTAAACAAGGTACAACAACATAAAGTTGTTTAGCTTTGCTAATTAGAATTATTAAAATGTAAACATACCCTTAACATGTTTAAGGCTTCATAATTAAATTTAAACAAATCCATAGCTCTCCTGGTCTATGGACTCGCATTCTCAAAAAAGCTAGTTTTAATATCTAAAGCTTGAAATGCAACCTCTTGATCAATGCTTTGGGTATTCAAAACCAATTAAGAACAAGGACATGTAATAAACATCAGCTACGTTATGTATCACTCAATCAACAAATTCGAGCTCGATGTTCATACATGGTTTGATTAGGCATGCATGCCTGCCTTAACGAGAATGCATTATTTATATAAATATAATAGAAAATCACTTATTTTGGTATATTCATATGAAAGTAACCCAATAAGCATGTCACAACATTTTACGTGTATAAGTTTCTATGTCTACACAAAGTAGATATCCTTACACCTAGTCAAACATACACGAAACTCTTTCATGTATACTTTATCCTACAGAGGACGTAAAATAACATTAAATCTTTTTTTTTTTTTGGGAAGTGGCAGAACTACCCGGTTAACAAACGGCTAACCTGATGGGAGAAAATTACATGAAAGGCATTGGGTTTTTACTTTTAACTCAATTAGTCCAACCCAACTTACAGTTTTTCACACGACTAGAGAACCACAAAAGCTAAACTTCTTAACATTTAATTTCATAATTGTTTTTAATATAATCGATTTTTCTAACATTTTCTTAATTATGTTGGGTATAAAACGCTGATAAAGATATCAAATTGTCTTTGAACATGAACATTGAACAGTACGATAGAGTGGATAGTAACGTTACGCTACACTACAAAGCTGACAATCCTTTTCGATGAACGAAAATTCTCAAATTTAAAACCAAAAAATAAAATAAAACAACTAAAACGATAAAGTTTACGCAATAAATTAACTCATCATGTTCCTTCATTCAGGAACATTATTTAAAGGGCCCGTGATTTTACGATGTCGAAGCTCATCTCACTCGGGTCTGTAGCTTGCAACTCAACTTGGATTCCGTCTAGTTCCCTCTTGAATCGGTCCTTTGAGCTCGCGTATACCATCTTCATTCTCACTTTTGATGTATCTGGTGACCTATTTTATTTCATATAGTCATGTCTAGATTATCATTTTTAATCAGGAGATCATATGGTTATATGAAATTTGAAAACTTTTGTACAAACAAGACCTATACTATCTTTTTAAGGTTGTTCCCGACCTAGTGAGTAAGCAAATTTAGAACATGATATGACCAAGGGCGGAACTAAGGGGTTGCGAAGAGCGTTTACTGCTGGTCACCAGAATTTGTTGGATTTCTATATAAAGTGTTGTGTTTTAAAGAAAATACGAGTTGGACCGCATAGTTGTAACTTGTTGTATAGAAAAGGGTAAATCACCATAATAGCCTTTAACTTGGTTGAAAGGCCAAAACAACCACCTCAGATGTCTTAGGTGAGAAGTCTCACGGAAAACGACGCCTGAGGGGTCTTCACCCCACGTGTCATGTTTTGATTCGCTACTAGTTGAGGGGTCTTCAAAGTTGCCTAATAGGTCTTGGTTTACGTGAGGTGACTAGGCGTCCGCATAGACGCTTTAGGTGGCTATTTTCACTTTTTAGAAAAGTCAATGACTAAAATAATGATTTTCCCTTATAATACCTTATAACGACCCGCAAACTAAAAGGTTTTGTTCCGCCATCGGATATGATGAAGATTAATGGGAGGACATGTATAACATTACCAGGCAATGAAGAATATCTTGCTTTTCTGGCAATTTTCATCAGTGGTGAAGTCCAAATCGAAGACAGCATAGCGGCATTCATCAGCAGGAAGAGAGTTTGCAAAGTCCTCATACGTTTCATCGGGACCGCCGATTTTATCAACAATCACCTGTTGATCTACGATTTTGTAGGTGATGAATCTATAGTTCCTTTTCGATTTTAACTCAAGAAATTTCAACTTGCATTCATCGTTCACAGCCATTCCAGATGCCGCATTCGCCTAATTCAACCAACACATTATTCAAAAAATAGAAACGAAAGTTAAATTCATCATGTCATGTAATCTTGTCGAATTTAGGGTTGTGCACGAAACCAAAATAACTGAAACGTAACCAACTTTCAGTTTGGCTTGTTGTAACTGAAATAAAAGATAGATAGTTTGGCTTGTTGTTTTCTTTAAAACCAACTTTCAGTTTGGTTTTGGTTTTTCTTTACCTAAAACTGGAAAAACTAAACCGAACCCATCGTGGAACCAAAACCCAAACATATATTATTGACTTTATAGATTTTGGTTATCATTTTCATTTTTGAAAGTTGAGTAACTTTTTTAAAAAATTAGGCCAAAGTGTTTAATTAACAAAACAATATATGTGTTGGGTACATCCTGATAACCGGAAAACCTAAAAAAACCAAAAACGAACAGTTTTCAAAAACCTAAAAAACAAAATTCCCGGTATTTGGCTCGGTTTGAGCCCAAAACAGACTATATAGCAGTGTATAATATTAACTTATGACCTAATCTAACTGATCACTAATTTGGACGAAAACATCAAAACCATTGTGAACTTCATCATGTTGATAATGCATGAACACACATAATATCATGTCATTTTTAACAAAAATCAGAGCAAATCATATGCAATCACACGTGCGAGAAGCCAAATTTCTTCACAAGGACTAGTAGATCCTCAGAAAACAGTAACGAAAGCGAAACAAATCAATTGTTGATTGACATATCATCTTATTAACGAGTAATGTGGATACATATTTAATGGACGATCTAGATATATCATGTGATTAACGTAAACTATACAAATTTTGTATCATATAATGAACAAATCATGTAATTAAGAATGATTACGTACCATGATTGGAAGATTAACAGGATTGCAGAATGGAAGAAGAAGATCCTTGAAAACTGGAAAAACAAATGAAAATAATATTTCTGTTGAGGAGAATAAGCTACTGATTATATGGGGTGAGAAATTGTCTCTCAGCCTCTTGTGCACCACCTTCCAATTTTGTTGTTTATTTTTATTTTTGTATATATTTTCTCATGAGTATTGATTCTTGTGTAATGATATATTACATTCAATTGTTTTTAGTTAAGATATTTTATGCAAATGACAAATTAATTAATTTGAACAATTTCTTGAGACTATAATTGAAACTTAATAGTTATTGTAGTATTTTAACACAACTAGTGCAAATATAAAAATATAACCTTCCTCTAAAAATATATAATGAAGTGACTTAAATTATTACTGGCTGTTCACTCTATTGCCTGTTGATGGGCAATGAAGGTGACCGAACTGGAATTAGAGGTGCACAAAACGGTTATTGCCCTAATCAGTTTGGTTAATCTAACCGGCTATTACTTTAACTTGTTTGGTTAATCTAACCGTCAATTATTCCTTTTTTCATTTTTTTCCCCGGTTAACCGGTAAATCAGTGAAAACGGGTTTACTAACCTATGGTTAAAAATAACAACTAATCAGTAACTTCTTGATCGGTTATCAACTAGTTACGGTTTCAGTTAACCGGTTACATTATTTAACCAATTATTTTGTGCACGGAATGAACCAAATATAAAATGGGCTTATGTTGGTTGTCTGATACTCTGATTCAAAACGTGTGATAATGCATGTTGGGCCGAGCAAATAGTGGCAAAAGTGTTTAGCTTGATACGAAAGATGGGCCGTTTATTGTGCAAACAAAGATAGACTCACTGGTTTCTTATCTTTCGGTTAACTTGTTAAAAAGCACCGTAAAGTTGGGTATTAATCTATACTATACTAGTGGGAAACCCGCGCGATGCGGCGGTGAGAAAATTTACAACGTGGTACTCATTTTCTGTTAGTTTATCAATCCTATCGTTATATATTTTATAGTACGCATGTTAGTTTTTTTATTCGCATCATCGGTGTGGTCTATTAGTAATATGAGTCTTAGATATACGTTGTTATATATGAACTACATATGTTGGATTGTGTCGACCACGAGCGGACTCATCCTTTGTGGGTCGGGGTTGGCCATTTATCATTAACTTCTCTCGTGACCTAAAATTTGGCATGCCCTATCAGTTGGCTTGATGTTTCATTGCAACACCAATTATGGCGTATAAACTATGTTGATTAGAGATTATAATTTCTATTTATTTTGATATGAATTGGTCAATTGCGTTGCAATGGCGATGTGTTTTTGGTCAATGAAGCATGTGAAGTCAAATTTTTGTAATCGGATGGATCATTATTATATGAACGATTCTTGCATTTGTTATGTCTGTAAGAACCTTCTTGTCAATATCTTGGTCGAAGATGTAATGGGTCGTTTTCAGACAATGAAAACTTGTACATAACTACTTTAAAATTTGTGATGTTTTATTAATTTCAAATGGCGACGTAATCGCCTCACCCTGACCAAACCTGAATGGCGACCAGCCCAAAAATCCTAACATCCAGCTGTGAAAAATCTTAACAAAATTATGGACCTCATCAGAAAAAAAAATGGGTCCGCTACTGGTGTCGGTGTCGACCCAACATGCATCACTTGTAGGTTTTAACTATTACCATCGTATTACTAACTTTCGTATTGTGATGCCACTATTTCTTAAAAAAAAGCTTTAAAGAATAATTTTAATCTCATCCAGTGTACTTAATTCGGTGGTAAACATGTTAGCAAATCAAGTGATCTTTATACAACTGAAAGTGTTTTAAAACCAAGAACACGCTGCAAAGCAAAATACATCATAGTAGCTTTTTTTCTTATACTTGAATCACATAGTATAAAAATAATGGAAATATAAATGTCCCATGAACATATCTAAACGAACGGTGAACAAATTGGCATGTACACGAATCACAAATTAGTAATTAAGTACTTTGTTGATCTAATGACCAAAGTTAATTACCATCCATGCTACTACTCCCTTGTGTATGTGTCAAACTCAATGATAAGTGATATCATCTATTAAAAAAAAGAAAAAAGCTAAACTTTGTTTATCAAAAAAGTTAGCATCATGCGATTAGAAAAGTTGATTACTGCAAGCATTAAGCAACTATAGTGTTAAAAGCAGATTTTTTGTTTGATGCAACTAACAGTATCAAATACTACACATACAACAACTTTTATGTTTCCACAAGTGGGTTGTATTATTTTTGTTATACATTTCTAACATGTCGCATTACTTTACATATTATAATCTATTGTAAGTTATCTGCTAAGTTGGTATAGATAAACCTTGAAAATTCAAAATAATATATTGCAGTGAAAACTTGTTACGGTACGGCTAAAAAATTGAAAATTCAAAATAATATGCCCCTACCGCATCACTGCCGCTTCATACGCCATGTTTTGAACTTGAAACCGCACATGAATGCACGTTTCTTCTGTCTTGTTCGCTGCACTACTTGGGAAGCTCAATACCAATGTTCTTCCTCCTCATTTAGTCACTAAATACAGCGTGAAACACACTCAAATACCACCAGATTAGCCACCAATTACTACCAAATCAAACCACATTAAATTTAAATGGTATGCTTTTAGTTTGACTGTAATACATCAAGATTAGCAACTAAATACAGCCTGGGGTTGGTTGTTGTTGTTGTTGTAATACATCAAGATCGATATCATTATCTTACGTACATCAAATCACTTATTGTATGAACAACAACAATACTTTTTTCCTTTAAAAAATCTATGTAAAGCACCAATTGTTTGAACAAGCTGTAAAGAATAATATCCATTGACACAATTATACCATTCAACTTGTTTCACAGTGGAACCTTACATATTCAAAGTCCAACACATACAATTTAACACTAATAAACTCAAACCCCATAAACCAAACCAAATGGATTATGAAAACTGAGTAACACAACAATCCAACCCTTTGCAGAAGACACATAGTCACAGTAGTTCAAAGGTAATTTGGTACTTACCAATTTTGTGACCTCAGTAACCGGTTGACCTTGTTTCTCAACCAGTTTCTCCACCAATTTAATGACCTGAGCTAGAAACATTAATAATTTAGCCCATAAGGAACTCTTATAATCTAATCCTGCAAATAAATACTAATAAATTAATGATATTAAAAAACCAGTGTACCAAACTTATATCAGGAACACACCTTTTTTATATCGATTTCAACAGTTTATTATTACCTATTTAATGTCACATAGAAAAAGGCAATGAACCTCATTTTTCCTATGCAAAATCATGTACAAATGATATCAGCAATACGATAAATCCAAAATTATATAAAAATCCCCTTTTAAAAGTTAACAAATAGAGGAACACAGAGATATTACTATGAGTTTACTATTAGAGTGTTCACAAAAACAAGAGGTTGCATAAAGTCAAATTGAGTTCGGGTCAAGACAGTTAACTCTCACGTATGGCCCAAAAGACCTATCGCAAGCTAACTTAGCTAATATATCAGGTACAACTTTAAAAAATATATTATTAATAAGAATATAATTCCTCTGAAGTAAAATCATTTGGAAAATTATATGAACTTTTTACCTATTTCGTTTATTTATATTCTACCTATTTTATTTATATTCTACCTATTTGATCCACTTTTATATAAGCAAAAATTGACAATTTTAGATTAAGAACACAACAACATTGGATCTGAACATACCAAACAAAAAAACGGAATCTCAAAAAAATTTATAAAAAAATGCAGCCAAGAACCAACTTCGTTTTATTTCAACTTTCTTTAAAACAATATCAAATCATCCATTATGAACTCTTGAAGAAGCACATATGCTTACTGAAGTATAACGGTAAATTAATCATCAATTTACCTTAATGAACAATGCAAACAATCATAATACACATGTATATTCTACAATTTCAATTAAATAAAAATGCCCAAAAATACCCCCGCAGCTAATTGCCTAATTCTACAATTTTGACCCATAATTAGATTTTACCTATAACCAAAACAATTGTACCTACATGGGATATTATTAAATGGACTAAACCCAAGAAATTGCCTTCAGTGCAGCCATCCAAACCAACTCCTTTGACCCAAAATATAACTTATAGCTATTATTTAGACTTGAACGACTGACACTCCATTCCCAAAAGTGCAAAATGTAAGCTTTAGACCATGTGTAATGGAGGGGTTAAATATAACGCCCCTGATTCTGATTGGTCCACGTAGCAGCTGAGTCAGCATGGGGCTTGAAGTGAAAATGGGGTGTATTGGGGAAAAAAATTTGGGGCGCTATTAGAAAAAAAAGAAAGAAAGAAAACTCACGTGTCGCGTTTGGATTGGATCAGTCACAATGGTTCGAGCGTTATTAAAATGGCGCCTGCCCGGTTTTTTCACGCATAGCGCCCCCCCGTAGCGGTGTGGGGGGCGCTATTTTTGTCTCTCACGCCATATAGCGCCTCGACTACACAGGGTCTTACTCTCTCTTGCTTACAATTACGTTCATGTAAGTTGGCAACTCCAACAAGTTATTCAAGAATAGAACATTGACCATCAATTTAAAAGATTTGGCAGTATAAAATATTTATAACCTTTAAGCAATAGTAATTGCTGCCAAATAAGATAAAATTGACGGCGAAAACATGCATACAACCACAGTAGCAAGATTTATGCTCTAATTGAATGTATACACAATCAAATCTTACCTTAATGTCGCTAATTTCTTGAAGAGTTGTTCTCGATCTTGCTTAACCTCTTATGAGATCTTGCTTCTCTTCCACATATTTAGGCTTTATAATAAAATTCTATAACCTCCTCCTCTTGTAAACTTTGCTTCTAGAAGCATTTTTATAGTTTAAGTTGTTAGACACTGACTAAAAGACATATTTACCCTTAAAAAATCTTTATTATGTGCATCAAGTGTTGTACCTTAAGCAATTATATTTGTATTGTTTAAAATTTAAGAAGTCCTTGCCTCATGCATTATAATATAGTATAGATTATAATGTATGAGTGAGGAGTATTTTAAGATGCCCAAAAGTTAAGAACTTTATTTTCATTAACAACCTTAAAATGAGGATAAAATAGTCATTCAAACACTTTTACATTTTAGTAACTTATTTTAGTTACTTTAATTCCCTCATTTTTAATTAGTAGTTACATTTTTCTCCCCTCTCCTACAAAATTATAATTCTTTTATTTAATCCTATCATAACTTTTAAACTATAATGTTTTATAAACATTTGAAAATACCGTGATAACCTGCTCATTTTTGTCGACGTTTTGATATTTATCTTATCCAACATCGATGTGTAGATTGAAATATACAAGAAAGAAATTCGTCATGTACAAGTGATTATTGCATTGAATGTTTAACTCAAAGAACCTAAAAAAATGAATATTTATTAATAAAATGAAAGAATCCAAATTTCACCTACAACGAAATGTTTTTTAGCTAAAACTTTAAAAGATGTAACTAATATTTTTCTAAGGTATATTACCTTAATGCGGAAGTGAAGAGAAAGCAGTTAACCCGTTGTTTTAGAAAAAAATATTATAAAGCTTGACATTAAACTAAAAACTAAAATGTAGGTAAAATTTGGATTACAGATCAACATAATTTGGACGTCATTAAAGAACTTAGGCATGTTTATTGTTAATATGGATGTTGAATCATAACACCATTTCATGACCAAGTAATACTCAAAATCGTAAAATTGAAGTTGGTTCTAAATATTTTCCGCCCAATCATTAAAAATTCACATCAATCTAATGCAACGATTCAAAAAGCCAAATAGGGCACTAAAAATCTACATACCAGCTCTGGTGATTCTCAAAATATGATAATGTTGTTAAACGTTATGGTTTATCCTTGCTTTGGCAGAAAAATAATTTGTCACATGGTAACAATACTGCAACATAAGCCTTGGCTCTAAGAATTTTTTTTTAATCATATTTGTTACCGATAACTTCAATTGTAGTATCATATTTAAATAATCAACATTAAGACTATCTGCATATGTATATGGATATGTATGCATATAATAATAGGTATACACATAAATATAATTAACTAAATGAAATCTAATTAAACCTTTAAATATACATAATTTGCTAAATATATAAAACTTAAAATAATTAAGTTTAGACAATGTAAAGATGCATATAAGATATTAATTGTAGGTAAATTTCGTTTAAAATCCTCGGCTGCATCAATTCAGTAAAAAATACCTAATGCATATTATATATCTATGTGATATTAACATCTATGTTAGTTACAATAAAACTACCTAATTTGAAGGGGTTATTTTAACAAGTTTAAAAAATTAAAAGATAAAGGCACTAAATTCGGTATTCACATAAAATGATAATAACTTTTTTAGACTTTAGTCAAAGATTAACAAAATTTCGTAATTTAAATGGGTGGGAAAATCACGAGTTTTAAAATTTAAACCATATAGTAACATACTAAAGTTTATCCTATAAATACATAGTAATGCACACCTATTTCACTTGTTAAAATACTTAAGCATGGATCGATCTAAATCTAAATCATATGTTGAAGCTTCTAAGGTTGGTTCTTTGTTAGTGTATGGTTTTCATTCATCCCAATACCCCGTTTTACTAATTTTACATTTTATACATATCTTGTCATTTAAATATCAGCTTCTTAGTTTTGAAAATTCATATAGATGAAAAACATACAAAAATGAACAAACCAATAGTCATACAAGCGTCTAAAGTAGTGTCTAAGGTTGTATTTATTAATGTTTACATTTAATATTAACATGGTTGTTATTTTATTTGGTATATTGTATGTGTTTTATTGCAGGATAATGGTGATAATAGTGTTAACATTATTTGCTATGGTGTAATATTTAGTCCCTACCAATTTGATCGTCAATGTGAATATAGTGAACATGTAATATTAATATTAATATTTATTTCATCTTCTATTAACTTGCGTATTAAATATTTGAATTTTTTAAGGATCGGATGCATGCAAATAATAAGAAGAGATCCAAGAGGCTTTCAAATGGAAATGGAGTCAAGTTATTGAAATAGACAATTCTGATGAAAATGACAAAGAAGACGTATTTGATGATAGTGCAGATTCAACTACTAAATTGGAAACTCCATTTAAGATATTCCGGGTGTCAATTCAGAAGCGCAACAGATTTCAAGCGGTTTAATATTATATGTTTCTTTAAAAGTTGTGTTATTTTTAGTATCGTATTTTATTTTGTTCATTCCATTAACTTTTCGCTTAATTTAGTCGGTTATGATATGATTTTTCTTCATTTTAATTATCATGTTGACTTTGCAAATCAAAAACAAGAAAATAAAAATATATGTGTCCGCTAAAAATGTTAAAGATGGATTGGAAGCAAGAATTTGTTCTAGATTTTGATTATAAACTCATCCATCCTCCAAAAGATATAATAATCAAACATGAAGATATACAAGAAATTCCAAGGATCACTCTTGATGACGAATGGTGGACATACAATATAGAAAAGATCATGCAGATTTAGAAGACGTATGACTAAATTAATCTCATGATTCAAGTAGGTTACATTTGAGCTTTTAGTTTTCAACCTTTATGTTTATTAATACTTAGTTTTCATTTCATATGTTACTTTATTTTATCAAATGTTTCTTGAAGTACTTTATATCTTAAATGTTAATCTTTATGGTTACTAGAGATGTGTAACGCTTATGACGTATATCCACCGTAATGATGCTATAACAAATATTATACGAATTTGAAGTAAGTACTGCAATGCAAAGTCTTGCTCCCGCCGCATCGCGCGGGTTTCATACTAGTTTTTAATAATCCAAACTTTTACTCATTGGCCAGCAATAATCTGTATTTAAAAAATTCTCAACAACGATTCCAACTTTTAAACATTTTTCCTCTGGTGAACATTTTTTAACTGATGACTAACCAAGTTAGTAGACGCTGACATGGCATGCCTTGTCATCGTCCATGTCAGCAACAACATGCTACGTCATCATCCATATCAGCGTTGGCATGCCATGTCATCATCCACGTCAGCGTGGGCATGCCATGTCAGCATCCACTAGCTGAGTTAGTTCTTAGTTAATAAAGGTTCATTGTCGGTCAATACTTTGAAAGATGAGATCGTTGTTGGGAATTTTTTAAGTACAAATTGTTGTCAGCTAATGGGTGAAAGTTTAGATGGTTAAAATCCAATACCCCAAGTTTTTAATATGTGTAAAGCAGATGCCAATAAAATCCGCATAGGTCACACTCAGTTTGATACATATTATTCATGCGTCAAACACTCAAACATGCTCCTATACCACTTCTGACAATGAAGCCAACGCAAATGAGGGCCAACCATTTTGCCTTTGCCTGATCTCTCCTCGTCAGACATGTTATTTTAATAGGTTCTTTAGGAATCTCAAATTCATCGTCCAAATTGTTTAACTTAATTAGGACCGGTCATCCGAACAACCATAAGAGGATCCTACGTTGGTGGGCGATACGCTCTTCGACCTTTTGGACGTGTCTCACGCATGTGCATAAACGGGATGAGATGCCACTTGGTGCTTTTACTTAAGATTTGTCACGGTTTATCCATTGTAAGTGAATGCCCTTTATCTTGTTAGTACAATTTATGGGCTTCGATAAACAAATCTACATTATTGTCACCCGTTTAATCGGCCACCGTATTGGTTTGAGAGGTTGTTGAAGATGGCGTTAAAGGAGATGCGTTTTTTTTCTTTTTGCATTTCTCTCCATTTAATAGAAATCGAATCCGGATTTCGGTAAGCATCACGTCCCAATAGCGCATAAAAGGTTTGCCAAACATGAATACAAAAATCAGTTAATACAAAAATCGGTTCCTCTTTGATAGACAGCTGGGAAAAAAAATTAACATTATATAGTGGGAGGATCAAGTAAAAAATGAAAGGTGACGATTAATTAGGGGGTGCAAAAATTGGGAAAGAATCGTGGGTTTTGAAAGGGATGGTATTGGGTTAAGGTTAGTGGGTAAGCAGACATGAAAAAACTCATGTCTCAGTGTCACGTAGGCTGCCACATCACCAAAGTGATGTCTCAATATTTTTGAGACATGGGTGGGATGTGCAGACATGAAAAACCCATGTCTCAAGCATTTAATAAAAAGAAAAAGAAAAAATGCTAGGTATGTCCACCACCTCAACCTGCCTCTTCTTCCCTGAAACCACCACCTCCGATATGAAAAACCCACCGGAAACCCACCACCTCACCGGAAACCTGCCTCTTCTTCCCTGAAACCACCACCTCCGATATGAAAAACCCACCAGAAACCCACCACCTCACCGGAAACCTGCCTCTTCTTCCCTGAAACCACCACCTCCGATACCCCCTCTGCAAATCTGAAACCCACCACCGGAAACCACCTCCTCTTCCCTGAAACCCACCACCACCGATACCCCCTCTGCAAATCTGAAACCCACCACCGGAAACCACCTCCTCTTCCCTGATAAATGCCCAAACGTTCAAAATCAAAAAAAAATCAAAAAAAGAAAGAAAATCATTGATTAGTCCATCCCGTATGTTCTTGGGGAGACGGGGGGGGATCGGACGGGGCAGCGGGGCGGTGTGTGGAGTTGGGACGGGGCAAAAAAAGGAGGACGGGGGTGGGCGGGCGTCTGTACACCCAATAGCCTAAGTTGTCTTTCTCTCTCCTCGTATGCATGGCACATGTACTTTCCTCGCCATCTTTAAATGTTAATAACTTTTATACGACATTTAAAAAAAACTATACCGTATTAAAAAGCGTTTTTATTTTTCCAACAAGTATTATTGTGCTATACAAAAAACGAAGAAATAAACCCGACATTTTTAGTGGTTTTTTATCTATTGTATTTTTTATCTATTAATGTAAGTTTTAACTACATATGGTGTTTTTTGTGTTATCGGTTATAATAGAAATTGTGTTATCGGTTATAGAAATTGTATTATCGGTTATAATAGAAATCGTGTTATCGGTTTATAATAGAAATTGTGTTATCGAGTTATTATTATATTAGTATGTCTAAATCTTGACTTGTCTCACTATTATGAAAGTACTAACGTACTTTAAGCATGTGGTCAGGTATTTATACAAGATTATTAAAGAGAAAGCTGACGACTAGAAGATCCTGGATGAGAAGAGGATATCTTGGTTACATTTTATGTATTTCATTCGTGTTGGAATTCAGTTAAATGTAATCATTGTTATTAAATCTGTTAATGATAATCCGCTGCGCCACCTGGGTCGTTACATCTTATAATCATGTGCTACAACTTTGTATGGATCCTTGTTTTCACCGACCCCAAACTTAGATAGAATAACGATATCATTCTCTTCAAGTTGATGGTCAAAAACGTGGATCAAAGGACTCTTTATGAAGGCCTGAATCTTATCACCCTTAAAATAAACATAAAGAAAATATAAAGATCAATGACAACAGCTTAAATAACATAAAGGGGCTGTTTGTTCAGCACTGAATGGACCTCTGAATGGGGAAACCTCTGACCGAATAAGAGGTAGGGGGATTCAGACTGTTTGGCGCGAGCCTCTGAATGGAACGAGCCTCTGAATGGAGCTCTGACTGATTCAGAGATAGGACAAGTCTGAATCATCCAGAGGTGTCTTGTTGCTGTTCAAAAACGAGAAAAAAACGCGACCCAAGTCTGAACCATCCTCCTCCGACCTCCGACCTCAGTCACCTGCGCCGCCTCCTCCTCCCTCCTCAGCCACCTGCGCCGCCGCCTCCACCCTTCCTCCTCTCCTCCTCTGACCTCCGCCGCCTCCACCCTTCCTCCTCTCCTCCTCTGACTTGATTTATGTGGTTGATGATGATGATGTAAGGGTGGGTGATTTATGTGGTTGATTTATGTGGTTGTTGATGATGATGATGTAAAGAGGTGTGTGTGTGTGTGTGTTGCAGAGAACTCGTGGGTAAGGGTGGGTGGTTTGGGGAAAGTGGAGTATTTTATATAGTATGATATTTTTATTTTATATTCGGATGTTCAACCAAACACACTTAATGATTCAGTACTTAACCATTCAGAACCTCTTAATCATTCAGACCTCTTACTGGTTCAGCACTTAACCATTCAGACGTTGCCAAACAGCCCCAAAGTAAACAAAAAACATGACACAAACAATATTTATATTTATATATCATCAATAGCAACATAAAATAACCTTAGAGAAAAATTACATTACTTGCTCATCAATCAATACCATTTCCATCTTAAAACTTTCTTTCCACTAAACATCAACGGCAACAACTTAAATAGCATAAAGTAAACGAAAAACATGACACAAACAATATTTATATTTATATCATGAATAACAACATATAAAATAACCTTAGAGAAAAATTACATTACCTGCTCATCAATCAATATCATTTCTATCTTAAAATTTTCTTTCTACTTTCGTATGATACGAACCTTCAAAAACCAGATATCTTTGGATGGGTTGAGATCACAAAGAAAACTATAATTTTTTTATCAACGTCCATTGAGAAGATTTTAACAAAGAATTCGAAAGGGGATTTTATGAATTAATTTCTGAAAGAAAATGGTTGTGTATAAGGAAAGCATCTGCGATAATGATTATATAGCTGCAAAAATCACAGTTCCCTATGTTAATTCAAAATTTCCCTCTTAAAACTTCAAAGTTAAGGGCTAGTAAGCACTAAACAGATGTTCATAACAACTGCTTATAGCAAACAGATGCTTAAAAGAGGTCACTTTTGGTCTGAAACTGCTGTTAGTAAATCGAGGCTAGCAAACAGATGCTTTTAACCTCAACAGTGCTAAATTCAAGTGGTCCACATATTTTTCTGAATATTTTAAGCTGATTAATGACATCATTTTTTGCATCACACAACCATTGTTGGCCTATCTCGCCGCTTGACACATCAGCTTTCTGATGTCACTCACGACTCTCCTATTATAGTAAGTATAGATAGATGTTTACGAGTTATAAGGCAGGTTATTGGGTTGTAGGGTTATAAGCGGGTTATCAATAACATGTTTGATGCTGAGTATATAAGTGTGACAAGTAAATAATATGTGTCAAAAATAACACAATTATAACTAACCATGTAAATAGAAATGGATATAACAAAAACAAAAATATAATATATTTTTTTTTTCTAAATACTTAAAGGGTTAATGGGTCAACCCGTTTTTAATACGTGTCAACCCAAATCCGACCCATTTTTAATGTCGGTCGACCTGAACCCAACCCGTTTTTTTTAAACCGGTCGTGTTAGTCGACTCAACCATGTTTTTTTTGTGTTAGGTTTCGGGTCGTGTCAATAATTGCCCCCCCTACTTAGCACACACTTTAAGTGCTACTAAAAGGGTTGACCGGTTTCTAACACACCTCACTCTCTTTAAGTGAAAAATTACTTACCGCCCTACATTTTACGTTTCTATAGCACATCTTGATGAAAAATAAACCACTTCGGGCTACCGGCTACGTGATGATAACGTAACAATAATTTTTTTTCCACCTTTCACCTTTATTAGATAGTATATCAAATTAGGGTTTTGGTAGTATGAGCCCACGGGCTTAGTTAAGTTTTTAGGGTTCATTGTGATATCTATATATTGTAACCTAACTATTAGTAATATCAATTCAGTATTTTTATTATCTTTCATGGTATCAGAGCCTTAAGGTTCTGGTTACTTTTTTTTTCCTCCCCCACGCCACCACAAAAATACAAACCCTAGCCGTCACCTCTTAAAGAAAAACCCTAGACAGGGCGGCGTGCCGCCGCCCTGTCCGACCTCCGTTCGTTTTCGTTTTAGTGTTACGTTCACTCTTTTTCTTATTCCCAGTTCTAAATAAATTTTCAATTGTCGGTTCTAGACATATTCCCGCCGTTTTCATACATCTTTCTTATGAACCATTATCCATACAATTTTTTGATTGGTTCTTTGGAATTGCCACCACCTCTTTTATTGATTTCGCTTCTCCGTCATGTCGCTCCTTGCCGCCTCGCCGCCGCTTATTGGACTACTGCCGCGCCGCTTGGAGGACTATGATCCGCCGCCACGCCGCTATCCACCGCCGCCGCCGCGCCGCATTGGTTGCCTCATATCGGATTACATGATCATTAAATTAGTGGTGGATTTTCATTGAAGATTACGGATTGCAAGATTATGAGATTATGGCAGAAGTTTTGACCGACATTGAAGAACGTTTAATATTATTATTTTTTTATGTTTTTTGTTTTTCCAGTCTGAGCTTCTAGTTTCCTTCCGCTCTGACTGCGGGGGAGTATTAGATAGTATATCAGATTAGGGTTTTGGTAGTATGAGCCCACGGGCTTAGTTAAGTTTTTAGGGTTCATTGTGATCTCTATATATTGTAACCTAACTATTAGTAATATCAATTCAGTATTTTTATTATCTTTCAACCTTCATAACCATATACAACTTTTTAAAAAATAGGAAAAAAAGAGACCCATAGAAATTGTAGGTATCAAAATGCTTGAAAATTGTAAATGAAGAAAACAATGATTATATTGAGGTTGATGAGCTTTTATTTCACCTAATATGCTTTGCTTTCATACAAAGATCTCATCATTACTTTCACTTGTGTGTTGTGATTTCATTTTTCTATGCTTTATATTCTTCAGTTAAATTATGCATAAAGATATGTTTGATTCAGTCATTATCTAAGGTATGATGTAATATTTATTCTTTTCAATTTCATCATTTTTATATATCTTTTATATGTTTTCAGTGTATTTTTGAGATATACGGTATTTTTTTAATTCTTAATAATAATGATATCTTGAAAAAACATATAATATTTTGTTCGAAACGTAATAAATATCTTTTTAACATCGTAAAACTGTTTATTAAATACTTTTATAAGAATTATATATTCACACACATACATTGTAGATGATCGTTAATTACATAATTCTCACTTTTTTAGACCCAAGACGGTTTAAACGGTCATATCGAACGATTCAACTGGTTTTGCCTTCCGATTTGAACAGGTTTTTTAAACATTGAAACGAAGGAAAGTTAAATAAAAAAAAGTTCTTAGTTCTAACATTTTTTCACTTAAAATTGGTTATATATAATATATCTATAACTTGAATGATAACTATATATTTAATACTTTGGATGAATCTTCCAAAATAACTAGTTGAGTATAGATTAATACTTTGGAATTAGTGCGTGTCAGGTCACCACTGTTGTCTGCGATTATGGACATGAGTCGCCCTTTGTCTATGGGTGTATATAAGTGATTGGACAGTTTGTCTTAGATTAAAAAAACATAAAAAATAATAAATAAATAAAGAAGAAGATGGCCCCATTATTTGGCTTGTGTACCAAGTTAAAGAGTCCAATGAAGGCTGGTAGTGATGAAAGATGATTTCACGGCCACCACAGGGACGTTGTCAACCGTGGGTGAAGGGTTTTTCCGGGGGCGGAAACATCTGGTTGTCAACTGTGGTTCAAGGGGTTTTCTGGTTAAAAGATGTGGTTGTCGTCTTATCTCTCTGCTCAAAGGGTTTTCACGTAGAAAGATATGGTGTGGCTCAACAGTAGCGTGACATGGTAAGAAGATGCGGTCCAGTAGTAGCGTGACACGTAGACAGGGTAAACCGATGTAATCAAATGGTAGCCTGACACGTGCCGATGCATTTAGCAGCAGACGACGGCGCATGTTAGCATCCGATGGCTATTCATATTCATATACTATTAATAGTTATTATAGAATATTTACTATTTTCAAATGGATTTTCAACATGTAAAAGATAAACCTAGTAAATATCCTTCAATAGGTGACAAGACAAGAAAATAACAAAATCGCACATCCTATTTTTAGATATAAACTTTTACTAATATTTTACAGAGTAAATGGCCAAATTCGTCCTTGAGGTTTGGTCAATATTGCTAGATCCATCCAAAATAAGAATTTTTGACACATGAGCCACTAAGGTTAGAAATCTAGTGCTAAATTCATCCGAATTGCAAACTCTGTTAAATACCAATGTTAAATCAGGGGCATTTTGGTCATTTCATATTTTTTAATTGCCAAATTCGTCCATAAGGTTTGTTCCAAATTGCTAGATTAGTCCAAAATAAGCAAAGTGTAGATCTGTATGTCTTGGTCTTTAAAAGATATTTGGCTCAAATAAATGATTGTGTAGCTGTTTTGCTTTGTTTAGTTATGTAGGATTCTGAAAAATGAAATTTGTAAGCTATTATTATGACTAATTAATGTAGGAATTAAAATAATTGTTGTGAAGTTGTTTTGTTTTGTGATGTAGGATTAGAATATGTAATGATTTAGTGTAGTAATTATTCTGGTTGATTAACGTGTTTTATTATAAGGGGCTTATTCTAAGTATATATTACAAGTTTTTTGAGAACTTATATGTAGGAATTAGTTTAGCACGATAGTGATGGTTTTGTTGGTTTAATTGGAAAACTGATACCAGTGATTGTTTATATATTCTAACAGACTTTGTTGGGATTCGAAGCACAATGGATAGTATTTGTAAGAGTATTTTGACTATCAAAGTAACGCAACACATATTATGAAGATGGAAGAGGTGCAACTTCAAATTGTAAAAAATTAATTTGACATTTGTGTAGGATTTTTGTGTATTTAGAAAAGGGATTTTAAATGTTGCAGGAATCTGACTTTTGTGTAGTCACATAAGCTGACTTTTAGTTGTAACTAAAATAATTCCCTTATACACAAAAAACAATCATGCAAGTGATAAGACCCATGGGAAATAAAGATCCATTTAAATGTAAATTTTGTGTGCTTGTTGTGTATGAATTCATTCGAGTAAAAATGAATATAAGGATTCATTGCGTATGTAAAAATGAATATAAGGATTCATTGCGTGTGTAGGAATAAGGATTCATTTCGGATATGATGAAAGAAGAAAAAAATCAACTGATTAAGATTTAGTAAGAACTGTTACTTGAAAATTTTGAATTCAATATGCGATAAGATCAAATAAAAGAAATATCTTTAATATCATTTAAAATTTTTTGAATTCAATTTGTCAATATGGTAGATCTAATAAATCTCTAAAATAGTGGATGTATTCAAATTAAACATAAATAAAATTATTTATGTATTTACTATTATAAACCATTTTGAACTGATGTAGCAATTTTGAACAAACCTCATGGACGAATTTAGCAATTAAGAAATATGAAATGACCAAAATGCCCCTGATTTAACGTTAGTATTTAACAGAGTTTGCAATTTGGATGGATTTAGCACTAGATTTCTAACCTTAGTGGCTCAGGTGTCAAAAATTTTTACTTTGGATGGATCTGGCAATATTGACCAAACCTCAGGGACGAATTTGGCCATTTACTCTATTTTACACCTTTTAGGGGTTTTAGTGACTAATTTCATTAAAACAACAAAAATTTTAATTGTCATCAACTTTTACAAACATTTTTTCAAGTTATATTAATATATTCGACCAACTTTTTTTACATCTTTATTTCTAAAAGTCACACCACAACAAACACCGAAGCAAACTCACTCTCACAACAATAATATTTAAAATTCAAATAATTCCCTCTCAAAAACATAACGGCACGTTAGCGTCTCAACCATTTACGTTACCACACCACAAAAACTAACGGCAATTAAACAAACTCCGTTACTCTACCCCATTTAAACCACCCCTTCCGTCCTCTCCAATCTTCACCTTCTCTCTTTCAGTTACACTTTTCAAACCCACTTTCTCTCTCTCTCTCTCTCTCTCTCTCTCTAAAATTCATACTTTCTCTCTCTAAAAACCCACAAAAAAAAAAAAATGCGTGAGATCTTACACGTTCAAGGCGGCCAGTGTGGCAATCAGATCGGTGCAAAGTTCTGGGAAGTCGTTTGTGCAGAACACGGTATCGATTCAACTGGAAGGTAATTAAATTGTCTATATAGGTTACATATTTGTATTTTTTTTAATTTATAATGTTTTACCGTTTTATTAATATTATCAAACTAATACGTTAAAATAAAAGGCAAACCGGCAACAAGATACGCCACTAGCCTCTTATGAATAACAAAACTACATCGTTTAATATATATATATATATATATATACATATATATATATATATTTTAGTTTATGTTTTTCGTTTTCTTTAATATCACAAACTAATACATCAAAACAGAACCAAACGGACAACAAACTTCACCGTCTGCGGTTTTAAATAGCAAAACTACGTCGTTTAAAAACTACATATGTTTTTTAATTAATAATGTTCATAATATATTACTAATAATAACATTTTTTTTTTGTAATAATGAAGGTATAATGGAGATAATGAACTGCAATTGGAGCGAGTGAATGTGTATTATAATGAGGCGAGTTGTGGAAGGTTTGTGCCAAGGGCAGTGCTGATGGATCTGGAGCCTGGAACAATGGACAGTTTACGGTCAGGGCCGTACGGGCAGATATTTAGGCCGGATAACTTTGTGTTCGGGCAGTCGGGTGCGGGGAATAATTGGGCAAAAGGGCATTATACTGAGGGAGCAGAGCTTATTGACTCGGTTTTGGATGTTGTTAGGAAAGAAGCTGAGAATTGTGATTGTCTTCAAGGTATCATTTTGTTTTGTTTGGTTGATGCTGTTGTGGTTATTTTTATGCTATTAGATCATGTGTTATCGTCTGAATTGTTTTTAAAATAAAGCTTTTTATATGTTTTTTTAATTTGTTTTGAAGTGATGTATTTTCTTTATTAGGTTTAGTTAATGAAAATGTCATATTTATATTTTATTTTTGTTTGTTATGTAACTGTAAAGTAAAATGTTAAATATTATGTGCATTATTGAAAGGGTGATGAGTGAACGAGTGTGGTGATGTGGCGTTGAGGTGACAACGAGTGAGGGTTTGCATAGTTTGGTTCATTTTGGTGTTGATAACAACGTTGAAGGTGTCGGGTCTTGTTTTTAATTGCTGTATGATTTTTGGGACACTATGAGTTGCATATGCTGTGATCCTTTAGTTGTTACTTTTGCATTGATGTTTCATGCAATGATTTAGGCTTATTAATATGTCATAAGCTGTATACGTTACTTTGAAAGGATTTTGATATCAGGGATGTTATGCTGATATAATTAACGGTGTTATGTTTATCGCCTTTGATGACGAAGTGAAATTCAGATGAGATACTAATTATCAAGTTTTAAGCATGTTTTCAGTACATTCTTGGTGAATTTCTGATTAGCACCTTGCATTCTTCTGTGATTGTTATAACAATTCCATCATCTGGCTTGGAAGTGCCTTTAAATTGTTTTTTACAGTATCTCTTAAAGAAGCTTGCTTGTTCTTTTTTATTAACTTTAAAGTTACATTTACATATGTATTTCTTGACTATTTCAGGTTTCCAGGTGTGCCACTCCTTGGGTGGTGGAACCGGGTCGGGAATGGGAACCCTTCTCATTTCCAAGATGAGAGAAGAATACCCGGACCGCATGATGCTTACGTTCTCTGTGTTCCCATCTCCAAAGGTATCTGATACTGTTGTCGAGCCTTACAATGCAACGCTCTCGGTACACCAACTTGTTGAGAATGCTGATGAGTGTATGGTGTTGGACAATGAAGCTTTGTATGACATCTGCTTTAGAACACTAAAGCTCACTACACCAAGCTGTAAATCGACTAAATTCCCATCACCTTTATAACTTCTTTTAGGAAAATATATAGATATGTTTAACTTGGCTAATATGACTACCATTTTTCTTTCAGTTGGCGACTTGAATCATCTGATTTCTGCTACAATGAGCGGTGTAACTTGCTGCCTACGTTTCCCTGGTCAACTCAACTCAGATCTCCGCAAGCTTGCAGTCAACCTCATCCCATTCCCTCGCCTCCACTTCTTCATGGTTGGATTTGCGCCACTAACATCACGTGGGTCGCAGCAGTATCGTGCACTAACTGTACCTGAACTGACCCAACAAATGTGGGATGCCAAAAACATGATGTGTGCAGCTGATCCACGCCATGGGCGGTACCTGACAGCATCAGCCATGTTCCGTGGCAAAATGAGCACAAAAGAAGTTGATGAACAGATGATCAATGTCCAGAACAAGAACTCTTCTTACTTTGTTGAGTGGATCCCTAACAATGTTAAGTCAACTGTTTGTGATATTCCTCCAACCGGGCTTAAAATGGCGTCTACTTTCATTGGTAACTCGACTTCTATCCAGGAGATGTTCAGGCGGGTGAGTGAGCAGTTTACTGCTATGTTCCGCAGGAAAGCTTTCTTGCATTGGTACACAGGGGAAGGAATGGACGAGATGGAGTTTACTGAAGCGGAGAGCAACATGAATGATTTGGTTTCTGAGTACCAACAGTACCAAGATGCGACAGCTGATGAGGAAGGGTACGATTATGAAGATGAAGAGGAAGAGCTTGCTGATGAGGCTTAATCAGTGGTTTGGTTTGTTTGCTGCATTGTTTCGTTTGATAGACCTGCCACCTACTTAATGGCATGCCATTGGATTAATGTTTGTAGTTAGTTTACTATGGTTTGAACTTTGAACTGGTACTAAGTCACATCCTAGGAGTTATGTTTTTTTTTGTCAAGTTGTTTTGCAGACATTCTGATGATTATTGTGTGATACTCTGATGTCATTTTCTTGGTTATGTTTTTTCTTGTGTGCATGTTAATATGGCTTTATTTAGCATTATTTACCTCATACACATAATATAATGGTTTAATTATTCAATTATAGGATAAATTTATCTTGTTTTCTATTTTTGTGTGCGCCTTGTGTGATATGGAAGCATTGCAATTCTATCGTGAGTCTAAACAATAGTCGATGAAATCAATTGTGATTTATTGCTGATTTGAGAGGCAGGAGGGGTAACAATAGTTGGTTTCTGCAAGTTGGACATTTTGTGATATGCTGCTATACACTAGGAAGGGATGCTTTACAGTGACATCAAGCGTATTTGCAGATGCGGAGCGTTTGTCGTGTAAGATGACCCATCTTACGCAGAATACAGATAGATCAATTACCAAAATTTGCAGACTTGATGCTAGAAGATGCTACTGAGGATATGACGACACTTCATGATTAATCTATCGGTCTCACTCATGCAACGGCCAACTTCCAAGCATTGATGAACTCCATATGACCATATCTAAACATTTACTACATAAAAATGTTCTGGTGTTTTTTTGGCACAAAAGAAACTCAATTAAAAGATCTTAGAGAGGTACCGTCCATTACGAGAGCTAATCCAGTAGCCGTTTAGATCAAAATGCATACCATTAAACAACTTCAGGGTTTTAAGGTCTTGCCGGCTACCATGGACGGTTTTAACCCTTAACAAAGGTACTTAAAAATAAGCCTTTCTTTTTGGTCTGACCAACCTTAGAAGTGCATTCGACAAGACAAGACATCATGTGTCTGTGCCATTCATCACCTAACAATGCAGAGGTGTTTTAGTTGAAGAAGAGTTCCTAAGGATATTAAACAATTTACCATGAACCATGGCTTCACTACCCATGCTACAACCTCTGCCCCTACCATGCCCATTTTTGTAGATATCTCAATGGACTTTATCACGGGGATCCCTCTGGGCTGGCCCAACAATGGAATTAAAGGACTTTATCTCATGTTTTTGTCTCAGACGAGCGAACTGATGATATGATTATTGATATCATCTGGTCTCTGATTCAAGTATTTCTTATTCATATCTGAATCAATTCTCTTTAACATGTTTGATGCTTCCACACATTTTGTAGATCAAACAATTCTCAAAAAAAGAGGACAAATTTTAATTTGGAAGATTATCAAGAAACTTTGGATGGGTTAAAGATAATTCAAGTGGTTTGGAAATAAATAAATTTGGTTATTTGTTTCAATAGTTAGACTTATCTACATGATTTTAATTAATAAATAATTCACCAAGAATTATCTATAACCCGTCTTGATCTTTATCTCCTAATTCAAGATTAACGTCTTCACCTAGAACACCAACAGTTCTTGGTAAGTCCCTTTCAGCCTATATTTCGGTTTGCCTATCATTATATTATTAAAATAAAAAAACTACGAATGTGATGTCACATGTCTACTATTTTTCCATACACCCTGGTCCACATCACAGACCAACAGGAAGCTGCCACATAATCAGAATGTGATGTCACACCCCCAAATGTGATGTCACATGGTGTATGAATCCTATAACCCTTGTTGTATAATTGTTGAGGACATTAATTGTCTTCTAGGGGAGAGTGTTGTTACATTATCACATACCAATGGGCTTATAGCCTAGTGGTACCCACTACCAATGATAAGTGTTGGGCATGAGAGGAGACAAGTTCGAATCTTGTGGGCAGCACTTTGAGGTATTTTGCCGGGATCATAACCCTTGTGGGGTGGGATGATCGGTATCCAATATGAATACTAGGGGCCAGAGGGTCTCCTCCACATACCCTTCTTTTTTAGTTGTGTGTGCCTAAAGGCCTTGGGCTTAATGGCATTGGTGAATTTCTTTTAACTAAGTGGTGAGGGTTTGAACTTACGGCGGGTATATTGATGGATTTAGCCATTAATGAAGCATATTGAGTTGTGTTTCCATTCTTCCATTTGACTAGAGGGTATGGAGGAGGCTCATCATCCATGTCTTGCCTCCACCTTAGCTGCCACGTCAGCGTGGGGTAGGAACATCCATGAGATGATGGTCCTAGGGGTGTGGAGAGATGCCCATCATCATTTAATGTTTTTCCTTTTTTTTTTGTTTTTTTATTAAATAATATTATTAATAATATAAAAAGTAAAGATGTATTTAAATAAAAAACAAACATTTAAATTAAAAAAAAGGTACTCCTAAAACTTTTAAAACGTCCAACACTTAAAAAAAAACGTACACTACAAATTAAAAAAAAAAACAAACACTTAAATAAAAATAAAAAACATAACGAACACTTAAAATAAAAAAAACTACGAATTATATTTTTTCGCGATCATCTCCTTCATCTTGAGCAACACGGGACGGTCTGCTTCGGGGTACTCGTTGATATCTGCTGTCATTATTCGCCATTCTTCTATTTGCCTATCTTCATTCTTTTGGCGAACGCTTTCCTCCACCCTCTTTTGCTTTAAGCGAAGTTTTTCTTCGACTTTGCGTTCCTTCAATTTCTTCTTCTCTGCTTGAGTTTCGCTAAAGGTATTTTTGAAGGATACCAATTCAGCGACCAAACCTTCAAGCATTGACCCGCTCCCACTCCCTGACGCGGCTTGTTTTTTTGCCGCCGCTTGCCTTTTAGCTTTGTCCCTCCCTGTGGGTCGTTGCTCCTCTTGAACTCGAACGGTATTATCCTCCAACTCTGGGTCTGGGTCGTCGTTTATATTTATTTGACAACGATCGGTCGACCCGCCTCCCATGCTATAATCGCCCGACTCTGAAGTTTTGGTTCGCTTGGCGCTTGCAACCTCGTTTGGAACCAACGCCCATTTGGCACTTGTCTTCAAAACCATCCATGCACGAACATGGGGAAAAGCAGCTCTATGTTTGTCTTCATATCTACGCATCGCCTCCTTGAATATCATTTCCTCGTTAAACCCACTTGGAGGATTCATATACAACGGGTTATAATACTTGATGAACTTCCCGATTGTAGTATTCATTTTCCTCCACTTAGAACTTATCGCCTCTTGTTTGCGATAAACTCCTTGCTCCATCAAGTCGTGAAACTTCTTCCCCACTTCAAGGTATAAATTGTCTCCCGTTTGATTTGTACCTACGTTTTTAAATAAAACGTATATTAGAGAAAAAAAATGTAACAAGTATTGTATAGTAATAAAAAAATTAAACGTTACAAGTATTGTATAGTAATAAAAAAATTAAACGTAACAAATATTGTATAGTAATAAAAAAATTAAACGTAGCAACTATTGTATAGTAATAAAAAAATTAAACGTAACAAGTATTGTATAGTGATAAAAAAAATTAAATGTAACAAATATCGTAAATTTTTTTTTTTACCAATTATGGGATCTTTCGAAGTAGCCAAATACGCCTTCGCTAAAGCTTCTTCTTCTATTTTCGTCCATGGGAGTTTTTTGAACGACCCTTCTTCTTTATCTTGACCTTGCTTTTTTTCCCCTTCCCCTTCGAACGTTCCACTTGTGTTTCGGGCACAACCTCATCCACCTCATCTTCTTCTTCATCTTCGGGTTCAAAAATGGGTTGTCGTTGTGGTTGTTGTGACGTTTGTGTTTGGAGAGATGGGTGGAATGGCGGAGTTTGTAAAAGTTGGGTAAAAGATTGAGGGTTATGGTGCATTTGCATATGACTAAATTGGTTAAAGGTAGTGGGGCTTTGGTGCATTTGGGAATATTGGGAGAAAGGGTTGGGACTTTGTTGGGAACCCGAAAATGTAGCCCAAGTTGGATCAATTGGCATCGTGTAACCCGGTGTCGTGAATGGGTTTGGAGTCAGGTTGTTTTGATTACGTTGTGGTGTTTGATTCGGGTTTGGGTTGTTTTGGTAGGGATCTATTGCAAAATATACAAAATAAGAATGAGATAGAAGTATTTTTATAAAAAGAGAGGTTGATTGTGGGGAAATATGGATAATTTGGTGGGTTTATATAGGATTTAAAATAGTTTTTTTTTTAAACGGTCAAAAGGAAGCAGGCCCCACCTCCCAACGGTCACATCAAACGGTCATATAGGCACGGCACCAACGGCATAATTTTGCCGGCCTTACCGCCCCAAAGGCTATGCCGCCCCAGGGGGATGGTGTAGCGAGACCCGACATAGCCATGCCCCTCCTATGCCGCCCCCACACCATTTGGTCTTAACATAACCCTGATAAAATTTTTACATTTCTTTAATTTCTAAAAAGATAAGGAATTTAATCATTATAGATAAAGTCAACAAAGGTTTATACAATTCTTTAAATAAATTCCTTCATATTTGTACAATTCAAGATATAAGCTACACAAAAGAATGAGAATATTACATACCTTGTTCAAAATTTCCTTCTTCACTTTCTTCTAAAATTAACCGGTTTATTGAACAACCGGGTCCAGTGTCAACAACAAATTAGAAACTACATATGAACTTTGAGTTTATTTTTATCAATTACTTATATTAGATTAATGTCTAAAAAAGTATGGTGTTAATTAGAGCTTCCTTGAGAAACCTCGAAACCTTTTGTGCCGAGAGGGAGTAAAAAATGGACTATATAATATAATCTCGACAATCATATAAAAAAACTATAATACAACAATAAATTTGTTATAGTTTTTAATTGTTGGGCTTTTTTTTTATATTTATTTGTTTAATAATTCGAGCCAGAAGCCTGTTTCTATTTAGACTTAATTGTTTAAATTTAAATTAGTTGGGACTTATATTATTTGGGTTTAAAAATACAAAATAATTTTGAAAATAATCTTTTTAAAATAACTTAATTATATTTTTAAATGCGGGTCCTCAGGGAGACCGCGGGGGGTGCCCCACCCAGCCCTCCCCAAGAACGCCCCTGGTAAAACTCTTTCTTCACGATAATTGGCGGTTAAACTTAATTTACAAATTTGGAAACTTCAGCGGTCAAAATCTATACATATAATAAACCAAAGCCATTTTAATGACATGGCACTCAAATAGGCATTCTCTCCCTTGAGCGTGCCATGTGTCATCCGATGTGGCAAGTGGAATATAAGTTAAAAAAATAATACTCCATCACATTAAACCATCCTCTAACCTAATTCCTATAAAGAACTTATATTTAATAATGTTGTTACGTAACATATATCATTCAAATTTTAAATTCAAATAATTCATGATAACATCGATTAATACAAGTTATGCTAAAGATTATCTGCTTAAATGGATAAACATTAATTCATAATATGTTATTTGAAAATATGAAGCTATGAAAGTTAAAGCCATATTTCGTAACTTTATTCATTTAAATGAAGGATGTAATTTTCTACCGAAATTTTTACAAATATCTGCTTAAATGGATAAACATTAATTCATAATATGTTATTTGAAAGGGATAACTTTGTTAAATGGTAACCAAGTTTCAGGATTGTTCTAAGTAGGTCATTAATAATTTTTTTTGTTCCAATCAGTTCACTTAAGTTTAGTTTATTTTCCAATCTTAGATATTTTATTTTGTATAGAAGGTCATCGATCCTAAATGACATTTAATTATATATTTTTTTTATATTTTATATATATGTTAACATGGTTTATAAATAACGACAGGGACTTTTTACAAATTGCAAAATATTTTCTGATAATCATGAATTTTTATTTTTATTTTTTTTAAATCAAAGCTTCTTGATTTCGATTTGTTGATGGTAGATTCAACATTAATTACTTCTATTTTTTTCAAATCCATGGTTTATTTATTGAAAACATAAAGAGTAAATTAACATTCAAGAACCAAATAAGAGCTTTTACACTCTAAATGTATATTCCTGTATGTTTATATACAGTATGAAACACCAATGCCTAAACCATGAAACAATTAAAAAAAAAAAATACTAAAGGATGGTTAATGCACGGTCTGACGTGGGAAGGCTAAAGGTAGAAGATGTTTATTTGAGTAATTTGATTTGTGTTATTTCTATTATTAATTTGATTATATTTAATTTATTTTATTGATTATGTTGACATGTTTTTTTAAAAAGGGTAGTTTACCTGCTATTCAGGTAAATTATATAAGATTAAAACATAAAATAAACTTTAATGACTAAATCAGAACAAAAAAAATTAACAATAACTTAATTAAAACACTCTTAAAACTTGGTTACTATTATGTGAAATATTCCCTATTTGAAAATATGAAGCTATGAAAGTTAAAGGCATATTTTGTAACTTTATTCATTTAAATAAAGGATGTAATTTTCTACCGAAATTTTTACAAATAGATAGGATAAAATTTTACAAATACATACAGAGGATAGACATTGGAACATTCATTATGTCTTTAGTCCTTCATCATACTAATGATTTAAATTCATGTAGTAGATGCCATCTTTTATTTACTTCATACACACATGGATATTCACACAAATTTTTACTTTCAATTAAAAGATTGTGTGTATGTATACAAAACTCCTTTTGCATAACGCATTCATCATTCAAAATGAAATAAATTATATTTGATACATTAGATTTTTGGACCATATTGCCAACACCCATATATTATTATTATATTATATATGAACAATGTAAAACTTCCAGCATATTGTTAACACCCATAGGTTATTATTATATTATATCTGAACAACGTAAAACTTTCAACCCGGAACGCTTCCGGGTATAAGCTAGTACATACATGTAAGAAAGTGCTCAGCTATTTGAATCTTCCTAGTTGCGGTTTTTGGAACAAAATTGGTGATGAGCACTATAAACCTTATCTACAATCTGTTTTGTTTAGATATTTTAAGAAACATGGCTGCTTAAACAAAACTACGACAACAGCATCGGACTTTTGTGTACATGTCAGTTGTCATATAGTCATGTCTGGTGGCTTAAAGGGTCATACAATGAGGTTAATGTTGGAATAAATATACGTAACGTTTGTATATTTATCGATAGCCATTATAATCATTTGTATAATGATGATCAATTATTAATATTATCCTAAGCCCAATAACAGATATGTCTTTGATGGGCGGACTATCATTAGATGAGCCTTATTAGGGTGTCCCCTGGGTATGTATAAATATGAAGAGATATTATGAGATTAGGGTTGAAACAATCATAACAACATAACACCATTAGCCATCCCCTATCTCTCTCTCTCTCTCAATGTGTTCATAACTCAAGAACATATAGACCATCAGAACTGCATACCTTAAAGGGAACCCAATCAAGATGATGGTGTCTTCCATTACTGAGGTTCCTGAACGGTTAACCATATCAGGTACACATGATTATGTCTTTATGTTTATGCCTTATGTTCTTATTAATATAATCAACATGTGGTATCAGAGCTATGTTGATTATATTAGTTCAATCATCATTAACGGTTGAGGTTAAAAAAAAAATGAATCAAGATTTGCATAAAAGTTTAATGGATAAATCGATTGAATCGGTGATGCCGTAACCTTATTTAATTAGTTTTTCCAATACCCATCGTTTATGATCTTTATGCCATAATTGAGTTTCAAAAAGATTTAATCGATTAATATAATGTTTCTTGATTCAATGATGAAATATTTTTTCGATGCCATAAATCGATTAAATTAATAACTTCGATGTAACGACGGCGTTGAATAAAACCTAAACTGTTATTATGGTGATGTATATTTTGAGGATTTTGAGATAATGGATGTACGTAATAATTTGACATCACGTTTTTTTGTCAAAGGAATGTGCATATGTATCTTTTAATTCTATGTATCTTTTAATTCTCAACCCAAATTTATATTATGTTTTTAAATTTGGGTTAAATTTATGTTAAATTTTTTTCGGTTGATGTTCTTGAAGAACATCATAAGAAAAGCGAAAATTATTATGTTTTTTGGTTTAAAATTGGATTGAAATTCTATTTCCGATAATTTAGGACATAACTTTATCTTTAAGGAATTTTCGAAATCAGTTATGATTAAGTCAAAGATTTCGAAATCTTATGATATGTTTGGAGATAGTCATTATTTAAAATTGGAAATAGATATTATGTAAATCCCTAAAATTTCGAACCATATTTATTTAATATTAGTTCTTGAATAATAAGTTTTCGGTTTTAAGGTTAACGAATTTAGTTCTTGGATTATTAGTTAAGTTTCGGATAATGGTCCTCTGTGTATAAGTTCTCGGTTTTTGAAGCTTTCGACCAGGTTCACGGACAGGAGTTCTCGGTCAAGGTCTTCATCTTCGAAAACCATAATGTTTTTCGAGAACCCATAATGTTTCCAAGAACCCATCTTATTTATCGAGAACTATCATGTATTCGAGAACCAACATTTTTCGAGAATTATTAAAGAATCCGAGAACTGTTAAGGTTATCCGAAAACATAAGTTATTCGAGTACTCATAATATTCGAGAACTCATCATGACATTTGAGAACTCATTATGATATCTGAGAACTCATTAAGTCTTTGAGTACTCATGATTTATTCGAGATCTCATAAGTCTTTCGGGAACTCATCACTTTCGAGAACTCATTAAGTCTCCGAGAACTCATAATTTCGAGAACCCCTTATGTTATTCGAGATCTCATAAGTTTTCCGGGAACTCATTATTTTTCCGAGAACCCCTTATGCTATTTGAGAACTCATATAATTTTTTTTTGAGAACTCAATTCTTTGAGAATCCATTAATTTTTCGGGATCTCTAATAAAATTTACAGTTTTGATAAAACCTAATGTATCAAGTTTATTCAAAACATTATAAAACCTTGCTTAACTTGCAATAACATTTTTGAGGTGTCACTTCTGCCCAAAGGTGATGTGTCACATTAGTTCGTTATAAAGATCTCGTTAAGCATTGTAGCTCGTTCACATAAGTGCCATAAGGTTTCACTTCTGCCCAAAGGTGATGTGTAACAGATTATGTTGGTGAACTAAGCGTATTGCATTAGGACTTTGAATGTCTCACTTCTGCCCAAAGGTGATGGGTTACATTCACTGTCGGCAATTCAATACTTAAATAAATAGCGTATAGCCAAAGCTAGAGCATGTTATTTAAGTAGATTATGTTGGTGTTATGATATTATCACGTCTTCATAACAAAACTGATCCTCACAATTAATGATCCTTCATTAATATAATGATCATAATCTAAGTCTACCTTACATCAATACCCATAACTCGAAACTAATCTCACATTCTTCTATAAATTACTATCTCAACTAAGTAATCCACCCTAATTATCAACACTAAGAAGAGTTTGCTTAAATTTTGTTCTTATCAAGTTACCTCTTAAGACATGACATTTCTACGCTCTATCTGATAATGTATTGCAGAATAACATATGAGCATAATAAATGGAATAAAAATGTCTCTTATGGTAATTAAGAACGCTTTTACTGATTCCTATCAGGTGAGCTATTAAAGATTATGAAATTCCTAAGACTAATGTATTATCTATGGAAATGAAAGAATATAACGAATTCCTAAGAAGCATGAAATAAATAAATCTAACTTTATGGTTAAATGGGATCTGTGAATACATCTTAATATTAAATAACATGACCCATAAAGCTAAGGGGTTACACATGGAAATCAATAAATTTCTAGTGCATAATAACTTTTCCATAAGTACGATTAGATGCATTATGAATCAACTATAACACTCAGAAATATCAAAGTAAAACGAGTGTGTTGATAGCACATTACGTACAGGAAAAGGAACGCATTAAACTAGAAAAGTTGATGTTATTCACCTTACTACCATTAAAATAAACCTAAAAGAGGAAGAATAGTTACCATAGAGAGGATAATTCTAAGGTCTGGAAACAAGATACAAGTACTACTTTCAGCTATAAGATTTCTCCAAAGGGAAAGTCTTACTAATCAAAACCGTGCCATTAAGAATAGGCATAAGCAATGAGATTACCCATAAGTAGAGAGAACAGCTAGCTAAGATATGTAGTGCCTAATTAAAGATATTTAACTCCAAAAAAATCTAATGAATTCCAATTAACACATGATGGTTGAGTCTAGTTTTATACGTTTCCTTATCAGAATTCAACAAACACTTAAAATGAGAGCTGGTAGCAAAATTAAGGGTCTATTAACCATTAATAACTGATCTTAGTATTGAAGCTTTATGATACGTTAAGATATTCTTGAGATTACTTAGAATTTAGTATCAATACTAAAAGCTACAATTTTTTTGACAGTTACAAGGTTTTCATGACCAACCCAAAGCCACTATTAACTTATACTCTCATACTGTTTGTTGTTATTATCTGAATAGAAATCTTATGAAATAAAACTAGATGATCCAATAACGTTTTCACAACTTTGTTATCATGAAAATGAGAATTTAACAAAGGAAAATGAGATTCATGCAATTCATCCACTAAGACCAAAATTTCATAAGAAATCATGACCAGGTCACTAAAGGATGCTTGGCTATCAAATCCCATTCTCAGTGATTTTAAAGCATGTGTTAAACACCCTAAACATTAAATGGCGAAAGGAATAAATGGGTTTCCATCATAAGTCATAATTAATTGATATTAGTGAAGCTTAGATAAATATCTGATTGTATCTAACTTGTTTCCTACCGACCAAAGTATTAAAGAAATCAATTCATATATACTTAATAAGATTCCCTCTAAGTATGTCCTTAAAATTTCTTATGAAATCTGGACGAATAAGGGAAATCAAGTATAAAATATATGAAATATTCTCGTTCACACGCATTGTTAAAACTTATTACGTGGAGATACTAAGAGACCTAAAAGATTAGTGGGAGCATTAGATGTCCTACTTATGACTTGCAAAAGTTACAGAGGTGGGGGGAACGACAATTTGATCTATCCTCAAATTACACCTCTTTCACTGGACAACGCTCTATCACAACTTGTCTCCTTAGCATTTAACGTACTCCTAACAAAGTTTTGTGGATGCCTAAATATGGGCGAACTTAGATTTCTTACTAAAGTAATTCTCATCAAGAGAAACGACAATAAACATCATTAGGTTGTTTTCTCTATTAAAATCTATGGATCTTCCAAATGTTAGATCTTAAGCATGCTGAATTCATTAAGATTTCTAAGGTAAGTTGGAGCAGTAACAGTACTTATTATGACTTTTCGGAAGTACAAGATGCGGGGGAGAGACTCATTAAAATTCGAGACTCATTAAGTTTAACTCCGAATTTAACTTTGATTATTCCTCTTGTACACCTTACTGCACCAACTATTACACACTTAGAAACTAATATTGCTCATTATATACCTGAAAATAAAAACACCTAACTAAAGTTAAGTTTGTATCATAATAAACCCAATGTTCAACTCAGGAGGTCATCTGGGTCTAAAAGCCCATTAAATTGATGATTATGTAACCTACCTGACTAACACAAAATGGATGTTTGGAAAGTTTACCGATCCTACCTCTTCTAATTAAATCATTAGTATCAATCAATCTTCTAAATGGAATAAAGCTATTATTAGCATAACTCATTCCATAATTTAGAATAACGTTTGGGATTTGGTTGAATAACCTAATAGTATTCATAATTAAACCAGATCCAAATGGGAACGTTGTAAGATAAGATTGATTGTAAAAGATTATACTCAAGGAGGGATTAGATTATCAAAGAATCTTCTTATCTGTATTACAAAAGATTTCTTTGAGGATCATTACCGTCCTAGTAGCTCATAATAACTAAGAGCCACATTAGATGGACATTAAACAACTTTCCATACAATGACCTACATGTTCATTAAACAACCTGAAAGTTCTAAATTGAAGGTTAAGAACACTTAGTCTGTAAGTCAATAGGATCCATGTATGGGTTGATGCAAGCATAAAATGTGTTGGAATCATAATGAAATTCTCTTCATCAAGAACTAAGTGGATTAAAGAACCTACCTCAAGATGAGTGGGAGCAACTAATGAAAACTTGTCCTTACATAGATGACGTTTCTCTTGACAAGTATATGTTACCTAAGTCAAAGCATTGTTCATGCATAATTTTGACATGATGAACATCGGGGATTCCTGTTACATGATAGGAATAAAAAATACCGAGATAGACCCATCGGGATATTAGTTTGATCCCATAAGTTTTACTCTAAGCGGGTCCTTATGTATGTAACGAACAACATTGCTCTCCTTTAGAGGATAGGATAAATGAGATTATTACCTTATGATTCATTAATTAGAAGACTTATGTAAATTTAAGTCTATGCTTGTTTATGATATTGTTCGTATTGCTTGATACTAGACTTGTCTAGATTGATGAAAAGCATCTAATGGAACATTACAATATCTTTAAGAAACAAGAGACTATAATTTAAAGAAGAAGTGAGAACCTAAAGTGATTGACTACTCTTATTCTAACTTTGTTATATTCAAAGGAAATCAAGTGTCAATTTCGGGGTATATTATAATGTCAGCAGACATAACTATCTCATGGAGGAGTCATAAGGAACTGTTAACAACAACCTAAGTTATCATGACATAATATGTTGCTGATCACAACAGAATGGTCATTAAATGTTGTTGGTAAATTTATTAGTTGACTCATAACTTATTAACTCCATGTAAATACTAAGTTGAAGACTTACTATGATAAAGTCAGCTGCCCTAATTTCTCGAACAGTAACAGTTTGAGAGGAGCTGCATTAGAGTTCGATACAAAATTATTGTTCACTTACGATTAAGAACAAATAGAGGAAATCAGAATTTTGTATCAGATGCATTCATGATATGCTTATGGATCCAATAACTAAAGGTCTATCACCCATAAGTCTCACTAACGGGCCAACTAAGAGAAAAGGGTATTACTAATGACCATGTACAATTGCATATCGTACTATGAATGACTTATGACTAATGACTAATGATTAATTTTCCTCATTATGATTTGTTTGTCTATTAGTATGCTAAGCTAGCATAATGGCATAAAGACAATAATACAACAAATCAACTAAGGGTATAACGTTAATTGATCCTAATGTTAAGTTCTAAATTTGAGTGTAGTATGATTAATGGGGGTCCTAAGTCGAATAAAGACTTAACGGCTGTATTTCTCTGCTACATTTTGGGTTTAGAACTAAAATGAGTATTAATCTCTGCAGACTTACGTAATACTCATAATAAATGATTACTCGGCTAAGTGGGAGAATGTTGGAATAAATATACGTAACGTTTGTATATTTATCGATAGCCATTATAATCATTTGTATAATGATGATCAATTATTAATATTATCCTAAGCCCAATAACAGATATGTCTTTGATGGGCGGACTATCATTAGATGGGCCTTATTAGGGTGTCCCCTGGGTATGTATAAATATGAAGAGATATTATGAGATTAGGGTTGAAACAATCATAACCACATAACACCATTAGCCATCCCCTATCTCTCTCTCTCTCAATGTGTTCATAACTCAAGAACACATAAACCATCAGAACTGCATACCTTAAAGGGAACCCAATCAAGATGATGGTGTCTTCCATTACTGAGGTTCCTGAACGGTTAAGCATATCAGGTACACATGATTATGTCTTTATGTTTATGCCTTATGTTCTTATTAATATAATCAACAGTTGGGCATCCATATTAATTAAAACTTATTCCTCTGTTTCATATTCTATTTAAGGGTTTGTGGTAACATATAGTATCTTATTTTCTAACTTAAATCTTTTACTAGGCACACCAAAGCGTACAACTTAGCAACATTAGGGTGCGACAAGAGCACGCCAATCACCTCAGTACGTCACATCTTCTCGCCTATAAACAAATTTATCATAAATAATTGCATCTATTTAACAATCATTCGAGAGTTTCTGGATTCTACATGACTTGTTTCTAGATGTGTGACCTTGTAAATATAGACAGCCACATGTATAATAATATAACATGGCAATTTTTCGATCTTTTATTATGGCTATGGGTCCCACATTCCAAAACGAATGAGATTTGAGATTAACACGTTATGCCATTAACATCAAATCTTATGTTAGGTTATTAGTTATTTGTCGCGACTGACTAGTTTGGGATATAATATTAGTGGTCATACAAGCATATTCCCTTTATTAAAGCTCACAAAATATATTATATATATATTTAAAATAAATAATAACTAGGGGACGCGTTGAGGCGAGGTGTTAAAATTTGTATATAAATAATATTAGGATCCTAGATCTAACTGTATTCCAACATATAATGCTAGGCGTGTGACAAGTGGTTTGCATATAGGGTATACACTTTGATTAATTAGTGTTTTATACGTTGCTAACTATTTATAAAAGAATTAGAAAACAAATAAACAGGTAAAAGATAGTTTAATTACTTGGAGAAAGTACCATATGTTTGATTAGTTTCAAAAAATGAAAGCGATCCAGATTATCTTAAATGTAACCCTTTAGAAAATATTAATTACATTTTCTACAAGATCTAACAGATCATGCAATAAGATGTTAATGATGCTAATGATCTTGTAGCTTAGTGGTTGCAACGAAGGTGAGAAAGTTTACTCACATTTGTGGGGTTTCTGCCTGCGGGTCTCAGGTTCTATTCCGTCTTCCACCGAAAAAATAATCATTGGGTTTGAAAGGAGAAACTCGTGTGAAGAAGGATTCGATCCTGGGCAGAGGTGGCTTTCTAGCCAAGAATTTACCGTTGAAACACAACCCATTAAAAAAAATAAGATATTAGTGATATGATATGAACTTTTCTATCTTTGTAGGAACAAGCACACAAACAGAACTTAAGAAAATGTTATCAAAAGAATTAAGAGACCCAATTAGCAATTTAAAAGATTACACTTCTAACCTTTTATTCATATACTTGGTGACGGTGAAAACTATTTAAACCCTAAATATGTTTGTTGTATTAGATGTTGTAAAGATTAGGGATACAGTCGAGCAGTGGTGGATAAAAAAAATTTATTTTGTAGGGGAGGCATAATACATGTCGGCTAAAACCAGTCGGAAGATAATACGAATTAAAGGGCGGCAGAAGAGCCAAAGAGCGAATAAAAAGTTGAGGAATCAATAATGCATAATACAAACTCAATTTGAGTGGTTAGAAAAAAAAATGTATTATAGAACAAAGGATAATATCCATCTCTTTAAAGACTCTAACGCTGTGTTCCCGAGTTTCATTTAACGAAAGAAAAGAAGGGATTTGGAAGGATGTCAAGAAAAAATCATGTTCCACAGTTTTTTTAATGAGGGAAAGGAAAGGAAGTGGAAGGAAAATTTTGATTTATTTCCTTCATATCTCATCCTTCCAAATTGGAGAGATTTGAAAGAAAATGATTTTTTAAACATAAAACCCTCACTTTTCTTTTCCTTTCCTTCCAACTCGGGAACATACTAGTAAATTAAATATTTCATTTCCACTCCCTCTTCGTTTATTAAACTCAGGAACATAGTGTAATAGATAATATTGTAATTGATTGTGTAATTATTGTAATTAATGTATTTCCATATAAACATTACCGACTTGTACTATAAGTTAACGTTTAATGAGAAGAGGAGATCATCCATTGAACAATATTCATTCTTTCAATATATTTAAAGACCATTAAATTCCAATTCCATTCCAATATATTTAAAGACCATTAAATTGAATAGTGGGTATGCGCTAACATGCACTGATGGCAATTATGTAATTTTTGTTGTCTTTGAGGGTATTTGTTTTCGATGACAATTGTGTAATTTTTGTTGTCTTTGAGGGTATTTGTTTACCATCTTTTGGTTTTAAAACACCACATTATATATATGTATATATGTATGTATACGTGTGTTTATATATATGTATATGTATCAAACGTCCACCGAGTAGTATGTACAAATAATCGAAGCCAAATGTATATGCTATCAAATCAGGCACGCAACGCGCGCCGCATCAAACACACTAATTAGTTTATATATTGCAAGTGGGTTTAGGGTGAGCACTGAGCCATGCCCAAGCTACCCGATACATATATCCACCACTGCAATTGAAGTGATTTATATAGACCACATATTTCAATACTAATCCATAATCTATAACCTAATAACATTTGGTCTATTTAAATTTGAGATGAACTTAACCTCCAAACTTTGGGACTTTAGCAGTTGACATACGCATAAGAAAGTGATCTTCAGTAATCGTTCTTTGTATCTTCCTGATCACAATTTTAGTAATAGAATCTGTGATAAACTTCTTCTTACAAACTTTAATTGTTGCCAAATTCTTGGAGAATTTGACATCACTTCCTCATCATGACCCAACACCTCTTCGGTTATCACTACACAACTTATCTTCAATTCGTTTTGTTTAGAATTTGATGATGTATGGTATATCTCTAAAGCCTAGTTGACCAATGCTAAGGGCTGTTTGATAGCCTTTGAATGGTCATTAAGAGACTACCTCTTATTGGTTCATAGCCTCTTAATGTTTAAGAGGTAACCTTATTACCTCTTAAACATTAAGAGGCTGTGAACCATTAAGAGGTAGCCTCTTAATGATCGATTTAAATTGTACACCCACTAACAGTGTAACATAATCATGTAATTTATTTACGCAAATCATGCTTACAAATATATGTTATTATTGTAATTACTATGTATATTTAGTTTCCTAAAATACGTGCTCCTGTATCTTTATATGTTGTAAATGTTTTATTCGATAAAATTGTGAGATTGAGTCCTAACATGGTATCGGCCTAACTGACGGTTATACTCCTCTTCTTCTTCTTCTTCCCTACCTAAACCCTACCTTCTCAGCCGAAAATTGTCTCAGCCGACAACTTGTCTCAACGCCATATTTCTTCTCAAACAATCTTCCACCATAAATTATTCTCTACCCACCGTCCATTTTATTCACCAAACCTAACCTTATTCTCAACCTCAAAACTCTACCTCACCATATAATATTCAACAGACCAACATTCCAAACAAATCCGCTAACAACCTGCTTCATTGAACCATATTAAAAATCCACCGCTATATTAATGTTCACTCAGCTGACATTCTTTAAACCCACCGTAGCCATCCCTCTGTCATTCATCGAGCCTTGTTATATTTTTAAACCTCAGCCACAACCCAAACTCTATCTCCTGCCACCAACCCCGTGGCTGCATCGACCCTTCCACCACCGCAACTCCTCTCCATTCTCTCCTTCACTTTATACCCTTAAAACTAAACTCTACTAACTACCTAGCCTGGTCTCAACAAGTCTCTCTTGTTCTTTCCCTATAAAAACATGATATCAAAACTTCAAATATACGATTTATTGATGTGAAAAACAAAGGAAACTAAACAACATACATCGACTCTTAAAATACAGGGAAACAACCCTAAAAAAACCTATACAACTAGACTTAACAACATAAAACTCAGCATAAAATCTACACAACTAGAGAACAAATCACAAAGACCAGGAACAAGATGTTACTGATTAAGAACCCTAGAAAGATCAACTGAATACAAAGAAGACTAGAAAGGTTTTCAAAGAGACAAGAAAGAGTAAACAAAAATAGTATCTGTGTTGAATTAACAATCAAGTGAGAGAAAGCCCTCTTATACTGAACTCTAGATAGTCCCTCTCGGGATCAATGACAAATGATCAACACCGTTGGATCATGAGCACACGGATTGCCAAATCATCAAAGAAACACACTTTCAATGAATGGGCGAGACAAACCTTTTATATTGGGTTTATAACTTAAGAAACTTGAGCTTCATAATATTGAGAACTTGGACTCCATAATATGTGTAACTGGACCAGGCCAAATACATTGATCCATACTTAGGACTGGTGCATATTCAGGAACAATATTAATATCCAAGAACAATATTATATGCCACATCAGCAACCAGCTCCAGCTGCCGCATCAGCATTCTCCCACATCAACAACCAGCTGCCATGTCAGCATCTTGAAACATTCTTATGCAAAGTATTTTAATACTATACAAACCCAAACCCTATTGACTATTAAACTACACTCTTGTAACAACATTTTTAACATCTCCCATAGTTTAATAGCCAAATAGGTCAGTCATTTTGAGAAGTTTGCACAACTCATCATGTTGCCTAGGATTCAAACCTTTTGTAAAAATGCCAGCCACTTGACTAGTGGACTTGATATTACAAGTTTTGATTAGGCCTTTTGAGATCAAGTCTCTTAAAAAGAAAATGTCAAGTTCAAAGTGTTTAGTTTTGTCAAAAAACACAGGATTAGCAGCAATTGCTAGAGTTGCACTACTATCACAATGTACATCAACAGGTAACTTGACATGAAGACCCAACTCATACAAGAGATTGATTATCCATAAAACCTCACGAGCAACAAAACACATTGATTTATATTCTGCCTCAGCAGATGACCTTGATACAGTGGATTGTTTCTTACTTTTCCATGACACTAATGAACCTCCTAAGAACACATAATAACCAGAAACTGATTTCCTAGTTTCTGTGCATTTTGCCCAATCAGAATCTGAAAAGGCAGCAAGATCAAAAAACTTTGTTTTGTTAAACTGGATTCCTTTTCCAGGAGACCTTTCCGGGTATCTTAAAAGTCTTATGGCTATTTTAGATGTACTTTAGTAGTTCTATGCATGTACTGGCTTAAAAATGTATTGCATAAGATATATCAGGTCTAGTGTGGGAAAGATAGATTAAGTTTCCTACTAGTTTCTGATATCCAGTTATATTTTCCAAAACAGATGCATTTTCTTTGCATAATGTAGTCAATACATGATTAGGTTCTAAGGGATTACCCACTAGTTTGCATCCTAATATGCCATTCTCAATTAGTAAGTCCATACAATACTTCCTTTGAGAAAAACATAAACCATTATTACATGAAACAACTTCTATACCAAGGAAGTATTTTAATTCTCCTAAATCATTTGTCATAAAAGTTGACTTTTAAACTTTGTTTAACATGTTCTATGTCAGTAACATCAGACCCAGTCAACACTATGTCGTCAACATAAACAAGCAATATCAAAATCTTAGAATCATACAGTTTAACAAACAATGAATAATCACACTTGCAGGGCCGGCCCGGGGCAAGGGCAGGGTGGGCGATAGCTGAGGGCCTAGAGCCTCCGAAGGGCCCGATAGATTTGCTTTCGCTGAGGGCTAGTTCTAAATTAAAAAAAAAACTTTCACCGCAATTTACTAATCAAAAGAACAGTTGAAATGAAGAGTAGTTAATAGTAGGAGAATATGAAAAAAATTCTCATCGGAAAATTTTTCCGGTAGGTGAAAATGTTGCAGCGGCACTTAAAGAGATTGGAGGTGGAAGATGATAGAAATAAAAAAGAATATTCTATTGTAGGTTAGCTAGGTTCTAGGTCCTAAGCATGCAGTACAGTTACTTTTTCTTTTTCTTTTCGGTCAATATAATTCAATTTTTAAACAAAAACTTTTGTTTTCTCTTTTCTTATTTCTTATCAATCTAAGCATACAAAAATATTATAATAATAACCGTAAAATTAAAGCAACCTATTATTATTCTACTTATTGTATGTACATTTCTTATTGTATTTTATTTACATTTATTGTTTCTTTTAGTTTAATTATTTGGTAATTCAATAAAACAATTATTATAGCAAATATTAAAACTTTATACTAATCCTTTTTGGTATGACTTGATAAAGTTTCAGTATCCTAAACCAATTTTAGAGTAAACTATGTAATTTGTAAATGCGTTAAGGGTAGGCTCTCTTTATAAATAAGCTATCAGTGTGTTTTTAGTTTTTAAGAATTGGTCCATTATTATTAAAAAGATTTATAAGTTATAAGACAACTGCATGAATGTGTGTTTTTTACCCTATTATTTTTCTAAGATTTAGAATATCATTCGGTTTTTAAATCCAGCCTAACTGGTTGGACCGGTTTGACAAACGAATCGGTAAAGATGTCAGTTTGACATCTGGTCATGTCCTAAAAACATTGATATAAAAAGTTGCTTCCAATAAAAATGTTCTTCATTTAGTTTCGTTTTATGAATTTTATTATGAAATTTGGTTAGTTTTTCCTAATTAAGTAACTAGGAGAGTCACACTGTTCGCTTAAGTAAGTAGGTTTCATCATTTTACTACACTACTTTTGTTTCATTTATTTTACAATAATTATCACCGTATTATGAGATTTTTCTTTCTATATATGTAATTGTTGAGTTTATATGTGTAGGGCCCGATTTGTTTATGTCGCCGAGGGCCTATTCTGTTTTTAACATTTTCGGAGACGACCCTGCACACTTGCTTTGTTTGAATCCTAAACCTTTTAAGACACCAACCAACTTTTCATTCCACATTCCAGGGGCTTGTTTAAGCCTATAAAGTGAATTTTTCAATTTACAAACTTTACTTTCATTATTTGAAAAATAACCTTCAGGTAAACTCATGTAAACCTCTTCATTAAGGTCACCATATAAGAAAGCATTGTTTATATCAAGTTGGTATAGCTTCCAAGTATTTTTAACAGCCAAAGAGAGTATACATTTCATAGTAACAAATTTAACAACTGGTGAAAATGTTTCATCAAAGTCAATACCCTCCTTTTGACTATAACCCTTTGCTACAAGTCTATCCTTAAACCTTTCTATTTCACCATTTGATTTGTACTTAACCTTATAGATCCATTTGCACCCTACAATACTTGTACCATGAGGCAAATCTACTATATCCCAGGTGTCATTTCTATTTATGGCTTCTATTTCATCATTCATGGCCTTTTATCCAAATAGGACCATTCATAACTTCTTTATAAGTTTTAGGCTCATAACCTATATTTAACATAGCAGCAAAAACTTTGTTATCACAAGACAAGTTAGAGTAATTAACCACTTTTTCAATTCAATACTTAACCTTTCCCTCTAATACAAAGTCATTTAACCTTTTAGGTAATGTAGAACTCCTAGTAGATCTTCTAACAGTGTTTGGTTTATGAAGACTATCATTTGAAATTGTTGAGTCATTGCCCTCAGAATTGGAATTTATTTCATTGTCATATATCATATCCACAGCCATGTCAACAATTCCTTCACTATTAAGTTGCTGATCAACAACTTTAGTAGGACATTGTGAGTGTTGTGACCCATATGTTTTTGACTCAGTCTTACCTTGACCCCTTCCATCATCATAGGGCTCTTCATCATGTTTAGATGTTTCATACATGTCAAAAAAGTTTAAAGAATTAATTTATTCCAAGGTGTTTTCATCATAGTTTTTAAAAACATATTTTTCTTTGAATGGAAATATTGTTTCATAAAACTTGACATCTCTAGAGAAAAAAATAGTTTTATTTTCCAAACTTAAAATCTTATATCTTTTTTTTTCATTAGAATAACCAATGAAAACACCTTTTTCAGCCCTACTATTTAAATTGTTTGAATAATTTAAAATAGTTGCAAAGCATAAACATCCAAACATTTTCAAATGATTAAGGAAGGGTTCAAAACCAAACATAAGTTCATAAGGAGTTCTACCATTCAGTACGGAGGAAGGTGTCCTATTAATCAAATAAGCGGCAGTTAAAACACACTCACTCCAATAACAAACAGGCAAGTTACTTTAAAACAACAAAGATCTAGTAACATTTAATAAATGCCTATGTTTTCTTTCAAAATCCCATTTTGCTGTGGGGTATATGCATATGAAGTTTGTTGGAAAATCCCATTAGTTTTACAGTAACTAGTCATTTGATTATTAACAAATTCAAGACCATTGTCACTTCTAAAACACTTAATGGATTTACTAAACTGATTTTTCAAAATATTAGCAAACTCAACAACATTTACAAACACTTCACTTTTCTGCTTCATTAAGCATACCCACACAGCCCTAGAGTAATAATCAACAATAGTAAGAAAGTATTTAAACCCTTCCTTACTTTGCACTCTAGATGAGTTAAATCACCAACACTTGTACTCTTATGATCACTTAAGGGAAAAGACTCCCTATGTTGCTTAGCTTCGTGACACACATCACAAGGACTTTCACTAGCAACAACTTTGTGACCTATAACATGTTCTAACTTCTTAAGAACCACATAAGAAGTATGTCCTAACCTAGCATGCCACAAATCAAAAACTTTGCTAGAGTTACAACACACCTGACCAATAACAACAGTTTGACCACAAAAATACAATCCTTCTGATTGAGTACCAGTCACCAGGACTTTCTTTATATGTAAGTCCTGTATATAACATCTATGCTCATCAAATCCAACATATAACTTGTTATCCTTGCCTAACTTATGAACAGAAATCAAATTAACAGAGTATTCAGGCACAAGGACCCTCTTGGTGGTTTCATCCAAGAAGGATAGCCAACAAGTTCAAAGTACTTATCAATAGTGTGACCATTTTTATTACAGTCAGTACACTTTAAACTTTGGTTTAAAGTTTTATTAGTCTTTTTATTTGACTCAAAAGGTTGGTTGGATTTTGAGAAAAAAAACCCATAGCTTGACTTTTCTTAGGTGCGCCACTAGAGTTTCTATGGGATTCTTCCCTGGAAACTACAGCAAATGCCTCCTTGTCATAAGTTTCTTTTAATTCAGTCCAAACATCACTAGCAAACTTAGAATAAACCTGGCCCATATATAAATCTTCACTAACAGAATTAAGAATCCAGGTTAATACCACAGAATTGCATCTATCCCATTGTCTAGCTAAGACCTCATTAGTTTCAGATTTGACACATGATTTATCTATAAATCCCCATTTGTTTTTAACTTGTAATGCAAGTGCCATAGCATTTGCCCAAACCGAGTAATTTTCAGACCCCTTTAAGTTTAACTAAAACTATAGTAAGATTACTAGAATTAGAAGCATGCAAGTATAATGGATCACTAGCATCCAATTTGCTAACTAGGGTTTCAGGAGGAATAATAATAACAGCAGCATTTGGATCAACACCCCCAGCCCTAGGTCCACCCGCATTTGGATCCACATTATCACCCATGATATGCACATACACAAGGATCACAGAAAACAAACTATCAGAATTCAGAACAAACATAATCACTGAACAAGTAGATATCAAACACTCACAGAGATAACACCTAAATCAATCAAATCAAACCAAACCAATCCTAAAGAAAGCAAAAACAAGCCAGGGATAAGATCACAGGTTCATCACTTAAGGGTGCCTGCGCATGCCTTAGCTTGGGAGCCTCAAGACCTAGACAAGACAAAATCAATCAACAAACCGGTCCAACTAATCCGACACCAGACTCCTAGACTCAAACAACTAAAAAATAAAGACAAGGAAAGATCTCACCCAAAAGACCCAAGTTAGGGTTTTGCCACAAGTGGTTACCCTTTGATTGGGGGTAACAACAATCCAAATCGCCTCGCTAGGGTTTTTATGACCCCTAGCACATCACCATCACAATCAGATAACCAATCAACTTTGTAATAATAAACCAGCTTCAAACAACAGCCAAGAATATACAGAGATGCAACGGAAATACCTAGGGTTTCATAAACCCTAATAGACCTAAAAACCAGGAAAATTCTAGAACCAAGAACGATCTTCAAAGATCTACAACAACAGACACAGATCTAATCATAAACGCTCAATAACCTCACAAATCTAACCTAGACGCGCTGGTACCATATCAAAAACATGATATCAAAACTTCAAATATACGATTTATTGATAAGAAAAACAAAGGAAACTGAACAACATACAACGACTCTTAAAATACAGGGAAATAACTTGAGAACAACTCACAAAGATCAGGAACAAGATGTTACTGATCAAGAACCCTAGAAAGATCAATTGAATACAAAGAAGACTGGGAAGTTTTTCAAAGAGACGAGAGAGAGTAAACAAAAATAATATCTGTGTTGAATTAACAATCAAGAGAGAGAAATCCCTCTTATACTGAACTCTAGAAAGTCCCTCTCGAGATCAATGAGAAATGATCAACACCGTTGGATCATGAGCACACAGATTGCCAAATCATCAAAGAAACACACTTTCAATGAATGGGCAAGACATACCTTTTATATTGGGCTTATAACTTAAGAAACTTGGGCTTCATAATATTGAGAACTTGGACTCCATAATATGTGTAACTGGACCAGGCTAATACACTGATCCATACTCAGGACTGGTCCATATTAAAGAACGATATTAATATTCAGGAACAATATTATCTGCCACATCAGCAACCAGCTCCAACTACCACCTCAACATCCTCCCACATCAGCAACCAGCTGCCATGTCAGCATCCCAAAACATTGTTATGCAAAATGTTTTAATACTATACAAACCAAGACCCTATTGACTGTTAAACTACACTCTTGTAACAACATTTTTAACATTCCCTTCAAACCTTAATCGGCCATATATGGCTCAATTTCTGGCCAGCCGCAACCCATGTTGAATCACACAAAACCATTCGTAACCCTGGCTATGCGAATTGGCTTCTCAAAGATCAATCCTTCTGTCTCCTACTTCAATCCTCTCTCTCTTTCTCTGAAGAGGCCATGTCTGAGATCATTGATCGTACTAATGCTCGTTAAATATGGCTTGCTTTGGAGACTGCCTATAGCCATCGATCCACTGATCGAATGCATATTCTTTGTGACTGCCTATAGCAATCGAGTCACTGATCGAATGCGTATTCAACTAATTTAACAATCCAAGAGGATACAGAAAGTGACAACACCACAACATAGTATTTTGATGTACAGGTCATTGTAGCATAGCTATGTATCAATGTACAAGTTGCTTTAGCATAGACTCAGTGTTGTAAGAAACGCTAGATGCTAGTTGGTCGGTGAGATACAGACTAGAGTTTAATTGGGATTAATCGTGATTAATCAGATTGGGATTTTATATGTAATTTTCAGTTTTTTATATATACACACACATTTTATGTGTAGTTTTTTTATTAGGCATATTTTTACCCCTTCCTCTACTCATATATGTAAGTACATAGGATTAATCGCCATAATTTACAGGTTTTGTTTCGAATAACCCAAAATTTACAAATTTTGGCTGGAATCGCTAGACAACCACCTACTAGCGATTAATCGGTGTTTACTCGGTGAACCTCTGACTAGCGATTAATCGCTAATTAATCGAAGGCTATGCGGAATTTTTACAAACATGAGCATAGTAATGAAATATCACATAACTTCAATTATTAAACAGTGACAATTCTTGGTCTTATCTGTTACATATAAAATAGTATAAGGGGTAGAATGGTCAATTTGTTAGTTGGTATTAGTTAGTTGGTATTATGTAGTATAAATACATGTAATAAGTATGAATAATACTAGCTATTGATTTGGATAATCCTCTCCTCTCTTGTGTTCTTTTCTAATTCTCTAGCTCATTCTCTTGATTACCATTTTGTACGTAACAAGTGGTATTAGAGCCGTCCTTCTTTGGACAAATTCTGGTCGTTATCATAACAACCACCGTAAAAAACTACCACAACCATCGTAATCCACCACCTCTCATCACCATCATCAACCACTGTTTTCCACCATTGTTCCACCATTAAAACACCTCTATTTTTTCAATTCTGCCATTAAAACCCATAAATACACCTACGTTTCTTACAATAAACTTCATCTTTTTCCAAATCTGTAATTCTTCTTAACCCAGAACTAATCAGTTCATCATTAAACCACCTTTATCACCATTTCAACTCTGTTTGTTCTTCCATTTCTAACATTGTCAATTCATTGTTTTTTTTCTTCCAATTTTCTTCTTCCAATTCCTTGTTCTTTCAATCTTTTGTTTCCCAGATTAATTTTACCTTTCCATTTCTTTTGATTCTCTCTCTTCCATTCCTGTTTTACTTTCTTGAATTCAATAACCGTTCGTTCCACTGATTCTTTAACAATAAGAATGGTGTTCTTGTGTTCTTGTGGGGGTTTAATATGGGAAAACTGAGTTCATGTTTGTGGACAGATTCGGTGTTCTTGTAGTGCAATTAAATTCAAAGGCAGAGGTCATTGTTGTGGGTATACACCCGATTATTCAGTACCACCTACTAATTGGGAGTTGTATAGTGTATATAGAAGGTTTGATGAATGGATGGGTTCAACAACTTGGGGAAAACGTAGCCCTAGCTTGTTCAACACCAAGAATCAAGAAAAATTCATTCTAAATACTGCATCTTCAATGGAAGATATCAAGAACTTTAAGCAAACAGGTTCATTTCAAGACTATTGTAAGTCATTCGACTTTCTTCTTACAAAGGTAATTCTAAGTGAGGATTACGCCACGATCTGTTTGTAGAGGGCTTGAATTCAGAAATTAAATGTTGGGTTAAGTTTTTTAGACAAAAAACGCTTGAAGAGGCTTATGAAAAAGCAAAGAATCAAGCCAATATTCTGGCCATTTTCGACTGTTGTGAAAATTGGAAACAAAATGGTGACCAGATTTTTAGTAACAATGAAGTTTCACTTGATGAAACTGATGTTGTTAGTGATTTAAAAAAGGATTTTAAGAATCTGTAGATAAAAAGGGCAGTGATATTAATGAATCAGTAAAGATAAACGAAGCTGATGTTCAAGAACAAATTGATGGTGACAAAACTGATGTTCAAGAACTACATGATGGTGCGGTTGTTCAAGAACTAAGTGAAAATGAAATTCCAAGATCTGAACCGGTAAAGCCAAATGATACAAATCAGGAGAATTATATAGTAGAATCAACTGAAGATAACGATGACGAGGATTCCAAATTTGTATCCAAGTTTAGTCTTAGCTTAAACCATCAGACGAAATGGAATGAGTATATAGGAGTCTCGGATGTAAGCAAGAAATTAAGTATGTGGAAGGAAGAATTCCATGTGGGTCAGGAAACAATGCATACATCGGCTACTGTTGACACAAGATTGGTATGGGTAGGAAATCTTGATCGTGCCTTGCTTTGTGAAACATTCGGGGCTGCAAATGATGGGATCAGCGGTTGTATTAATGGGTCAAAGACTGCAGCAGATTGGGTTTCAAAGGCTGCAAATGAAAAGAATCGGAAGACAATGAAGAAAGACTCGGTTCATGAGATTCTATCTAGTACAATAAAGTTGGATCAAGAAAAGGTTAAAGTAAAAATGAAGTATTGGAAAACTTGCTACCATGTCAAAGTTGGTAAGTATGTTAAAATCTTTAGGTTGACAAGAGAATTCAAATTTGGGATTAAGAGAAAGAAAAATTAACTTGGATGGACACAGGTTGGGTTTTTAGCATGGAAGGTGATAGTGATAAAAATGTGGTTGATGTTAAAAAAAATTGAGAAGCTATCGTATGTTGAAGCTGGGGAAATAGAGAAGGTATTGGATGCTGAAAATATTAGCGAAAAGAAATTGGAGATGGAATTTGAGTCACAAGGGGCATTGTGTGTGCATTTAAATCCGGAGTCCATAATCCGAATATGTGGACTTTTGAGGACAAAAGTCTTTGTAGGGGAATGTAATATGGAATGTAAAGGTGGACAAATTCGGATGGAGCATAATGTATGTTGTCAACCGGAGGGTTATTTTATTAGGATCGTACCATGGGTGGACATTCTCTTTGATTGCAGAAAATTGGAGGGGTTTTGGCTGTTGCGGCTGTTTTATTGACATATGCCTCTTGTGAAGGTAGGGAAGATGGTGGGGTAGTTTGCGAAGCCAAGATCAGATTCAATTGAAGAATTTCGTGCAACTGTTTGGAAGTTTTTCTTGAATGCATTTGATGCAAGGGAAGGTAGTCTATCTAATGCTGCAACAGTTGTTGATAAGAAACACATTGCAACTTGGCATGTATGGGAAATTTTGGATCTGGAAGCTAGAAAAGTTAGCAGAAAATTGGAGGGGTGTTTGGCTGATGTTTTAAATTGTTCAAAATTTTTGGTTTTGCTGAATTGGTGTTCTTGCTGTTGGAATTCGGATATGCTTAGAGGGATATGTGAGACACTTAGACAATGGTTAATGTTTTGTAAAGAGGTTAACATTTCTGCTTTGCAATCTACTGTCCATGTTTTATTCTACAAAAGGCCTGCTATGATTGTGTTATACAACAAGTTAACAGAATGAAGGTAGCTAATGATCTTGTTGTTGCCGTATAAACAAGCGCTTACTAGGCTGGACACAACTTTTGGATTTTACTGTGATTGCTCGGCATATATGGGTTGGGTTGGATTGATATTTGTAATCAGTTGACTTTTGAGGTCAAAAGTTTTGTAGGGGCGAGTATTGTTACATATAAAATAGTATAAGGGGTAGAATGGTCAATATAATAGTTGGTATTAGTTAGTTGGTATTATGTAGTATAAATACATGTAATAAGTATGAATAATACTAGCTATTGATTTGGATAATCCTCTCCTCTCTTGTGTTCTTTTCTAATTCTCTCGCTCATTCTCTTGATTACCATTTTGTACGTAACATTATCTGTCATCACGAAACGACTTGAGTACCATCAAGGATCGGCAGTAGAAAACATCCGTATAGATGGACAAATAGAATTTTGCTCAACATTTTAATATTTTATTGTATTTCCTAGATCTAATCAAATTACGACATGTTGCATGACATGTGTCACACCCTTCATCCTTATATTTAGTCTTTTGTAACAAAAATTTGTGACCATCTTAATATCGAATTATCAATATCCACAAGCATTATCTTATAACACGACAATTTTAGGTTGTTTGTTTTAGCTGCGGAACCCACATCACATAGAACACATGAGTTTGAGATAGACACGTTATGCCAATAATATCAAATCTTTTTTTATGACTAGTTTGGCATATTATTCATCATCATGTCTCCCTTTTTCACAAATGATATTAGAAAACCATAAATCCCAATAATAAATTAGAAAAATAAAATTATAACAGCTCTTTGGTTGGTTACTTCCTTGATTGAGACACTAAGATGCAAATACTAGATATCACCAGTATGAAACCATCCGAATAGATAACGGATTTATTGGATTTCGGGTTTGGTTAGATGACTATCTGTTACATATAAAAGAGTATAAGGGGTAGAATAGTCAATATGCATAGTTAGAAGTTAGTTGGTATTATGTTGTATAAATACATGTATTAGTGATGAATAATATAACTATTGATTTGGGTTTAACATCCTCTTCTCTGTGTTTTCTTCTTACCTTTCAATCTTTAGCTCTTAATCTCTTGATCACCATTTTGTTACATATCAAATGGTATCACAGCAGTTGCGCTCCATCTCCGGGGACCTGTGATTCTGGTCATCCCACCACCACCACCATAAAGTCCATTGTAAAACACCCACCACCACCATAATCAACCGTCATTGTTCCATATTGTTCCTTCTCCGTTCAATTCTGTTCCTCCAGCAATCTTTTTCATTTCAATACCTAGGTTTTGATCAATTCGTGATTAAGTCTTTCTTGTTCAATCTTTCAATTCACCATTAATGGCAACCAATACCCGACAACAAGAAATGGAAAAAATCGAAAAAACACTGAAAGAACATGCACAGGCGATCAAGAACGCACAAACTTTACAAGAAGACAATCAAAATGCAATCGCACAGTTAAACCTTCACATACAAACCATGTGTGATACACTGAAACTACAAATCTCTGAACTACTGAAACATAGCACTACTCAAAACCCTAACAACAATCATAATGATAATAATATTTTTTTTCAGTTACAAAATCATCACCAAACAGGTTCTTTTGAGGAGTACTGTAACTCTTTTGATTCTTTGATGACAAAGGTTTCATTATCAAAAGATCATGCTGTCAGTTTGTTTGTTGGTGGTTTAAAGCTTGAAATTAGATGTTTGGTGAAAGTTTTTAGGCCAAGAACCTTGAGAGATGCTATAGTCATGGCAAAACGTCAAGATAAGGTACATTCTACACTGTTTGGCAATAAAGATGTCAAAAGATTCATGAAAATGGTAAGGGCATATTTGAAACTGAAATTGTTTTTGTGAATCAAGCTTTGAACAATAACGATTCAATTGAAAATAATTTTGTAAATCAAGATTTGGAGAATGTGGTTGAAGTGGGGAATGATGATGAGAATGATTAAAAATCTGAACGATTTAGTAGTGAATATAAGATTCAAAACTGTGATAAATTTGAAAATGGGGTTGATTTTTTTAGAAACCATTGATCAAGAACATGAAAGGGTCCTTAAATTGGATTTAGTTCAAATAATCTCACACAATTTTGAGATTCAAAACTATGATGAATCTGAAAATGGGGTTGGAATGCAAAAAATCATTGGTCAAGATTCCCGTTCCATTACCATTGGCCTTCCATATATTTTCCCCGCCCCTAGACGCCCATCTTGAGACTTAGCCTTTTTCATTTCCTTTCATCCATTTAGCCCCCGCCATGACAAAACCAGGGAAGTGGTGTTAAGGAAGCTCTCCGACGATTTTGGACTTAGAAGCATAAGCCACACATCAAAGATCTCGAATCTCGATCATGAAGAAATTACAACTGTTTCTCGTACTGTGAACTCACCAGCTTTATGTTGGCACACTTAGTATGTTTTCGCAGGTCGCTAGAAAGGAGCACGTCTAGGTTCATGCATGATGTCTCATGGGATTTATAACTTATTAAACTTTGACGTATTTACTTTCATTTTGGATTGGGCGCGTTGTGTTTGCGCATCATAACTATTTTTACTAAACTGTTTTCGCTTCCGCACTCATCTAAACGTATGGTTGACAATCTTTTAAAAATAAAAGCGAATTCTATTTGAAACGAACTAAATGGTTTGGTCATTTAGAGTCTTTCGTATAACTTATGGCTATGGGATCCTGGTTTGTCATGCGCCTCGCGGTAAAACCCCGCAGTGGAAATTTGAGGGTGTGACAACATCTCTCTTCTACTTTTCTTCTCTCTTCTACTTGCTCATTTCTATACTACTCACGATAGGTGCATTTGCCTGTTGTGTGGGGTTTAGAACATTAAGCAACTATCGTTTTAGACTATAATATTAAAACTTTAAAGTGTCACACCACTGTTTTTGACTTAATTTCCTTTTTCACCAAGTTTTTGGCACTCACGCTGGGAACTTGCCATTCTAAAAGAAAAGAAGTTTAAGTCTTTAAAACCCCACGCTATCATCTAGCTTCCATAATACAACCTCTATACCTTCGATTATGCTTGGTGGTGGCTCGGTCGATGGCCGTGGTCATGAAAATGTCCAATGGGACCTGTTTGGTCTCGGCCGAAAGGAACAAAGGAGGAGAGGAGTGTGTTGCAGGTGTAGCAATGTTTTGCAGGACCTGTGGGTGTGATTATCTCTTGGCCATCAGCCCTTTTATTGTAACGCCCCAAATGTCCTAAGTATACTTAGTCTAAACATGACACTAATGGAACCATAACTCAAAGACATATTCATTAAAAGAAGCCATTAGTGTAGAATAATGCAAAAACTTGAGTTACTGAAACTAGAGGGACTAAAGATGCCAAGTGACAAACTTAAGGTTATAAGCTTGACAAAACAAATCAGGGATTCCATTCCCTGATTGTTCATCCACGACAAAAACACACACAACACACATATAAGCTTCGATCTCTGTATATGAGCAAATTCATCAAGCAAGTTGGGCATTGACTCTTGCATGAATGAAGTTCTAGTCATCCAAGACCCAATGATCAGCTAGGTAACCCTTGATTTCATCCAAATTAACATTCTATTGACCTATAAGATAATGGTGAAATTGTAGGGTGCATGCTTTTGATGAATTGTTATCTAGGGAAGGCACCTCTTATATGAAAGAGCCTCAATATGATAAAATCCTGAGTAAATCATGTTAACGTTAACCTAAATTGGGAACCCTTGAAGTTCATGGTATGAACTTGGTGGGTTTATGAATTGTGTGTATGAACCTATGAATCTTGATGATACTTTATGTGTTTTGAAACTTTGATTGTGTTTGATGCTGAAAACTATGTTGATTATATGAAGTATAAACTTTGAAATGAAAATGGATGGGATCTTTATGGTCTAAAAGTCCAATAAATAGAGTTTGCAAAATATCTCCCACCAAGTGTTCGATAAAACGCCACAATGAGGCTCGACTTCATTAAAGCACATATTGACATAATTTACATAGGCATAATGTTGACAAACGCGTGTGTATGGTTCTTTGAAATCGCGACTAACAACCAATGCTTAAATGTCTATGTGAATACATCTAGGTGTCAAGCAAGAGACCTCGGGAAGTAGGTCGGGCAAGGAATTGAGGTTAAAGGGGCACGAATAAGGTAAGTCGCACTACGACTTCTAAACTTGTATGATGATTGTTCATGTTATAGATTATTAACTTAAGATAATATAGATATGAATTCCCCACCATTCGTATTGGATACACTAGAAAGAAACTAGTCGTTTATGATTCATGCTTGTGCCGGGCGAATGAGACCGAGAAAAGTGGCACATGGGGCCATAGACATGAGGTTTATCCACAACGGCGAGATGTTAATCATAGGGCATGAACATGAAGTCAAGATGTACATAGATGGGCAATTAAAGTGGTCCCAAAATCGATCTCGTGGCTGCACATATGAACACTCTTGTTGCAGGGCAATTAAAGGCTGAAAACATGGCTACAAATGCAGGTTTAGGGATATTACAACAGCTAATGGCCGTAGGCTATGGCTCCGAGCCGTAATCTACGACGGCCCCCCTTTAAAAACAACAGCATAAGCAGTGGTAGCAGTAGGCTAGCGGCCGTAGCCTACGAGGGGTGTTTGGGGGCCGAGTTTTGAGCTCGTTTCAATGCGTTTATCTTATAGATTCTTTTATTATTCAATCTCAACTTAATCACCAAAGCATTCTAACTGTATTTTTTTTAATCTTTATGATGTATAAAAACCATAGGTACACGAGCGGATTGTCGGGAGGTGATCATGATCAATTCAAGAACCGAATGTGTTTAATGTTGAAGTCTTCCGCAAAACTCTTTTGTTAACAATCGTATCTCTTGTCCGTTTACTTGAGATTAGGCTTTCATTTTGATGTCAAAACAATTCAACTCTTGTTTTGTACAAACTTGATACTTAAACTACTATCATCAAACTTTTGGGTTACATGTCATCAATGGGAAGTTTGTTCTAATCTCGTTTAAAAGCGGTAATTACTCGTATTAGACACGTCTTAGTAAAACGGGGTCTTACATTTATAACCGAGAGTGGGGAAGGGAGTGTAGGATAGTGTAGTTTAGTTTAGGTTAGCCAAACTTCGTTGGACTTGGTTATCCAAAAGTAACATACCGAAAGCATATAAAGAGTTGATTTGTTTACATGCTTCTTCCTTGGAAATTTTGGGCCAAAATATGGGACTAGTTTAGGATCAAAATGGAAGTCAACATGTATGAGGTTTGATGTAGGTATGAGGCTAAGGTCCCTTGTTAGTGAAATCATGGGGAAATTGGAGGTTTGTTTGCATTATGTTTGTGTACATATATATGTGTGTGTCATGTGGTATGTGTGTGTATTAACCGTGTGGTGTGTATGGTTTATATAGGTTAGAAAGTGTCCAAAAGCAAGCACACACATGTGTTGCCTTGGGAACTTGTGAGCCGAAACCTAGGGAAAGAACAAGGTAAATTGGGTTGGTCAACTTGTGTAAGATCGGATATGTAGGGTGGGCTCGTGTTCTATTTTGGTATAACTCATGGATTAGTGTGTTTTTGGCTTGTAATATGAATGTGTGTGAGTGTATGTATGCATGCCATATGCATGTGTGTGTGTGTGTATATATATATATATATATGAAGTGTTTAAATCAATACACACACATATTTGTGGCCGTGTATGTATGTATGTGTATATATATATATAAATGTGTATGTATCTAGTTTAGTTTTGTTTGTATCTATCACACACTTCACATATATGATCGCATGAATGTATCTATCTTCGTACTAGTTGATTTTTTTTATTGTACATACCTATACTCAATCGCATATATATATATATATATATACATACACAGACACACATATGTTATTGGTTTGATTTTGATTATACTCACATGTATGTGGCCGATCATGTGTGTATATATGTATATATATGGCATGTTTATTGAACTCCATTAATTCCACACACTTGTATAGAAATCGATTTGGACTTGTACATATGGGTAGTGTCGAGCTTGCGTATTGACAATACATATGTAATTGTGAAATAATGATAACCCGTGCTCTTGTACTTGGCACGCCCGTGCTTGAGACAAACAGTACAGACTGGACAGAACTGCAGCCAACAGAACGTACGAAGGGTTATGGCACGGCCGTGCTTGCCTTGGCAGGTTTATAAATAGCAAGCTCACCATTTGAGACATCCCATATCATCCCATTTCACTTAGTCTTGTGCCCTCTTGGGTCGACTTCCAAGAGTCTTCCAGAGATCTTGGGGTCTTGTGGGAGGCCTTAAGGCCCTCCTAACACACCCAACAAGGTTAGGCCTCGTCCTACCTTGATCATCTTGGCCAAGCATGGGATCGTAGAGTAGCATATGCAATAAACATCGAGGGTCGTGAGGATGATACTAGATACATAGCACTAGGAGATGGAAGGCTTATCTATAAGCAGCCATGTTCATGTGTTTATCATTCTTATGGTTGTATCTTTCTATTATTCTCGAACCCGCTTCGAATTGTTGACTTTTGTTATTATTATTATTAGTTTATTTTTAGTTATTTGTTGTGTTATCTTCTTTCTAATTCTTGTTTATTTATCTTTCTTATGGTTGTATCTTTCTATTATTCCCGAACTAGATCTGTCCAGTTTCTTGAGTTTTTGTGTAGCATTGTTTCTTGAGAAAAAGCTAAGTTTTCTACCTTTTCTAGCCTAAATATTTGCCTGCAACCTTAGGGGAATGATTAAGGTAGTGCTTGGAAATTAATGTGGTAAAAAATTTTGAGAAATTTTGCGAAACATTTCTCTGGAATTCTGACAGGTTCGAAAACCGTCACCTCAGTCAGAAGCACGGTCGTGCTCATCTTGGGCAGGGGCATGCTCATCTAGAAGACATTGTTTGAATTTCCCTCGTAACCAGTCTGACCCACCAGGACCTACACGGCCGTGCACATCAGTGTGCATGGGCGTACACCCTTGTAAACCAATCAGAGCTTTTTAAGTTTCAAAGTTTAACCCGTATTTGCAGTTTAAAATCAGTTTTAGGGTATTATAGGTAAAAACCAGTTTAGATAATTGAACCGGTTAAAAACTAAACTGCATCCTGAGCCACACGGCCATGCACTTAACCTGTGCATGGGCGTGCAACCACTGGACCAGAACTGTTAATTTTCTGCAAAATTGAAGCTGAACCGATTATGTTGTGTTTTGCAGGAGATGCTGAGAAGATCTGTCAGATTAGAACTAACACCACACCAGATGGCTGAACCTGAAGATCCGATCTCGGATGACATCCACCTCTGGTTATACTTCAACCAGGAAGATGAAGAACAGGACGCCTACAGGCGCTTACTTCTCCTTCAGTCTAGGCAGATTGGAGATTATTGCCCTGTAGATCACGATTCCCTCTCTCAGGTTTATTGATGAGTTTCTGGACATGATCTGATGGTTTGTTGACTTTAAACACTATTTATCTTTTTATTTTTATTTTGCTTGTAGTTGGTTGACATTTGACATTTGTATGGTTATATGTTTGCATGCTTGGTGCATACCCGGACGTGTTTCACCCGCCAGCACTGGAGCGTTGGTATTTATCTTAGGAACGTAGCTTTGTTTTTATTTATCTTTGTTACTTTATTTTCTTTTCTATTTATTTTAGGACAGGTCGAGGACAGCTTGATATTTTGGAGCTGCCATTTCGACGTTTCTGTTTTGAGGAGGCAGGTTTTGCTCACACACGAGTGGACTCGCCATGTCAAGGGAGTATTAGTTTCTCTTGTCCCTTTTTCCATTTCTGCACTTAAAATTTATGCAAAAATTGGTGGGCCATTATTGCTGCTTATTTTATTGCATCTAGTGGGTCAATTCTCATTGTTTGTGCGATATCCGGTACCCTCTTAGCCACTTGATACCCGTAGCGTCATTCACAATCATCTTTGGCAGATTAGTATAGTCTATTAGACTCGCCCGAGTGATCGCTATTAGGCATTTCTGCCGAACAGTTCCATCAAAGGACAGTCGAAATAAGACAATTCTAATAAAAACCCAAGAGATCCACTTAGAATATTAAAAAGAGTGGAAGAATAGGTTACATGGCAAGTAGAAAAACACCCTGAAAATTGTGCTTAAAACCGATACTTTATCCTACCCGCTTGTCCGTGAGAGTTTCTTGAGCTTTTTCCGAGCACCACACTTATATATACATATCATATAGTGCTCGTTTCATTTTTCTTGAGAGATTTCTGACCTCAGTCCAACTCGGTTAGAACTTGTGTGTTTATGCATATTCTTGTTTTAAAACCGGTAACTAGATAAAAATGATAGAGGCAATTAGGTATCTCCCCAAAAATAAATCCTTCCATTAGAAAACCACTTTGAGCCTTAGCCTTTCATTTCGTTACCCAATAAAAATGAGTCCCGATCATGCGTCACCAAAGCAGCTTCAAGATTTTGTCATCACTTAGGGTTCGAGACCGCAAGTTTGAAGAAAAGGCGACACGTTGACAAAGGAGGGAACAACACAAGATGGGGCCAAGAGGGAGATCTTCTAAAAAAAAGTAGGAGAGAACCCAAAATAAACATAGAGCCCGAAATAAAGAGAGAGACCCAAAAAGAGAGCCCAGAAGAAATAAAAGTTCTTCAAAGTTAAAAATTTGGTCTTTGACCGGTGAGAACTTAAAGAATTGGAATTTTGTTCTCTCTCTCACTCTCTCTTTCTCCTGCTCTCTGCTCTCTCTACATTCTCTCTGTGATCTCTCATCTCTCTCTTGCTCCCCCTCACTTTCTCAAGATACATCCGCTGGATGAACACTTGGTTCGATGTTTCCACTTCACTCAGCCACGTCTGCCTCCAGAGCTAATACAAATTATTTTCAAAAAGACGGCAGAGGAAAGAAAATTGTGGTGAAAGATGGGGAAAAATCCACCCTTTTATGGAAAGTCAAAAAACGCTGCAAAAAGACGAACAAAACGGTAAAACAGATGCATCAAGAGTGGAAACTGGTCGCATGAAGGCAAATGCAACAAGAATTCGACTCACTCACAGTTCAAATACATAATGTTGATCCAGGAAGGCGCTATTCGATACAAAGCCGAGCGTAAGGTCAGAAAAGGAAGCAACATCGATTACACTGTGAGATGCAAAATAGCAATGATGAAAGAACGTGGAATCAACACCAAACTTCTCTCAGAAATTGCCGCTAAAAACGTTGCACGCTGCTACTGCCCTCCTCCACGTCTTGCTGCTTCTTCATCTTCTCAACCATGACGATCTTTCGTGATTCGGTGACTCATTCCCCCTTTTTAGATATTTTTAGTAAAAAAAAGTTGTCTTGCACCCCTACATTACAATCCGAATAAAAGTCCTCTTGATTTATCCTAGTTAGTCGGTTTAGAGACGAGGACTTGATATGCATACAAGCCTATGACTTGAGTCGACTTTGGTACGGACCTGAGTGTTCACCCCCCAAATCTCACTGAAATGATAAACTCGAGTGACGAGTGAACATTGTGAGCAGGTATAGGTTTGAGCATACTCGAGCGGTTAAGTAGGTGTGTCATGCAATTTTATTTTTTCTCACAAAATAAATAAATGGATTGAGGGTTTGTTAATTACAGTTTGCCTTAGGTCTACCTGTGTTTGATTGCTTGAGGACAAGAAATAATCTAAGTGTGGGGTATTGTGATGTATCACATAATTAACATATAAAAAATGCATAATCAGTCTCATAATAGGATAGAATTAGGCTTAAATTACTGATTTTGGGTACTTAAGTCATTCCTATTTGTGTTTCTCAGGAAACTGAAGCTCTAAGCCGGAAACAAGAGATTTTCTGGCAAAAACTGGAGATTCCTGAGGATACGAGACTTGTAGCATGGTCCCTGTATGTTTGAAGACCCTCCCGGGACATAAACAGTGATAAAACCAGCGCGGGACAGACCCAACACGCCCATGCACACTTGCACAGAGGCCCTGCACGCTAGAAGACAACGCAGCCAACTTAGGGACTATTCACATAAAATGTCATGTGTTAACTTATGTTTGAACACATGTTGGATTTGTGTATTAACTTGTGTTACATATGATTTGAGATATGGATTAATCGATGATTAAACTCAGTGCATGGATACTTGTAATCATGTTTTGTTTATACGTATTAATCAAGCATTCGGTTGCTCTCTTTGGAGCGTGTGATTGGCTTGATTATCATTCCCAATTGTTCCGGATTAATCGGGTGTTGCATGCGTAAACGAAAAATTGTGATGAATTCCTGAACCACCTTGGGCTTTGCTAGAATCAGGGTGACACATTTACTGTAAAAATGTCTAATGTATAACTGAAAATGACAAAATTATGAGAGTGTATACGGATCTTGGCCTGGGAATTTGACAGGTGTCACAAAAATAAATTAAAACAGAATTAAAATTTAAATATAAATCATACCTCCTCGGTTAATCAGTTCCTTGATCCATCCCACAAGATGCAAATACCTATCAGGTTATTCTATACCTGCTAGTAACTTTCCTCGAATACAAATCTCACCATTAGCCCCGACTAGGGTTACCACAAGCTGAGCCGAACCGAGCTGATTGGCACATTTACAACCAATCCGAAAATTGAGTGAGCATTTTTTTAACGAACATTTTCCGAGCTAGCATCGAGCGACAAGCAACGAGTGATTCGGCAAACCATAAATTTGGGATGTTCCCTTCAATGTTTCCGTTGCATGGTGATGACTAAGTCCAGCCGTTGTAGGATGACACTAAGTGTGAAGCCCAATTGTCTGAGAATGAGTCTCAGGTTGAGGTCGTGAGGCAATAAGCAAAGTACAAAGAGCAATTGTCGTATTGTAGCATAGGTTGATAGCAGGAGACGATTGACGACGGACAACTAATGAGAGGAAGAAGTCAAGCCTGTTTCTTAACGACTTAGGGATTTACTATTAAACTTAATGTTAAGTTAATATTGGGTTGACTAGGCTAGTAAGTATAAATATAATTGTTTATTTGCATATATTGAGCCAAACCCATGATAGTGATAAGTATAAAGCTATGAATATAATGGTAATTTATGTGCATATATATAACTATACATATATAATAAATTAATAAAAATTATATCAAGCCGAATCGAGTCGAGCGAACCTTTACTCATGCTTGGCTCGTTTACAATCGTGCTGAAAATCAAACGAGCATTTTCTGAGTGAGCGGCAAGCGAGCGACGAACACCGAACGATTTGAACAGCCTAGCCCCAACTTTATGTTCCACACCATTCTCATCCAAAATCACCATTTCATGACCCACGGGTTTCCTCACTGAACGAGAACGTGCGGCCCTTCTTAGGAACCTTAAATGCATCCAAATTATTCTTGCAGAATCTCTAAAACTCTTCTTCATCAAGCCTCGACCCCTCTCTAGGTATTACCGCATAGTTTATCTGCAACTCGTTTTGTTTAGGCACATGTTTCATGATGTACTATATCTAATACTTATACATGACTATCCTTGTGATATAAAGCTGTGAGCACACTTTTCAACTACCAAAAGGGTACAATTGAAGTAGACACAACCACAACATGTGCCTTTGTTTTACAAGTTTGTGTTGTGGAATAAACACAACCCAATAACTAGCAAAGGTGTTGTTACCTCAGTGCTACGTAGGCGGAGGGTCAATAATTAAACCACTCAATAACTAAGTGTATTTGATTAACTAAACCTAAAAAAAAGTTAACAAAAGGTAAAAAAAAAGGATTTGATTGGATGGAAATGGTGGTGGCCCACATGTTCAACATCTTTCCTCATTAACGATCGTTAACCCAATGCTCCCAATAACTAAAACGAATAACTAAGGGGCATGGTGTTGAGCCCATTAACGGCTCATGTGGCACCCATTGGAGTATGTTTTGGATTGAGCTTAGAAACAACTTATTGACTTTTTGAAAAAAAACAATAAGTCAATAAGTTGTTTGCTTTGTCAAAAGTGCCTTTGTTTTGACTTTTTAGTATAGGTTAAAAAGTTGTTTTTTAAAAGCTACAACACCCTGCTTTTGAAATTGTTTTTGGCATTTTAAATATTAAATTATCAAACTACCTACATTTTATTTATTTTTACTTACTTTACATGAATAAGCTAAGATAAAAACTTTTTAAAATAGCTTGTTGACTTTTCCCACTACAAAAACTAATCCACATACTTCTCATAAGGCTATCCGGTGTAGAAATGGGCCCGATGCGTCTGGCCCGTCCGGATCGTCGCACACCGCCCCCACGTGCCGGTGCGTCCATTTCGTCCAATTTAGGATGTTTGAGACGAGCAAGCTTGGTCAAATTTGACCTTTGGGGCATTTATTTCGAATAGCTAATTTAAAAAAGAAAAAACTTTTCCAAACTATAAAACCACTCCATTCCATCTTATGTTTTTTTTACAAAATCCCTCTCCACCTCAAACCAAGTTCTCTCAAATTTTTATATAAAAAAATCCCTAATTCTCTCTTTAAAAAAAGTAATGTCATATTTACCTTTGGTTTGGTTGATTCGTCATATTCGTCATGCGCGGAAAAGCAAGGAAACCCAACTTTAAAAAAAGTAAGTTTATTTTATTAATTTTAGTATTTATTTTATTTATTTAATCATTTAAATTTAAATTAAAAAATAAAAATAAATAAGGGGGGAAGACTGGCCAGGGAGGAGCACCCCCACACCCTTGGCTAGTCCACTTATGAAGGACTACCGTCCTTTATTATGCGACAGTTTAGTGGAGGGTAGTTCTACCTTGGAGGTACATTCCAACACATGCCGACCTAAAAAAACACTTTTGAAGTTAAATAAGCAATTCCAAGCACCCTTTTAGTTATTCCACAACGCATGGTATAATATGATACTTGATATTATTATATATATATATATATATATATTAAAACAACGACACTTCTACAGTGTTGTTTTAATTTATATACTGGCCACTAACTTTTAGCTGAACTTTATTTTCTTTCAATTTGACCATCAAACTTTTAGCTTGTAGAATCTAAAACTTTGACCACCAAACTTTTAGCTTTTAGGATTTCAAACTTGACCACCAAAATATTTAGTTATTAGTGACTAGTTTGGCATATAATATTGTTCATCATATTCTCCCTTTTTCCACATTTTGATATTAGAAAAACATAAATCCCAAATTTTAAAGATATAAAGATTAATAATAATAATAATAATAATAATAATAATAATAATAATAATAATAATAATAATAATAATAATAACAACTCCTCCTTGGTTGGTGAGTTCCTTGATCGAGCTAATAAGACGCTAATACCTGATATCACATGTATGAAACCACCTAAATAGAACACAGATTTATTGGCTTTCAGGATTGATTAGGTGACTATCTAGTATGACTTGGTGGATTGTAGGAGAAGCAGATCGAGTATGATTTAATGGTGAAGATCCAAAAGTTAGATTATACCTTGACAACGAAGAAGAAGGCTGCTAACTTGATAAGATCTTTTATGGATTGGACCTGCAAAATTAGCAGACCGTTAGGCTCGTCACAGGGGGGCAGGGAGGGCCTCTCTGTGACCACCCCCCGGCGTGAGGATAAGTATTGGTTTAGTGAGATAAAGAGAGTTGAGAGAGAGAGAGGGAGGTTCGGAGTGTATGTGAACGTAGTTTATTTGTACTTTGTGAAGGGGAATTTATACAAGTCAGAATATTTGTACTTTATTCGTCCTAGATGTACTGTCCTTCGGAGCCTTTGACCTTCGGCCGTTATTTCGGTGAGATGCGGGAGTAGTGTCGTATGGAGTCGTGGCTCATTGGTAGGAGCCGCGTCTTATGGGGTTTGTTTCGGAGACGAGGTTCTATACCTCTTCATGTCCCCCTAAGTCCATAAGTTAGTTTATAACTTAGTGGAGTTTGGCTGAGGCTCATTACTGCTTGCCAGCTATTTTTTGGTCGCGGCACGTGGAGACATCCTGAGCCATGTGTATTGGATGGGACATGACGGTTATTTCAAGATGCTTCTGACCGTCAGATCATTTCTCAAGTTGTTGGGATTTCGACACTTGTCTTAATGTTAGGGTTCCTCTTTCTCACTATATAAGGGGTTTTTCCCCTTTTGTCTTTTTATTTTTCACTTTCCTCAAAAAGTTTTAACTTTTCTTCTGCTGTAAATCCTTTTTCCAAGCCGTCTTCCACCTGTTCGTCTTCCATCTGTACGTCTTCCATCTGTTCTTATTCAGGTTCGTCCTTCCTTCCTATTTTTTAAAGATTTTTAGTTCATTTGTTAAATATGGGGAAGGATAATATGGATATCAGTTTTTCTACATTAACCCAAGATAAACTTGATAAGTTCATACGGGATTACAGAATTCCCCTTGATTTAAATCCTGAACTTCCGGCTCCTGATCAGTCTATCTATCCTCCTCCTACTGGTAAGTTTGCTTTTTACACACGCGTGTGTGATTTTGCTAACTACCGGATTCCTTTGACAAAATTTTTATTTAAAGTTCTTTCGTTCCATGGGGTTCACTTTTCTCAAGTGAATCCTTTGGTTTGGGGAGGGTTTGTCATTTTGAGTTGAAATGTCGGGCTTTACGGGCGAAGCCCGATCTTGATGTGTTCCGGGCTTTCTACAAGTTAAATCAGGCTGGCGATTGGTTTACCTTTGAAAACAGGAGGAAGAAACCAGAGTGCCATGGTAAGGATACCTCCAGCTTGAAGAACTGGAAGACGCAATTCTTCTGGTTGGATGACAGATGCTTACCTAAGGCCATGGTGTCTGTGTGGAGAAAAGACTTTGAGTCTACTGAATGGGAGTTGCAAGGGGATTTTGCTTGTGATGCTTCCTTGTACAATAAGCTTGTGACTCATAAGTCAAATATTAGGAAGTATCCGGAACATGTTTTGGTGCTTGGAGGTGTTAGTAGAATATGGGATGAACCAGATCGGTGGCCGATTGTGTTGTATAAGAATAAGGGTGAGGGTCGTTTCTTAAGCTTCGCCTTGTGTTGTGTGATGTAGATTCTGACCCTTTTTTGTCTTAATGCAGAAATGTCGCTATTGTCAGCTTTAAAGTTTGAAGATTACGATGATGGCGATTTTCAGGAGTCTAGTGAGCCTATAGGCTCAAGCAAGCCCATTTTAGAGCAGATATCGAAGCTGCAGACCCCTATTCGTCCTCCGGGTTCTGAGGAAGAAAATGTTAAAGAGGCCGAAGGTGATGGTCAAGGTGCAGCTGGTGGTGAAGGTAGTGGTGGCAAGACTGATGGTGCTGTTGGTAAGGACATTGAAGGTGGGAGTGGCTTGGAGAAGGAGATCGTTGATGGGGGGGGGGGGCTACTGTAGGCCACCTATTTCCGAAGCCGGTGCCCATAAGATCTGTTGATTCATCTGGTACTTTTAATGTTGATGATGAGGTCGCGGAGGATGTGTCTCTCGACCTGAATGTTCATGCTAGGAAAAGGAAGCCTGAATCATCAAAGGCTAAGAAGAGTCCCAAGAAGGTAAGGTTTATTCGGTCCGGTACCCTTCCTCCCTCTAAAGGCACTATCTTGGATGAGTTTGATCTTCATCTTACTGGGTGCAAGTCCTCTCGAGATAGTGCCCCGATCTATATGGATGTTCCGGAGGAAGGTAAGGGTGGTGATGGTAAGAAGCGTGTATTGTCGGAGATGGCTAATACTTCGGGCCAAACCTTGGGGGTTGAGGACGCAGGTGGTTTCTCCATGTCTTCCCCTGGTAAGTTTTCTGGTCGTTTCTCTGTTTTTCGTGCTAGTGAGGAGAATGAGTATGGCACTTCTTATTCTCCTTGTTGGTTCGAGGCAGAGACACTAACTATGTTTAATCTTGTAGATCCTTTAGACGACCTTATGGAAGTGGACCCGGCTACGGCTGAGGATGTCTTCATCCCTGATTGGGACTTGAAGAATGGATCTAGGGTAGTTGACGCTTTGTCGTCGAAGATGATGCTGTTCAATCTTCATACCCCTGCTGATCACACCCATTACCGAAGGATGAAGGATGGTGATTTGGGTGATGCATTGATGGTGAACCAAGCTCAGTCTAACTTTCTCGTTGCTGAGGTTTATCAGAGGTGGGTTGAGTCGGAGCTTCAGCGGGGTAAGTTGATGAAGCGAGCTACAGACGGTACTGTGCCTGAGGCCTTGAAGAATTGTCAAGAACAACTGAAGTCGGCCAATGCTTCTCTTGCAGCTGCTTGTGAGGATCGGGACAAATATCAGGAGGAGGTTGTTAGTTTGAAGGAGAAGCTTCAGCTTGCTGACCAAGCTCATGAGACTTCAAAGAAGAAGTATATTCAATCCACTGAGGAGCTTGAGAAGCTGATGACGAAGACTAAGGAAGCTGCTGATGCATTGGTGAAAGGTTCGTACCTTGTTTTCCTTGTTCTTTCTTTCGTTTTAACACTTTAGTAATTTCTGGTTGTTTTTGTTTGAATGTAGACAAGGAGGTGGCTCAAGCAGGTGAGAAAGAAGCTTTAAGGCTTGGTGAGGAATTGAAAGCTGAGGTGGCGAAGCAGAAGGGGGAGAAGGATGGTTTGTTGAAAGAGTTGGAGCTGCTGTTCAGCCTGAAGCAGTTTATCTTGACCGAGGGGATAGAGCTTGTATCTCACCATATCCGCAACTGTCCTTCCATGAAGGCTGCGGTGGCTGGTGTAAACAATGCTATGAATGGCGTTGGGTTCAACGCAGGGGTGAGGGCAGGTTATGCGGCGGCCACTCAAGGTGTGCCTATGAAGGATACCCCCAAGTTGATTCCGAATGCTAAGCAATTGTTGCTTGATGCAGTGAGATGTTATGACGAAGTTGCTATTCCATCCATCTCCAAGCTGCAGGATCTAGTCTCTGAGCCCCCGGAAGCTGTTGTCAAGGCTTTCAAAGATTTGTCTGTGGTTGGTGACTCCTCTCAAGGTTAAAGTAGATAGTTCTCTCCCGTTCCTCCACATAGGTTCGGTGATCTACTTTGCCTTAAAATTTGTGAAGCTTTTCTATTAACTCTTTGTACCACCCGTTCCTCCACATAGGTTCGGTGTTTTTAGGTGTTTCATTTTGTGAAGCTTTTTATGAACCGTTGTATCTCTCGTCCCTTTTCAAGGGGTCGGTGTTTGTGTAGTTTGCTTGACGATGATCTTGGTTGCACATGGTGCACCAATTTTTGTAAAGAATTAATGTAACCGAAGCTCATAGAATGAGGTTAAGGTCGAACCTTTTGTAGGTATTGAACCATATTTGCCTCTTTAGCTTCGTACTCCCAACTTATCTGACGTGCTACCAACATAGAATCCACATGTGCCACTACCTGTTTAGGAACATGGCACTTTTTTAGATTTCTTATGATTTTTAGGTTTCTTAGGGAGAAGAAATAATCATTTGTTATAAAGGTTTGTACCTTTTGAGCTCCGACCTTTTTTGCCAGTCGGAGTCCAGCTAAAAAAGCTTCATACTCAGCTTCATTGTTAGAACTTTTGAAATTAAGGCGAATTGAGTATACAAGTTCTTGTCCTTCAGAATTTCTGAGAACAACCCCAGCTCCTGATCCTTCCGATCCTGAGGCCCCATCAGTGAAGATGCTCCATTCATCTGGTTCAGGGGGTGTGAGTACTTCGACTTGCTTCATAGCTAGTTCGGTAAGGAAGTCAGCTACAACCTGACCCTTTACCAGACCCCTTCTTTTGTATGAAATATCAAAGGCCCCAAGTTCGATGGCCCATTTGGCTAGTCTTCCTGAAACTTCAGGCTTTCTTAGCACGTTCAGGATTGGTTGATCCGTCTGAACTTCAATTTCAAAAGCTTGGAAATAGTGCCGGAGCCTCCGTGATGCGTGTACCAGAGAGAGTGCCAATTTTTCTAAGGCTGGATACTGCGTCTCGAAGTCACGTAAGGCTCGGCTAACATAGAAGATGGGCACCTGTGCCTTTGATCTTGTTACCATTAATACCGAACTAATGGATGCTTCTGAAGCTGATAGGTAAATGATGAGGGTTTCCCCTGGTTCTGGTGCGGTTAACGTTGGTAGTTCTGCCAAGCACTTCTTTAAATCGTTAAAAGCCATATTTGCTTCGGTTGTCCAATGAAATTCTTTCGTGCTTAAGTACTTTTTTAGCACAACCATAAAGGGCAAAGTTCGTTCGGCTGCTTTAGACAAGAACTGGTGCAGTGCAACTAACCGTCCGTTGAGGGCTTGTACCTCTTTTAAATTGGACGGAGGTTGCATGGTGAGGACGGCTTCCACTTTCTCTGGGTTTGGTCGAATGCCATCTTTTGACATCAGGAATCCCAAGAATTTCCCTTTCTTCCAGGCCGAAAGAACATTTCTTTGGGTTGAGCTTCATGTTGATCTGCCGGAGCTTGTCAAAAGTTTCGGCGATATCTTTTAGCAATGTTTCTTCACTTAAGCTTTTTATCACAACGTCATCAACATAGACTTCTAAGTTTCGTCCAATTTGATTTTTGAACGCTCGATCCATTACCCTTTGATACGTGGCTCCTGCATTCTTTAATCCGAATGGCATCTTCTTGTAGCAATACAACCCTTGATTCGTGACAAAGGTTGTTTTGTCTTCATCGGCTTCGGCCATTTGGATTTGATGATAGCCCTTATAGGCGTCTAGAAAGCACTTCAGCTTAAAGTTAGCCACGGCGTCAACTTTTGAGTCGATTTCTGGTAGTGGGTAGCAATCTTTGGGACATGCATCATTTAGGTCTTTGAAGTCGATACACATCCTCCAGGACCCATCACGCTTCCGCACCATGACTGGGTTGGATACCCAGGTGTGATAATTTATTTCTCTGATGATATCTGCGTCCAGCAGGACCTTGACGTCGTGAGCGATGGCTTTTACCCTGTCTGGAGCCATACTTCGTTTCTTTTGAGCTACCGGTTTCTTATCTGGACTAATGTTTAATTTATGTTCAGCCAAAGCTCTTGGAACTCCGGACATGTCTGATTGTTGCCAAGCAAATACGTCTAGAGACGTAGACAACAATCTCCACATGGATCTTTTTGTGTGGTCCGGTAGTTGGGCACCGATGGTAATTTTTTGTTCTGGGAAGGTTGGGTGGATAGACCATTCTTCAGTGATTTTAGCATCTGTCGCGGCTGCTCCCAGGGGAGGTTGCCCTGAGGACTGGCGGACCTCTGCGACACATAGCTCGGATTCGGTGTATAGTGTGGCTACACCAGCTTCGGTAGGGAACTTGATAGCCCCATGAATTGTTGATGTAACCATGCTAAAAGCTTTCATTCCAGGTCTTCCCGAGATGATGTTGTGAACTGAGGGTGCTCCCACTACCAAGAAGGTTAGGATAACCGTACGTTGGTTTTCTTCCGTTCCTAGTGTTACCGGAAGGGTTAGTTGACCCAATGGGTGTATTACTTCCCCGGAGAAGCTGATTAGGGGCATTTGGACAGGGATGAGTCTATCCTTAGTGGCCGGAGCTAGTTGGTGATAACATTGGTAATACATTATCTCGGATGCACTACCATTGTCAATATAGATACGTCGGACTTTATGTCCAGCGACTACTCCGGAAACCACTATGGGTGCTTCCATAGCTTCTCTTGGATTGATGGGTGGAAAGAACAACAACTGTTCCATCCATGGAGCTATATGGTCGTGACTTCTCTTAATGCCTTGTTCTGAACCGACTCGAATCATATGGATACCAGTTTGGTTGTTTGGGTTGGCAATATGTGCTGCGGCTGGTTTACCTTCTTTCAGATCTCTGATCAGGTGGGATAGTTTTCCTGCCTTGCAGGCTTTGTCTATTTCCTGTTTTAAAGACCAACAATCATCTGTATTGTGGCCCTTAGCTTGGTGATATTCACAATATTTTTTAGTGTTTCTATCTGAGGTGGGCTTCTGCTTCGGAGGAGTTGGGAACCGTATTTGTTCGGTACTCAAGATTTCACTTGGGGTTTTACTAAGGTCAGAAAAGCTGGTGTTTCGAGAAGAGCGTCCGGAGTTGGGTTTTTCATTTCGATCATTCCTTGAATAAGGTTGTGACCTGTGCTTTGACCAAGAATTGTTTCTTTCAGGTTGTGCCGGAGCCCCTTTCTTCCAGACATTTCCTCTTGGATTTCCCTTATGATCGCCATCGCCAGTTTGGCCGCAGGCGTTCTTCCCCCTGGCGAAGGCTCTTGCTCTTTCCATCAGCCCCTCCATTGTTTTTGGTAGGTCTTCATGAAGCTTTTCTACCAATTGGTTGTTACGAACGCCATGACAGAAGCCTGATATCCGCAGCTGATCTACAGCTCCGGATATTTGCATACTTTCTTTGTTGAAACGGTCGATGAACTTTTCCAGAGACTCTCCGTCTCTTCTTCGGATGTTGTGTACCTCCGTGATATCTTTCGTGCACCGTCTTTGTTGGGATAAGTTTTGTAAAAATACCCGCCGCAGTTCTTTCCAGTTTGCTATCTGTCCGGCTGGTAACCCGTCGAACCACACACGCGCGGCTCCAGTTAACGTTTGAGCAAACATGTGGCACCATGCTGGCATGGGCCATAGTTCGATCTCCGCAGCTCCACCAAAATCAAAGACATGGTCGTCCGGATCCGTGGTTCCATCATACTTCTTTATCGTAACTGGCATTTTTAGCTTAGATGGGAGTGGGGCGCTGGCTATCCTTGGGGTGAACTTCGAGTATGAAGTCATATACGCTGGACGATATGGAGCAGTAAGCTCGTCGTCTATCAGGTTAGAGCTGGATTGTTGCTTGGCTGGTACTACCGGGTTAGTAACAGGTGGCCCGGTAGATGAGAGACCAGTTGGCAATGGTCCAGTGTACCCAAAGGGAATTAGATAACCATAGGGAGTCTGAATAGGAACCGAAGTAACCACAGTGGAGTATGTTTGGAGACTAGCTGGAGTAGACATTGTAGTGGCAGAGGTGAACCCTTCCGAAGGAAATAGGTTCACTTGCACACTACGAAGTCGTTCTTCTTTGCTTTGTAGATCCTTCAGCCTTAGCAAGAGGTCACGGTTTCGTTGGAGGAAAGTCTCATCAAACTCTGTGGATGTGGTTTGCATCTCAGTGGTTGCAGTGACCATCTCCACTGTGACAACAGTGGTGTCCAACGATGCTCTGGAGTGAATAATTGTGTTTTGTTCAGATGTGTCAACATCATCGTCTTCTCTGTTAGTGATATCAACGATGTGTAAATCTTCTTTAGCCATTCCAGATCTGTTTGGAGAGAGTAGATCTGCAAAAGGATGGCGCCAATTGAAGATCCAAAAGTTAGAATATACCTTGACAACGAAGAAGAAGGCTGCTAACTTGATAAGATCTTTTATGGATTGGACCTGCAAAATTAGCAGACCGTTAGGCTCGTCACAGGGGGGCAGGGAGGGCCTCTCTGTGACCACCCTCCGGCGTGAGGATAAGTATTGGTTTAGTGAGATAAAGAGAGTTTAGAGAGAGAGGGAGGTTCGGAGTGTATGTGAACGTAGCTTACTTGTACTTTGTGAAGGGATATTTATACTAGTCAGAATATTTGTACTTTATTCGTCCTAGATGTACTGTCCTTCGGAGCCTTTGACCTCCGGCCGTTATTTCGGTGAGATGCGGGAGAAGTGTCGTATGGAGTCGTGGCTCATTGGTATGAGCCGCGTCTTATTGGGTTTGTTTCGGAGACGAGGTTCTATACCTCTTCAAATGGATTGTAGAAAAAGTGGAGTAGCATGTAGCTTGTAATCCCACATGGTAAATAATGGTGCATACATGGTTGTCACAATGGTTTTTTTTAGTAACTTCTCACTCGTTGTCTTAACTTTACTTGACTACTAAAGTACACAAGGCAAGTCTTATCGCTATACCAAATGCTCTTTCGTCATAGTAGTTGGTTGAGAGGCTATTTTGTTATGATGAAGGGACTAATTAGTATCATTCCTAGCTATTTAAAATGAATTAAAATTAGAAAATAAATAAATAGAATAGGTAAATGATGGTTTAATTGTTTTGCTTGGAGAAAGTATATGATTATTCTAAACGTAACTCTTTAAAACGCATTGATTACATATGCTATTAATTTCATCTTCTACAAGATTATAAAAACCATTCAATACTATATCGATGATATTATATGAACTCCGTTCTATCTTTGTAGGAACAAGTACGCAGATAGAACTAAAAAACATAATCAAAAGAATTAAGAGACTAGTTAACAATTTGGACTACACTTCTAACTTTTTCTTCATATAATCGGTGATGGTGCAACCTTGAGATGCATTTAAGCTCCAAACTTGGGCACTTTAGCAGTCGAAATATGCGTAAGAAAGTGTTCCGCAACAATCCTCCTCTGGATCTTCCCTGTCGCGGTTTTTGGAACAGAATCCGTGATGAACACCTTCTTAGGAACCTTAAACGCGGCCAAATTCTTCTTGCAAAATCTCGACACCTCTTCTTCATCAAGGCCTGATCCTTCTCTAGGTATCACCGCACAGTTTATCTGCAATTCGTTTTTTTTAGAAACATGTTTCATGGTATACTATATCTAAAACTTATACATGACTATTCTTGTGAAATAATAAGTTGTAACGACACTTTTCAACTACAAAAAAGAACATTTGAAAGTTGAAATAGGCACAACCACAACATAGAACTTTGGTTTACAAGTCATTGTAGCATTTAATTACGTCTAATGGGCAAGTTGATTTTTATTTTTTTATTTTTTTTAATTTGTAATAAAAAGATTTAATATTAGATGTGTGGTAGTACCTCTTCACCATATTTGTCATCAGGCACACCAAAACACACAGCTTGAGCAACATCAGGGTGCGACAACAGGACGGCATCCACCTCAATGGGTGATATCTTTTCCCCTATAAACAAAATCACACGTCATCAACAAATCATATTAACACACGTAACATGACACGTGTCACGTCAAGATATGATAACTTAACCTCAGGTTTTAGTGTTTCACAACAAAGTTTAACTTATTAATTTATTTTAAAAGGAATTTTTTGACGTTGTATATGTCGACATCCACATGTACTATTATTTTATTTATATAACACGGCATTTTTTAGGTCGTTTGTTTTTTATAGCTATGGACCCGACACAATCACAACACGCATGACAGAGAAAGAGATTAATTAAGTGATTTAACACCTAACTCCAACATATCAAATCTTGTTTTAGTTAATTGTCACCGACTCAGACCTAAACGATAAATTAATTAGTTATTTGTGGTATATAATATTACTTGTCACAACTAGCATATTCCAAGGGTTCAACTATATTAGCTAGAGTTGAATTTTTTGACACGAATAAATAACTCGTAGATATACACTTTGTTCGGTGATGTGTTTATATACGACTTGTATATTTGCATACGAGTCGTGTAATTCATAAAAAAAGAGATAAAACTCGGCTCGTATATAAATATACAAGTTGTATAGTTCATGTAGAAAAGGATATACAAGTCATACATAAGTATTTATACGACTCGTACACTTTTTAGGGTGTTAAAAAATCTATTAGGGGTGTGTAATTATCCTACGCTTAAATTTAAACATAAAATTTAATTAAAAAATAAATAAAAAATACTACCTCCTCGGTTAATCAGTTCCTTGATCCGACCCACAAGATGCAAATACCCATCGGAGTCAAAATACCCGATATCACCCGTATGAAACCACCCGAATAAAAACGCTGATTTATTCGCTTCCGGGTTATTCTTATACCCGCTAGTAACATTCGGACCCCGAATACAAACCTCCCCATTAGAACCAGCTTTCTGCTCCACACCATTTTCATCCAAAATCGCCATTTCTTGACCCACGGGTTTCCCCACCGACCCGGGAACATGCGGCCCGTCTTCTGGCAACGGGTTAGATGCCATGAGATGTGTCGCCTCTGTCATCGCGTACGCTTCCAAAACTGGAGCGTTAAACGCCTCCTCGAGCCGAGCCAATATACTCGGCGCGAGGGACGCGCTACAGCTCCGGATGAACCGGAGCTTCGGGTAAACCGGTTCGGGTTTAGTTAAATGCCGGTCTAGAATAATTTGGTGAATAGTAGGCACAGCTGTGTACCACGTGGCGTTATATTTAATCATATCTGTCCAAAACGACGTCGCGGAGAATCTACCCGCTGAGGGTAGAGTCACCGCGCCGCCTGCACCGAGTGAACTCAGTAACCCGGCGAGTAACCCGTGAACGTGAAACAAAGGTAACACAATAACCGTCGAGTCAGACTCGGTAAGTTTATAAACCGATTTAATATTATTAACAGAGGAGGCTAAATTAAGTTGTGTTAATGGTACGCCTTTAGGTCGGCTAGTGGTACCAGAGGTGTGTAGGAAAAGTGCCACGTCAGACGGCTCGTTGACGATGGCATTGGTATCGGTATCGGTATTGGTATTGGTAACGGTGGAGAGGTGAATAGCTGAAGCGACGTCGTTTAAGGTGGCGGTTATGTGACGGAGGCCGGTTTTTGAAGCGGCCTTTTCGGCCCCTTCGTTTCCTTCCTTAGCGGTTAATAATAATTTGGATTCGGAATCGGATAAGTAGAACTCGAATTCGTCGGTTGTGTAGGCTTGGTTCAGTGGTGCTGCTGTTGCTCGGGCTCGAATCACGGCTAGAAACATGATCACGTACTGTAGAAATTATTAAAAAAACTAGTTAGATTCAGATCAATTGATAAATTAGTGAATAATAATATTTTAGTAGGATCGGTTTTCTGTTTGAAAGTGGCTGTGACGCAGCTTGTTAACCCCACCATCTTATTGTAATCGTCGTTCTGATTGATATATGAAAATCGCGTAGAAATTATTAAAATCGCATCAATTTCAGATCGATTGATAAAATTACGACATGTTAATATTTAAGTAGGTTCAATTTCGCTATTCAAAAAGAGTTACGACGCAATTTGTTGCAAATTTATCTAAACTGCCACTTTAATAAAATCGTCATAGAAATTGATATATGAAAGACATGTAGAAATAGTTGTAATAAATACATCAATTTCAGATCAATTGATAAAATTACAGCACGACTCTATTTTAGTATGATCGGTTTTGCTATCAAAAACTGCGACGCAGCTTGTTGTCAGTTTACTTGTCTTTCAAATTAATATATAAAAGTCGCGTACAAATTGTTAAAATTGGAACAGAATCATATTAATAAATGAAATCAGGGAATAATAATATATAAAAGTCGCGTAGAAGTTGTTAAACTTATATATGTCAGAATCAACGATTAAGATCAAACCGAAGAAATTAGGGAAAGATAATATTATTATTACATACCTCAACGGTGTTAGGGAACGTGAGAGCAACGACGTCGTGTGGTTTAACACCAGCAGCGACAAGCAAACCAGCGGCATGGTCGATCAACTGATTGAGACGAGAATGAGTGATGTCGAACTTGCCGGAGACGGAAATAGCACGGCGGTCGGGGAATATTCCGGCGACGTGTTTGAGAAGTCCGGTGAGGGTTTGGGTTGGGGTATCCATTTGTTGTTGAAGTTGAGAATAATAATAATAGTATGGAGAGAGGATAAATAAAGGATGGTTTTGAGGGAAAGGGTTGGTTATTATTATATAGAGGAATAAGGCGGCTAATTGACGGAAGGAAGGAGGGACGATGGATTATGTGATGACTGTGTTCAGCGAAGGTTGTAATTGGGGAAGGTGTGCAACGTGGAAGATGACTTGTACTGTTTGGGTCACGTGAGATAAGCATGCCAAGAACACATACCTATGTTTTTGTATTCTTATTTTATTTTTTAAAAGGGATGTTAGTATTACATTACATTATCTTTACGATTGAAATTCATCAAATGTTATTTTCACCAGATTTAAGTAGATATAGATGAGGTTAAATGGGATGTAACATTGCAGCTTCTAAGTATTTGTCACAGTGTTCTAAGCTTATTATGCTTTTTACCAACTTTTTGTGAGCATGTAACTCTTAATGGATCAAAAGATAGGTACTTTAAGTTGAGATTGTAGGTTGTGTTGAAATTAAAAATGATTTGGATATCTCTTGTTATTGTATATGTGTTATTGTTAGATCGAAATATTTTGATGTTACTAATCAAAAATTCAGTTGGATATTCACAAAGTGCTAAAAAAAAGTGGGAGTCACTTGCTAACTGGACCATCACCAAGGACATTCCCATTAGATCCGCTAGTCTTATATGATACTAAAGTGAAATGATGACACTAGAATCACTAACAAAAGCTTATGTTGATCTCCTAGTACATAGATCAGCTTGTATCACTCTCCTAGTCGTAGTCACCTACAATGTGTTTCCCCAAGTAATAGTTTGCAGGCTAAGAACCGCCGTGTGATGGCCCACAATAGTCACACATGAACCGTTCCCTCCTCACAAACAAAGGTCTCGAGCCAACACTCCCACATTGCCTCTCTTACCATGTCAAGTGTCGTTATCGTTCCACCGTATATGTGTTTTGCTCTATCTGAAACATGGTATTTCCGCTATTAGATTTCAATTCTATGAGACATCCAAACTAGAATGACCAGAGTTGTTATACAAATACAGTTGCAAAAATAAACGAAGAAAGTTTAGTAAAGTATAATCGTTTTTTAATTTGTAATGTTCTAGCATGTTACAAGTAAAAGATTTATGTTTTGTGTATCAACTATCTTCAAACTAAAGAAATATAATATATATAATTTTTTAATATTGGTCCAACTTGACTGACATTTAAGAATAAAAATAATCATTCATAATGTTTCAAACCGTTAACTTTTCCCATTATTTAAGAAGAAAAATAAAATTTCCCTTTCTCGGTCTCTTGATGGATCCTTCTCTCCTATTGCTAATGCCAAGTTGCGAGTTGTAACCCCACATTTTATTTGCTCTCCAAACGCGCAATTCTTATTGACCCTTCATTACCAACACATTTATTTTTCTTAATAAAATATATGGTATTTTAAAATATAGGACCATAATCAATTAATCACCACTATCTATAACTTATAACAAAATAATTGAATTTGTATGATGTGGCATTCAATGGAGGTCTCAATCCCCCTATTAGATACGAGATTTTTTAAAGAAAAAAATTACACCAAATTAACGAGCGTTTTATTATCTTTCCAACGAGTACCATAGTGTTATATAAAAAACGGAGGAAAATACGACTATTGGTGATACCCGACCCGATTACCCGAAATCACATACCCAAATACCCGAACTACATACCCGATCATATACCCATGAATTTTTTAACGCATTACATAACCCTTAGACTAATGCGTTCGATATTTGCAATATACGTGCACCATCAGAAACTAAAACTTTATAGTATATGTAACTAAAATATATGTATGGTTATTATAATACTATTTCAATAAATAACTTTTTTTTTTCTTATTTCATGTTAGTTCTTTTTAGAATGATCGATTACAAACTTCCGAATTCATTTGACATTATATAATATTTTGTAATGGCACTAAATTTATACCCCGGCGCAGAGATGTGTTTTTTTTATATATTTGAATATTATAACTTAAGGTAGGGATTTGTTCAAAATAAATAATAATAATAATAATAATAATAATAATAATTAATCATATATTGGCAAGTCATTAATTATGTTGTCATATTAGATATTTCAACCTCGTGACGCTCTTGGGATAAAAGCTAGTATAATATATAAATTAAGGTACATGGTACTAAGGAAACAACCCAAAATAACCGAAGTATTAAATTTGGAAGAGTCGATTAAATCACTATACCTATTTTTACCCATTTCCATTAAAGAAATACCAAAATCACTTGGGGTGGTGTTGTAGTACCCAATTTTTTTAACGGTGAAACATTTTATATATATAAATATAAAGAGCTCAGTAAGAGGCTGCGAAAAAGATACACCAAGGAAAAGAAAAAACACACACGAACACTACCCGAACCACTAAATAATGTTTACAACATCAAAATTGACCCAATCGTCCCCCAAGGGAGTCGTGATCTTCGCTCTATGCGACACCCAAAGAAACGAATCCTCCTTGATGTGTTCCACCGTTGTAGTACCGAATTCACTTACCTATTTCCACCTCATTTTTCACAAATCTAGTAGTCAGGGAAATCACAAACCAATACATGGGGACGGTGTTAATAACACTAAAAATCCCACAAGCTAAGCACTCCCTCAATTTTAATAATTTTGGTTACTAGTACAATCATTACACACGTAAATAAATTCGCATCAATTTCATTGTTTTATACACAAATTTCTAAAGTCATGTATAATAAAAAGAATTATCACCACCTTGTTTTGCAAACTTAAAAGTGTCACTTTATCAAATTTTAGTGAGGTTATTTGATGTTAGTCATTATTTTATTTTTTTCACAAGTAGGCTAAATGACTTAGGTTTTCTTTGAACAACTGCAATCAATACAAAAAAAACAATACTAGTAAGGAGCTAGACAAACAAAAGTTTTGTAACACCTAAGTAGAAAATAGTATCATGATAAGTAAATTGGACAATATTGATGGGACGAGATGTTGTAACTTGTAAGTATAGTTACAAAAAAGACGTCAAAGAACAACACCAACCTGACCATAGTATATTAAAAAATCACCTAAATAACTAAGTATATTGATTTTTATAACATTATCCGTTAAACTAATAGTAATATATCTTATGCTTAAGAATTACATTATCTCTACTACATTATAAAGAGAAAGTAATGGGCAAAAGTTTTCAACTTGGCAAAGTTAAGATGGGAGATTAAAAGTCTCAAGCTTAAATATCTAATTTTAACCTACTTTTTCCCTTTTTACCCCTACTATACCTTCCTACCACATCAAGTTTCTTATATTTTTTTGGTTTTTTGGTACACTTTCAAAACTACTTAACCATTATTAATTGCTAAAATTGATTGTCATTCTCGTATTTCATTATTGTAAACAAAGAATTAAATGAAAGATTGTTATAGTTTTCCTTTTCTCCGTCCATGCATTTCCATTTCCGCGTAACCGGAAATTTAATAATGTCAGTTATTAGGTGATGGAAAATGAATTAAAGTTCCATTTATATATTCATCTTTTGTCATTCTACTGAACACACAGCCCCTGCATCCCATTTTGATCGTTATAACCCACCGTCGCGAAACGTTGGTAGATTGGCATATAGCCTCGCCCCTTTTATGTTTGTTCGTCTCTTAAATAATATTAATTTTATGATTTACTTATTCTATTTTGTTGCTGATACTTATTATAGTTGCTAGAGTGTTTACATGTGATCACTTTTGCTGATGGAAATGAAGCAAAAGAAATTGATCACTTTTGTTGATGTATGTTTGTTTATCCATTGCTTGTTCACTTTATCATGGCATTCTAAAACTATGCAAATTTCAGGTTGTTGCCACTAAACCAGCATCGCCACTCCGCCAGTAATAGCTGCCATGGTATCTGCTCAGTCATTTCTTCTCACAACAATGGATGGCTCCAAACCTGATCCTATAAGTTGGCAAGGGTAAGCAGATTTATATAACTTCTTTCAATAATTAGTCATCTTTACAAATTAAGATTATTCTTGATGCGCTAATGATCACCTTTTGCATTTGCTTCTTTGTTAGATAATTGTAAGTCATTTTATTTATTTATACAAATCAACATTAAAGCAGTTGTTTCAAGAACTCTTGAGTCGAGCAACAACTGGCATTAACTAGACTATTGTTTCTTTTTTTATTTTTCAGAGTTTTAATCACTAATTGCATTATCTAAGAAATTGGCGTATTTTACATTTATTCGTTTATGGTGTTTCGGAGGTTTGTGTTGTTCATGGGTAGTAATGAAATCAAAGCTAATGAAGCGGATGTATCTAACATTCTGATTTGATTTCTTTGGCATATTGCTCCCAAATGGTAAAATTATTTTGTTGATTGTTTATGTTTTCTGATGGCATATTGGGGGTACTATTTGATAATTTGATGTCTTTTGTGCAGGTAGTGGTTCTACTTCACAAATGATAAAACAGTTTAGATCTATTTCACATATTGACTTGTAATCAAAATCAATAATATTGTTTTATTCTTATTCGATTGACAATTGATATTAGATAGTGGTAAGTAAATAGCTTTTCAAATAATTTGTGGGTGTGATTTTCATCTGAACTACAAATTGTTTTAAACAGCAGATCGGCATCATATCTTATGGCCTTATGATTATGATTATTTTTATTTTATTTTTGTTTTCATCTAAGTACTTGAAAGTAATATAATGGTCAATTTAATATGTCTTTCATTATTTTAATTATTTAATTAATTTCTATAACCAAAAATGTGTGTAAAATATTATTTTGACATTAAACTACTTGGCCAACGGACATGTATAAACATAATAATATTTTGTAAAATATTATACTAACTAAGTTATTCACCTGTGTATTACATGGCTTGTATAAAGAAAACAAAAAAACGATAAACTTATAGATCTCTAAATACGTATAAGAAAAATAACATAAGTACTATACAATATATCACAAGAGACTGAGAGGGAAAATCTAGACGCGATTTCAAAATTAGACATTTTTTTTTCAATTGTGAGGTCGTGTATGTCAGTATAACCATCCCCATATCTTAATTTTTAAAATTAAAAATTATTAGCATAATGGGTGCTTAACTTGTTAACATGTCTTTAACCTGTTTACACGAAAATTAAGTGGTCTTATCGTGTCGACTTGTTTAAGACACAAAACTTGTTAAGGTCGTACCGGTTCGTGTCGTGTTATCGTGTTTGTGTTTCAAGTTGCCATCCCTAAGATATATCACTTGGGAAATCCTTGTCAAATTGGGTTCTAAAATCTAATATTCTAAATTTGGTATTGACGATGGGTCGAGGAAAAGCATTTAGTTATCGACCCACGATCATTCTATGTTTTAAGTGGCCAGTACTCAATATTTCTTGGTTTAAACTACAAAATCATTGACTCCCCTAATCAAACGAAGAAATTGATACAAAAAACCTTATTTATCAATTTTTAATCATACGATACATGTATTTATGGATGACAAAAAAACTAATAAAATGAAAATGATACCCAGGATACGAGGAAGTGGGGGCCACACATTAACTGATTATGCCACACCACACCACACGTAACGTAAAGAAAGCGTAAGTGTGTTGTAAGGATATCGGGTGTGGGGCTCGTCCTTAGGCTGTTTTGGGTTGTCTTGGACGGAGCATACCGCTCCTTTTAAGTGTCTTCTTTCTTGATATTTGGTCACCACTGACATGATTTCCTACGTGGAGGGTCATTTCTCCGTCTCTATACCCAATAGCCTAATGTAACCGGTTACATACCATCATTTTCTCTTTAAACTTTACTTATAGAAGAAGTATAAAAGGAGAATTAATTATCCATAATCATATAACTGAGCAACCACCAAAGGCATTATAAGTCAGCGGTATCTTGGTGGTGAGATAAGACTTAGGGACCATAAGGTCCTGAGTTCGAATCTCACAAAAGGGGTTTTCTCATAATTATGAATTTCCTCCTGAATTGGTGACTTGATGGTGGAATATGATCGCGTGACAACATTGGTGGCACAATGATACTCCAGTGTTCCGTGTATTTCAACCATTAAGACAACAACAAACGTATAAGTTACTCCATGTTCAAGTTATTGATGAGTTGAACATAATTGATGTACCATAAATAGTAATTAAGCATAATGTGACGATGTTGTATTTTAACAACAAGATGTGAAACACGAGATAACTTGTTGGGATTTTACGTGTCCTTTTAAAATATTTTTATTGCAGTGGAAGAGTTGACTCGTGTTGGATTTGTAATATAATCACAAGTCTCCTAGTCCATGTTCAAATTGTAAGATTAAAAAACACGAAGAACACAGCTACAGGAAGTTTAGAGTTTTACCAAGGGTTAGTTGATGTAGTAGATGAAATCTACTTACTGATTCACACACCATGGCAACGTTAGATACCTTCGAATTGTATGTTGTTAATGGATTAGGCAAGATTTGTTAGAATTACACCTCTCTGGGAATATGGTCAAAGATAGGAATTCGTGGAGGCTTTGGATCAAAGTTAAAGATTTTAGGAATTAGGAGAAGGGTACTTTTGTGTCGGTGCTTCGTTTTTTAGGGATGGTCTTTGTGCATTTATGGATATTTGTTATTTCATGAGGTTATTTATGCACTTATTCTTCTATGCTATTCATTCACTACTTTTTAGTATGTGGTGTTTGTCTACTTATTTATATTAGTGGGGGTGCCCGCACGTTGCAGCGGGGACTACAACACTTAAAATAAAAAACATGCAGGATTGATTTGTTAGGGTCTAGGGGCATTTTTTTCAACTCGTACAAGACACACACATCCCGAAGACCGACTCTGTGTATGAGTATAACGTAATAATTTCATAATTCAAACCGTTACCTAATTATTAAAAACACAACTTTCGTTATTGATTTCTCGATTTCTATAAAGTATTATCAAGTTTATAAAATTTTAACTTTCTAAATTTCCTAATTTTTTTTTAAAAGATTATAATAAAACATAGTATTATGAATTGTTTTTTATAGGTTTTCTATTTAATGTGTTCAAAGTCATTATTAAATTGAATGTCATGATCTCTCATAAACTCTCTTGATTTCCTTTTGATTAAATATGGTGTTATAAAGATAACTTTGCCCTCAAAAAGTAGTCATTTTATGCATTGTGTGTTGTATCATAAGCAATTAAACTTGTACCTCTTAAGTTTTAAGAAGTCCTTGGAAAATGCTTTGTAATATAGTATAGATATGTATAGTGTGTGTTTGATTTCGAGCCGAGGATCTCTCTGGAAGCAGCCTCTCTATCTCTAATGATGGGGGTAAGGTTTGCTTACATCTCACCCCCTAGACCCTACTTATAGGGTCGCTATTTGTGGGATTTTCCTGGGTATGGTTGTTGTTGTTGATCGCCACACAAGACCGAGACCAATACTTGACTTCTTTCTCTTCATGAGCTCGACGACCATATAGGGGGATGGGGAGGGGGAGGGAGCAACATTTAGGGTTTGTAAAACCCAGTTCAATATTTTATGTCTTGCATGATATAATTGAATGTCTTATATCGTTGTATTTATATAATCAAGATGTCTAACATACGCACAATTTATATGCCTTACCTCCGCCTAAATCGACATTGTATAATAACCTCCTTCTCTTTGTTACAGGTAGAGCTGCAAACGAACAGAACGAACACGAACAAGGCCTTGTTCATGTTCCCTTGCTAAGAAAATAATGTGTTCACGGACTGTTCACGAACACTTACCTAACAAGAGTTTCAGTTTGTGTTTGTTTGTTAAGGGAATGAACGTGTTTGTGTTTGTTTAATTTTAGGTACCAAATAAAAGTAAGTGTGAACAAACACAAATGAACGTTCATGAAAACTGACGAACATAAATGAACGTTCATAAACACAAGTAAGTATTCATAAACAGAAATGAATACATATTAAATTTATAGTAAAATCAGTATCTTTCATCACAAACATTACGTAGATCTACCAATAATATATTAACGAAATTATCAAAATATACTTGACATAATCTTTATAACGTAATCACCATACAATAATGACCCAACATAACACAAAATTATCATATTGAACTTGTAACACCCTAAATCTATTTACAGAAAACTCGCAGCGGAAATTACCAACCAGAAAATTTCTTTTCTTAAAACAACCTTGAGTGTTAGAAAACCGGTTCTACTAATGATTGGTGTTACATCTTATAAAATTTTAGTAGTACAATCAATCATGACACCTTCCTACTAGATCAAACGACCGTGACCACGTACAATCCGCCCCCTCACTCGATCTCCATCCCTTGCTCTACTAGGTAAACCAGTCATCCTGCAATCACCACATAACCAATCCGTTAGTTCAATAAGTAACTTTATAAAATCTACTTATAATACGGAAGTAGCATCCCACAATACTCTGTGATCCTGTCTGTAATCCTTCTCTCAAGTTCGGGTGGGTTATCCCGATCCGAACCTTCATGTCTCTTGCAATCGTATTTACATACCTGCATCTCATATCTTTCTCATAACAAAGGTTATTAACCTCGCAATATATGTATACATGTATATCCGAGGATATAATCCCCTACATGCAAATTCTACAATACATACAGTACATACGAGCTTAAAACTCCCACATGTGTTATTACAATACATACAATACGTGCAAGTATAACTCCCACATGTATTGCTACAAAACATACAATACATACAAGCCTAAAACTCCCACGTATAATACTACGATTCATACAAGCATACATCCCCACCTACAATACCATAATACATACTAGCATAAACTCCTTCATACGATACCACAATACACCCAAGTGTAAACTCCCATATGTATTACTACAATCCATACAAGCATAAGCTTCCACATGTAATACTACAATGCATACAAGCATACAATTCATTTGCATAATTCTACAATATATACGAGTATACGACTTCCACCTACAATACCACCATACATACAATTACACGAGTCCTTCGTATGATTCTACAATATAAACAAGCATACAATGTCCACTTACGATACCACCATACATACAAGTATACTACTTCTACCTATATAATGCTATCATACATACAAGTAACTCTCTTCCTCTAACCCGATCATGAGAACACATATGTACATCTCATCTACAATACTACATACTCATGGTAATCTACTTACGGTATTTAATGCCATCGGATAATGCATCCATTAAACTATACGCACTTGTACCATTCCGTACTACGTTCATGTTTACAAGAACCACACTACTATTACATGCTACACCCTTACAAGGCCCCACACGAGGCCCAACGATGCTAATTGGTGCGTTAAACGCAATTACGGGTCGCGTACCTAAGCAAAACATCATTAAATAATAGAAAACAACATTTTTCCCCAGGGGCCACCGTAAGGTACGGTGCCACCGTACCTTACGGTAGGCCTCAGAAACCCAACGGTGGGAATACACTGCCCTACGGTGGAAATTTGGGTGCAGAGGCTACCGTAAGGTACGGTGCCACCGTACCTTACGGTGGAGCCTGCATTTTCCCATTTTGTTTCTCATTTCCATCCTTCCTTGACCCATTCGAGCCAATCCATTCAAGCCACGTTTAAACCATTATAAACTCCTATTCAAGCCTTATCCTTGTTATTTAGGTACCATCATCTCACGGTCCTCGTACTACTATCAAACACATAAACATGTTAAGATTTATTATCCGAAGTGGAATAAGAACCACTTACCTCGTGTCCCCAAAGTTCTTGCTTGTTTATTGTCCCGCCTTGACCCATTAGCTCCCCATGCTTGAGTCCATTTCTCCTATCCTTTTCATATCACCATATTCACATCATTGTTAGCGTACATGATCATATCATACTAACAATCATTCTCCATCAAATAACACATTGACTTTCATTGGTCAACTTCTAAGATGCAAATCACATAATTAACTACCACATTGTTTATCAATCAAGCAATCCAACATATCATCAAGTATATCAACTAGATATTCTAACATATATCACATGTTTTTTTCCTCAATCCCACAATCATATTAGCAAACATAACCATGTTAGTCATCCATTGTTGACTTTTCAGAAAGTCAACTTCCAACTATACAAACTTCCTACTTAGGACATATGTCCATATAGATGACTAGATCACATAAAACACACCATAAACATCACATTCCTATCTCATTAACATGCAAGATTATTCATCATACCAATTGTCCATCACATGGTGTGCATCATACTATTCAAGCATCATGTACACTCTAATGCATACTTCTTATGAAATCATACAATCAACTAGATTTCACACATGAACACTCTTTAAGACACAATCTTCATGTTAACCTACTCTCAAGTATATCTACTATCAAGTATATCTACTATCACTTTACTTCACATTTGTCAAGACTTGCCTACCAATTCACACATTATACTAGTCTAGACATTTCATCAAACACTTGGTGTGCATACAACATTCTAAGCTCAATGTACAAGCTCCTAATACACACATTCCACCAAATGAGTAATCACCTTCATTCACAACCAAGGTTTCCCACATGCATATCATCAACTACACATTATTCCTACTATTACATGGATTTACCCATACTAGAGCAATATCAAGCTCAAATGAAAAACCCAATATCATCATCTATGCAATTAAGCAACTTCTAGTGATTAGCTAATCTCTAAACCATTAGAGATGATCAATATCACTTAAAATCAAACAATAATACGAATTTAACATGTTTTGCTCAAAACCCACATGTAGGGTTCGAACCCTACACGAATTTTTCATCAATTTCTACCAAATAAAAGGTACCTTCGGGTTCCATTGGCCTTAAAGGGTCGATTTCTGGCTCATGCATGATTTTCCCCTTTGAATTCTTGCTAATTCAAGCTTGTAGTTGGGTTGGGGTTGAACCCCTTTTCTTCTTCTCCATTTGAACGACCAAAACACACAAGTGTGTGTGTTTTTGGTGTTATCCCACATTTTATCTATTCTTATATGAACTTTGGGTAATTGACAATATCCACCCTCAAACTTATAACCTCTTGACTAAATCTTGTTATATAAATCCCGCCTCTCAACGTATTTAAATGAAGCGGGTTTTTGGGGCGTTACAAGTCTACCCCCCTTAAAGAAGGTTTCGTCCCCGAAACCTTTTTCATTTCTACCCTACCAGGCTTTCTCTACTTACTTATCTACTTTGACACTTCATTCGAAGTTTCATGCCACATCACAAGCCCACATCATAGGCTACACTACTACTCTAATCGTGACTAGACATAATTATATGTCCACACCTCCTAATATTAACACAAGCCTTCTTGCAATTATCAAGTATACCAAATACTACTACCTAGCTACTGCTTCACCTTCCCTTATTCATACTCGACTTGAGAGTCCGACATCATCCTATAGCCCCTACGGGACAATTATATTTATCATACTCACCCCACCCCTTCCTGGTGGGTTTTAGAGTCCTTCCATTCATACATATTTGGTTGTTAGTTCATTTCGCACACTATCTGCTGTAGACACGTATGTCCTTTACTTAACAACACCAAGTCCAATGCTAAGACTCATTTATCTTCTTGACCTTTAAAGGTCAAGCATTTCAAGCTACAACATGCGTAAGATAGCATACATTCCTACGGGGCACTATTCGTCATATCAATTTCCTACCTGACAATCATAAACAACCGAATTCACTAACCTTCCTTTCGGAATGTTAATCCGATCATCTCATCGTTAACTACTGTATGTTATTACCCATCCTTACACATCAAGGTCCTTCCAACCTTGCCCCATTAGGGTTCTCCTACCTATCATACATGATTTCCACTCTAAGAACCGTTAAGGTCCTCCCAACCCTTATGACCCGCTAAGGTCTTTCCATCCCATTTGACCCACAAGGGTACTTCTACAATTTTGACCCACCATGGTCATTCTACCATCCTAACCCATAAGGGCTTTTCCACCATTTTGACCCATCATGGTCATTCTACTATTTTAACCCACAAGGGCTTTTCCACCATTTTGACCCATCATGGTCATTCTACTATTTTAACCCACAAGGGCTTTTCCACCATTTTGACCCATCATGGTCATTCTACTATTTTAACCCACAAGGGCTTTTCCACCATTTGACCCATCATGGTCATTCTACTATTTTAACCCACAAGGGCTTTTCCACCATTTGACCCATCATGGTCATTCTACTATTTTAACCCACAAGGGCTTTTCCACCATTTGACCCATCATGGTCATTCTACTATTTTAACCCACAAGGGCTTTTCCACCATTTGACCTTTTAAGGTCAATTCTACCGTTTTAACCCTTACGGGCTTTTCCATTATTTTGACCCGTTAGGGTCAATTCTACCACTTTAACCCATAAAGGGTAATTCTACCACTTGACCCATTAAGGTCATTCACCACTTTAACCCACAAAGGGTGTTTCTATTATTTTGATTTGATCCGTACTTGTCTACGGGCTCAAGCTTTTCACTCCAACTACCCACCCACACGACTACTTACTTTCCAATTCCACCGGGCATACCTGTAATGATTCTCATGGTCTCACGTGTGTCGCATGTTTCTTGTGCACTGGCCAGGTGTACAGTCCACATGTTATCTACGTGCCTTCATGTAATCATTACCTTATGCCTGGGGACTGGTTTTCAGCTTCGTGCCACATTTCAATTTCCTTCTATGTTTTACCATTCCTGAGGATTTTCCTCCCCCCGGTATAAACAGCCAATTATCGCGTACCTGTGATTGTCCCATCTTATCTACAGCTTCCGCGATCTATCTTGGATCGTGTCCTTAAGACCTCTTCATTATCCACGAAAGTTCACCTTAACACAAACACCACAATTAGTTTTTAACATGTCATGTGAGTTAATATTAAATTCTACCTTCGGGTCTTGATCGAGCCTTGGATTGTACGGGTCATTTCCTTCAGGAGCACACAAGTTTGAGTTCGAGTACATACTTCCTTGTACTAGATTTCACTCAAACCAGGGCTCTGATACCAACTTGTAACACCCTAAATCTATTTACAGAAAACTCGCAGCGGAAATTACCAACCAGAAAATTTCTTTTCTTAAAACAACCTTGAGTGTTAGAAAACCGGTTCTACTAATGATTGGTGTTACATCTTATAAAATTTTAGTAGTACAATCAATCATGACTCCTTCCTACTAGATCAAACGACCGTGACCACGTACAATCCGCCCCCTCACTCGATCTCCATCCCTTGCTCTACTAGGTAAACCAGTCATCCTGCAATCACCACATAACCAATCCGTTAGTTCAATAAGTAACTTTATAAAATCTACTTATAATACGGAAGTAGCATCCCACAATACTCTGTGATCCTGTCTGTAATCCTTCTCTCAAGTTCGGGTGGGTTATCCCGATCCGAACCTCCATGTCTCTTGCAATCGTATTTACATACCTGCATCTCATATCTTTCTCATAACAAAGGTTATTAACCTCGCAATATATGTATACATGTATATCCGAGGATATAATCCCCTACATGCAAATTCTACAATACATACAGTACATACGAGCTTAAAACTCCCACATGTGTTATTACAATACATACAATACGTGCAAGTATAACTCCCACATGTATTGCTACAAAACATACAATACATACAAGCCTAAAACTCCCACGTATAATACTACGATTCATACAAGCATACATCCCCACCTACAATACCATAATACATACTAGCATAAACTCCTTCATACGATACCACAATACACCCAAGTGTAAACTCCCATATGTATTACTACAATCCATACAAGCATAAGCTTCCACATGTAATACTACAATGCATACAAGCATACAATTCATTTGCATAATTCTACAATATATACGAGTATACGACTTCCACCTACAATACCACCATACATACAATTACACGAGTCCTTCGTATGATTCTACAATATAAACAAGCATACAATGTCCACTTACGATACCACCATACATACAAGTATACTACTTCTACCTATATAATGCTATCATACATACAAGTAACTCTCTTCCTCTAACCCGATCATGAGAACACATATGTACATCTCATCTACAATACTACATACTCATGGTAATCTACTTACGGTATTTAATGCCATCGGATAATGCATCCATTAAACTATACGCACTTGTACCATTCCGTACTACGTTCATGTTTACAAGAACCACACTACTATTACATGCTACACCCTTACAAGGCCCCACACGAGGCCCAACGATGCTAATTGGTGCGTTAAACGCAATTACGGGTCGCGTACCTAAGCAAAACATCATTAAATAATAGAAAACAACATTTTTCCCCAGGGGCCACCGTAAGGTACGGTGCCACCGTACCTTACGGTAGGCCTCAGAAACCCAACGGTGGGAATACACTGCCCTACGGTGGAAATTTGGGTGCAGAGGCTACCGTAAGGTACGGTGCCACCGTACCTTACGGTGGAGCCTGCATTTTCCCATTTTGTTTCTCATTTCCATCCTTCCTTGACCCATTCGAGCCAATCCATTCAAGCCACGTTTAAACCATTATAAACTCCTATTCAAGCCTTATCCTTGTTATTTAGGTACCATCATCTCACGGTCCTCGTACTACTATCAAACACATAAACATGTTAAGATTTATTATCCGAAGTGGAATAAGAACCACTTACCTCGTGTCCCCAAAGTTCTTGCTTGTTTATTGTCCCGCCTTGACCCATTAGCTCCCCATGCTTGAGTCCATTTCTCCTATCCTTTTCATATCACCATATTCACATCATTGTTAGCGTACATGATCATATCATACTAACAATCATTCTCCATCAAATAACACATTGACTTTCATTGGTCAACTTCTAAGATGCAAATCACATAATTAACTACCACATTGTTTATCAATCAAGCAATCCAACATATCATCAAGTATATCAACTAGATATTCTAACATATATCACATGTTTTTTTCCTCAATCCCACAATCATATTAGCAAACATAACCATGTTAGTCATCCATTGTTGACTTTTCAGAAAGTCAACTTCCAACTATACAAACTTCCTACTTAGGACATATGTCCATATAGATGACTAGATCACATAAAACACACCATAAACATCACATTCCTATCTCATTAACATGCAAGATTATTCATCATACCAATTGTCCATCACATGGTGTGCATCATACTATTCAAGCATCATGTACACTCTAATGCATACTTCTTATGAAATCATACAATCAACTAGATTTCACACATGAACACTCTTTAAGACACAATCTTCATGTTAACCTACTCTCAAGTATATCTACTATCAAGTATATCTACTATCACTTTACTTCACATTTGTCAAGACTTGCCTACCAATTCACACATTATACTAGTCTAGACATTTCATCAAACACTTGGTGTGCATACAACATTCTAAGCTCAATGTACAAGCTCCTAATACACACATTCCACCAAATGAGTAATCACCTTCATTCACAACCAAGGTTTCCCACATGCATATCATCAACTACACATTATTCCTACTATTACATGGATTTACCCATACTAGAGCAATATCAAGCTCAAATGAAAAACCCAATATCATCATCTATGCAATTAAGCAACTTCTAGTGATTAGCTAATCTCTAAACCATTAGAGATGATCAATATCACTTAAAATCAAACAATAATACGAATTTAACATGTTTTGCTCAAAACCCACATGTAGGGTTCGAACCCTACACGAATTTTTCATCAATTTCTACCAAATAAAAGGTACCTTCGGGTTCCATTGGCCTTAAAGGGTCGATTTCTGGCTCATGCATGATTTTCCCCTTTGAATTCTTGCTAATTCAAGCTTGTAGTTGGGTTGGGGTTGAACCCCTTTTCTTCTTCTCCATTTGAACGACCAAAACACACAAGTGTGTGTGTTTTTGGTGTTATCCCACATTTTATCTATTCTTATATGAACTTTGGGTAATTGACAATATCCACCCTCAAACTTATAACCTCTTGACTAAATCTTGTTATATAAATCCCGCCTCTCAACGTATTTAAATGAAGCGGGTTTTTGGGGCGTTACAGAACTTGAGGTACTACTTTAATCCAATAAAAAAACACTCGAAGTGTTAATTTAATCTTCCCAAGATAACAATTAATCATAGTAATTGAAATAATACTACTATGTGATACCCTAATATATTAATAGTAATTTTGAAGTACTTAAATTAATAATATAAGTTAAGGAACCTAATAAACTATCGAACATAAACAAATATGTTACCGAACGTTCACGAACATAAATCAACGAAAAGGACCTCTGTTCATATTCGTTTATTTAGCTAAATGAACGAAATTTGTTGTTCGTGTTTGTTCATTTATTAAACGAACGAACACAAACGACTTTCTCACTGGACGGTTTACGAATTGTTCGCCAAACATTTGGTTCGTTTGCCGCCCAAATTACAGGTTTTATAGAATTAGTAATATGTTGAGATCGGTAAAAACCATATAATACATTTGTATTTATTGTGTTAATTGTGATACACACTATACTATCCGGCTTGTTTTTCTCTCACCACTCCTAATTACGTTTATATATATATACTAGCTTTTATCCCGGGAGTGTCCCGGGGTTGAAAAATATAACCATTCTAATAATACTAATACTAATAGTAATAATTATTACTCTTGTAATTAAATAAATAAAAAAATAACCTTGCTATAAGGTGACACCATGTGTTGCAGTGTTGCGCGATTCTTTCTCGTAGTTTCTCTTGATGAAGTATACCTATCCATCTTTAGAAGAGTAAAATTCCAATGATAGCATGGCGATTGGCTAAATTTCAACATTGTATATAAGAACCTGGTTTAAAAGAAAAAACATGATTAATGAATAACCTGAACACTTTGTGTTTTTTTCCTGTATGAACGAAACCCCATAAAAAATAGTCGTTTTTTCTCCGTTTTTTATATAGCACTATGGTACTTGTTGGAAAGATAATAAAACGCTCGTTAATTTGGTGTAATTTTTTTCTTTAAAAAATCTCGTATATAAAAGATATTAACGTTTAAAAATGATGGGAGGAAACATTAGAGAGAAAAATCTAAATTTGTTTTTAAATTCTTAAAGAGATTAGGGTTAGATAAGTGTAGGAGAATGAATAAAAACAAAATAAAAAAATAAATTAAAAACTCTCACGTTAACGTGCCACGTGGCACATTCAAAGGAGTGTTGAGGCCTCCATTAAATGTCACCTCATCAATATTCAATCCTTCTATTATAAGTTATAGATTATAGATTACGTGGCTTCTTATATGTTACTGGTATTAAAAAAATATATATGTACTTGTATTTTTTTTATCATTGCTATTGGGGATAAGAGTTTTGTGCATCACTTATTTTTTTTTCGATGCTAACACAGGTCCATCCATACCTTCACACATTTGGAAACATGTTCGTCTCCGGTTGTTGACAAAGTTTGATTAATAATTTTTTGGGCACGCATATCAATGAAGAATATACATGACAGCTTTTTTTGAACCGCACATGAGAAATTCTCTTAAGGTCATGTGTAGTGGAGGGGCGTTATAGGGCGTTATGAGTATTAAAATATTATAAAGTAATAGAAGGGGGGTTATGAGGCGTTATGGAAAAAGAGGGTGTAGTGGGAATGGGCGTTATGGGGCTTTATAAATGATTGGGTAATCATTGCTTAATTATTGTTTTTTTATTTAAATAATATTATTAAATACCTAATAATAATAATAATAATAATAAAAGAAAATTTATTAAATTAAAAAACAATAATAAAAAAATAATATTTACTATTAAATATTATATATATATGACACACACACACACCATTCATCTTCAACCTCATGTTCTTCATCTTCCTCTTCCAGCCACACCTCCATCACAGCCGCCCCTCCATCACAGCCACCACCTCCATCGATCCCAGGCACCCATCCATAAGTCAAACCATCTTCTTCTCCATTCCTCTTCTTCTTCAACCCTCCAACCCTCCAACCTTCTTCTTCTTCAACCTTTTTCCCCAAATTCTCAAACCCTAATAATAATAATAATAATAATAATAATAATAATAATAATAATAATAATAATAATAATAAAAATAAAAGAAGCAGATGGACACAACGCCGGTATACTCTTCGCGCCCAGAGGGGCAGCGCTGCCATAGCGCCCGGGGGAGCGGTGTTCCCCGGCGCTATGGTGGCATAACCCTCCCCCACAACGCCCCACTACCGAAGACCTAAGCTCCGTTAATTTGTTTAAAGAGTTATTTTCATGTCTTTGATTTATGGCTCTTGCCACTCAACGTGAAGAGTGAGAATCAAACCCAGATCGCCATCACAGATTGTTGAGCTAGCCCCCAACCATTTCAACACTATGTGTTGTGGTCTAACACTTTGCAACTCAATGTCACGTCGTATGTATGAGCTCTCACTCACTTATTTTTATATTTGTGTGTTATGGTCTCATAAGGTTTCACTATCTATTAGTTCATTAGGATTAGGATCAAATATATAGTGGAAAAAAATAGGAGGTTATAGGAAGAGTATCAATTGGACCCGGTCCGATTACAGTTATTCAAGCGACATTGGAACCGTCTCATCGAATCCCACGATCTTAGTTTTTAGGTTTTCGCTATTTTGGATTTTTAGCTTTTAGTTTTTAAAATTTACGTTATATCATTGTGTCTTATATGTAGCATTGTGTCTTTTTCTTATTTTTATCATTGTGTAATTTTTGCGATTCATTGTGTCTTTTTCCTTTGGCATTGTTTTATATTTTGTGTCTCATTGTGTCATATTTCGTGATTTAGTGTGTGTTTTGTATGATTCTCACCATTCTTATTTTTGTTACATTATGTAGAATAACTTGACCCTATTTTATTAAAATAATAATTAAACTATTTAAAAATTAAAAAAGAAAAGAAAAAGTTATAAAGTGGGATGGGGTGGAATATTAATTTTCATTGTCCCTTTTAAATAAACTAGGTTTTTCCTGGTTGCGTGGCTATCCAATGTTACAAAACGCCTTGCAATGGGGATATTTATAAAGCGTTGACAACAATAAAAAGTGATCAAAATGTATAAAAAATGAACTGGCATTCGGTTATATTTTCATGTTCATACAACACAATAAAAGGTGATCAAAATGTATAAAAAATGAAGTGGCATCTGTGTCAATGGGTTGACGGTACCTGATGCTACCACCTGCCGATACGAACCCACTAGAGCGAGTCGAACATTTTTGCCACGTGTAGAAACGGATCAATTAAACCGCGTCGAACGAGTCGCCCCTTTCAAGCTTGTAATTTGATTTTTGTTCCTAGTAATGTTCTTTGAACCGAAGACAAATGAGTGACGAAACTGTATTTCAAAGAGAATATGTTTAGTGGTTCCTTCCCCATCAGGGTTATGCAAATCAATGAAACATTAACATAAGCAAAAAATGAAACGATCTTGTATACCAAATTCAGCTTTTGTATTGAGTTTTCGATCAAACACAAGCGGTAGAACATTCTTGGTAAGTTAAATGACTTGAATGTTGTTTGTAACTGTGTATATATATTATCATGATCCAATGTACACACATACTATTAAATACAGCTTGACACATAAAACTAAAAATAATAATAATTGTGCAGGCCCAAAAGGTCTAAAAAATCGATGATAAATTACACAAACCTGTAATGTATAACCGGTAGAAGCAGAAGGCAAAGGCAAGCAAAAGTTCGTTGATCCAAACAAACATTCGTTTTTCAATGAGTTTTTTTTAAATAAAAGCCTAAGCTCTTGAAAGCCTAAAAAATATATATACCAAGCATAACCATAATTTTATCTCCAATTGTCCACCATAGTTATCTCCTTAGTTGATTGTGCTAGTTAAGAACACTGTAAAACTTGTAATCAAAACAATGAATCAAATTGGAAAAAAAAAGCAAATGTAACGTATACCAATTTAAAATGAAACAAACATATAGGCGAGATATTAAAATTCAAATTATTGGACAGTAATCTAACCTTGATGTTCTTGAAGTAAATAAAATCTCTTTAAATTGAAATGTTACACTTCAATTCCCTAGAAAGGAAACCTGATTACCTGCATAAAATATATAAGATCAATCATGTTTCTAAGTTCACTTGTATATGCCACTAGAGGATGATCTTATCCTATGTATTGAATTAAAAAAATAAATATCAATTATTAATACCAAATTAACAATATACAAAAGCGGAAAAATAAATGGCAAATTGAGACGTAAGAGGAAAACTACTTCATTAGACCTATGAATACAAAGGCATGGATGACAGTAAGTTTCTTGACCGTGACTATCCCAAGAAACACAAATGATAACATTCTTTGTATATTGAAATGAGCCAATGCAAATGCTAAAGAACTCACGAATATTGAGCAGCATAAAGGCATGTACCTGGTCAATGAAGGGAGAAGAAACCGACAAAATAAAATCTCCCCCCAAAGAGGGGCACAAACCGAGACAACAGTTGCATAAAATGTCATTGCCGGTGGATCGAGTTGGTGATTTGGTTGTGGTGTGTTGATGAAAATGTACAAAATTGTTCTCATTTAAGATTACTGTCTTTACCTTCATCCGCACCAAAGCCCTGGCCAGTGACAACTGACTCCCCATTAACCAGTTAACCCGAATATCTAACAGTCCTGTAACTCATTCTCGTTTCGAAACATCATCACCAGAATCGCTTAAAGCCACCAAAAGCCACCATGAATCACCCAAGTTCCTCATCTGTAAATGTTATACAAAAATCAAACATCACTAATCCAGTAATCTGTATAACAATCATATAATGGGAGGAACAAATTCGAGAGGGGGTATATCATACTTTAGCAGTATCCACCATTTCTAATGTTTATCCATACCATCATCAAACAACCTGATTGTACTAATTCACACACACACACACACACACAAAACAAAGCTCCAATCTTCAACACCACCTGAGCACGAGTACCACCTCTGATCGCCGATCAATGTTGGACCACCACCAGTAAAACCGCACCACAATCTCTTGTCCCTCACCTCAACCCCATCACCGCCTTCTGACTAAGCACTGTCACCACCACTACATGGATTACCTCCATTGAGATACATAACAAAAGAACGAACATGCAAGAAGAAAAGATGCTTACTGAAATATAAGATTAGTATCGGGAGAATCCCACTTTTTTTATAAAACCCAAGAAAACCCTAATTCCCGAACTTTATTTTATCTGAAATTTTTAAAGCAAATAATATACATGTTTTAAGAGTTTTGAGGAAAAAAATAAAAAAAAGCCAAGCGTTTTTAAAAAAAAATAATAAATAAGTTTTCCAGTGTTACATTTTTAAGAGTTTTGAACTAAAAACATAAAAAAAAAATGCCGAACTGTTGTTTTTTAAATAAGTTTTCCAGTGTTACATATGTTACACATGTAACATATGTAACATTTGAAAACTTATTTATTTAAAAAAAATGCTCGGCACTTTTTTTATTATTTTTCCTCAAAACGTTTAAAAATATGTATATTATATGCCCTGAAATTTTCAAATAGAAAAAAGTTTAGGAGGTAGGGTCTTCTCATTTTTTTGAGGTTTTCTATTAAATCCTCCTTTGTCATATTTGGTGAGAAGTCTGAGAATGATTATAAATTGATATGTAGGCATCATTTTTTAGACTTAATAATGATGTTATGGATTGTTTTGCCTAAAATGACCAACCATAACAATTTAAAACCCAAAATAATGTATTATAGACTTAAAACACTATGCCAAGATAGTTAAACAGTGTGTTTTAGCTATGTTTTAAATTTCATGGCTATAATACACTGTATTGTGTTTTAAATTGTTGTATTTGGTGTTTTATTAGAGAAAACAACTCCCAATACATAATTCCTAAATCCAAAACATAATGTCTGCATGTGATTTCTTAATCTTTCTCACGATATATAGCCTTTGTACACGACCCTAAACCATATATATATATATATATATATATATATATATATATATATATATATGGGAATGGATATAAAGAAAACCCTCCTTATTTGGTAAACTCTGGAAACTCTGACTTCCCAATATTTTTTTTTTTTGAAAAAAATAGGGCAAGTAATATACATGATTTTAAGCATTTTGGGCCAAAAAAATTAAAAAAGCGCCGAGTAGTTTTTTTTAAAAAAATAAAATAAAATTTTGACTAACACATGTTAAGCGCTATTAACAGGTGTTAACTATATGTTAACTATATGTAAACAGTAGACGTTTTTTATTTTTTTAAAAAAAACCGTTCGGCGCTTTTTCGATTTTTTTGGCTCAAAATGCTTAAAAAAATGTATATTACATACCCTATTTTTTTCAAAAAAAAAAAAAGTCGGGAAGTCAGAGTTTCCAGAGTTTACCAAATAAGGAGGGTTTCCTCCATATACTTTACCATATATATATATATATATATATATATATATATATATATATATAGGGCAATTATAATTAGAAAACTCCTTTGAGTTCATGAAACTCAGCAAACCCATATTGGTGGTCCTAATTTGTCCACATCTTACATTTTTCACTAACCCATAAGGGCATTATGGGTAGTTAATTTATTTTCCAAACCTCTCTCATCTGCTCAAATTTGACACATTAGTACATTACCTCTTTATTTTTCACTCTCTCTCTCCAAATACAATAGACACTTTTTTTCCACTCATTCTCTCTCACCTGAAACACACCTACACAATTAAGATCTCTCACCTCAAACACATATACACACTTCATATAATCAAAATCTCTTGCAAAATCAATCCCCACCACCAACAATCACCGGCGTCATCACCACCATTACATCCGCACACAATGATCGAAGAAGAAGATCTATACGACGGCCTTGGAGGAATAGATCTGTACTTCCAGATCTGTATGACGAATGAAATCTGATGTAACGAGTTCTGTTTAAATACAGTCGATTTGTGAGTACAATATGAACAAGATCGAGTGGTGGGTTTATACAAGATTCAATATTACTGTGTCAGTTTCAGTTTTATTTCACTCCATGATTTTAGTTTGTTGGTTTATTTTTTGTTAAGTTGAAGTTACAGGTCTTCTTTTTTTGTATTTTGATGATGATGACAATCTAGAAGGTTGTTTCTTTTTTGTTTTGTTTTTTTTTTTAATTTGAAATGACCATTTTTTAGCTTTAATAACTCAAGATCTGAATTAAAATACTTTCCTTTTTTTTTAATTTGAAATGTCCATTTTTTTCTCTTGGATTATGTTTTTGTTTTGGGGTTTTGTAAGTCAAGGATGAACCATTATTAGATGTAAACATACTATGGGTATTTGTGTTAGTTTGAATTTGATTTTTTTTTCTTAGAAAATGTCATTTCGTTGTAAGTTTGTAGGATGATTTTGATGTGTTTGTTTGTGTTAAGTACTTTTATATTAAGCTTAAAAAAACTCGAACAAATGTATATTAGTAAGAATGTCTACCCTACCTTTAGCAATTTAAAATTGTTGTGGATGTCGTGATACATCAACCAAAAATAAAGAGAAACTTGTGTATGTGTACGCGAAAATACATTACGACCAGTGGCGGATACAGAATTTTTTTGTATGGGGGGCACAAAGGGTCGGTTTAAAATGAGTAAAAAACGACATTAAAATAACTTAGCTCATGGAATATCTAAATGTAATAACAACATTCCTCAATAAAATATAAGTTTAACAAATAACATAAACAATATAATTACACAAACAATACACATAAGTCACAACTTGTTTAAGAGTGTAAAAACTACACACATTGTTTAACTTTATGCGAAGATATAATCAAGTGATTAAATCACCAACAAATAAACGATCCACCTCAAAGCGACAAATTATAATCTTCATAAGTGTAAATTAGAATATAGTTTGTATTAATATTATATTACAAACACAATACATAACTTAAAGTTTATAAAAAAAACAAATCAGTCAATCATCGAAAAAAAAAAAAAGACAAACCAGTTATACAAATACTTTATTTCATAGTATCATACTATCATATACCACCGACTCCAGTCTCCCAGAACCATCAAATTTACTCCTTATGATAAATACAATATTACTGGACCAAAATGTATAATAAATAAAATATCACAAAGAAAATAAAACTATCACTTTAGCAAAAGCGAGAAACTTTCAACCACCTCAACACTCACGCCGCCGATGATCTGGTTGAATACCGGATTTCGCAGAGCAGCCGCCGCCTGTATTTGATGATTGATTGGAGAGACAGAGGCGCAGAGCACAACAGGGAATGATCGAACTCATCGGAACAGCTAGAGAATCATGGAATTATGATCGACGAGGGCTTTTCAACCGTGGGCACTGCACTACGCTTTTTTCGTTAGGGTGGGCACTGGGCTTTTCATTAGGGTGAGGGAGTTTTCATATAGAAAATACGATGGCGCAATCGATCCTACGGTGGGCACCGGCCTACCATGAAGTGTGGGTGGCTCCGCCACTGATTACGACCCCATGGTCATAGAAGCCTGGTTCCACTACTGTTTACAGTGTCATTTTGTTGTATGTTTTGTGGTGGGGTTTGAATATGTTTTTTTTAAAACATGTGTTTTTTTGTTGTTTAGGTTATAATTTTATCATATGGGTTGATGGGGATGCGACGCTACTGGTTCGGTCAAGATGGTACTGCTTCAGTTTGTGCAGCCCTGGGGTTTTGACAAAGGTGGAGATGGTCTTGGTGTTCAAGATCGATATCTAAAGCTGGGTTTCAATGAAATTGTGAAAAACATATGTTTTGTAGTTGGGTTATAATTTATTATATGTTTTTAGTGAGATAAATTTGTGAAAACATATGTTTTGTTGTTGGGTTATATTTTATTATATGTTTTTTGTGAGATAAATTGTGAAAACATATGTTTTGTTGTTGGTGAGTGAAAGTTTAAAACATATGTTACTCAAATTCTGGTAATTTACTTAAAAATCATTAAAAGAATTGTATGTTATTTGATTGTTTGTTATTAAAATTTGAATTTTAAGAAAAACATTATGACTTTATCTTAATAAGTAATATAGATGTGCACAATATTTAAGATAGGAAAGAGAAGAGATGAGATGAGAGAGAAATGAGCTAAGAGAAATAGATGTGTTTGTCAGGAAGAGGGAGTGAGAGATATTAAAAGTTATTGGACCATTTTACCCTTTTTGTACTATACATGTATCATAACTTTTGATCCAAATCATGAAACAACCACAACCATAGATCAAAGAGAATGAAGGGCTAAGATGATGGTTTTCAAGGTTTTCTTAAGTGGAAGGGGTTTTCAAAATATCATTCCCCTATATATATATATATGGAAAAGGTAAAACGAGAACCGTCCTTTCGTGAAAGAACACCGGGAACTCACTTTTTAACCACAAACATATTTTATTTAAAAAAGCATTTGTGGTTGAAAATTAAAGGTGAATAAAGTATTAAAGGGAATATTCTCTTTTGGAAAAGGACAAAACTTGGTGGGCCCAGATCTTTACACTGCTGTAAACCCATCGTAAATTTTTATTTTTTTTTACGGTGGGGTTACCCATTTTTACACCGGTGGAATTTTTTTTAAAAATTTACATTTTACGTCGGTGTTCTTACAGTTGTTTCACGAAAGGTGGGTTTTCATTTGAACCTAATCCTACATATATATATAGGGTAAGGTTTTATAGAAAACCCTAAAAATTTGAGGAAACTCTAGAAAACCCTTAGAAAAACCTACTTCCGGAGCTTTTTTTGTTGAAAAAATTAGGGCATGTAATATACATGTTTTTAAGAGTTTTGAGCCAAAAAAATCAAAAAAGCGCCGACCAGTTTTTTTTAAAAAAAATAAATAATTTTTCATCATAACATATGTTACCAGTGCGAAAATAGGCTAACATATGTTATGATGCACAACTTATTTTATTTAAAAAAAAACCGTTTGACGTTTTTTTATTTTTTTTGGCTCAAAACACTTCAAAACATTTATATTACATGCCCTAATTTTTTCAAAAAAAAAAAAAAAAGCTCCGAAAGTAGGGTTTTCTGGGGGTTTACTCAAAATACAAGGGTTTTCTGTGTATACTTTAGCCTATATATATAAGATGGGTAGTGGTCCTAAGAGAACTTACCCCTGTTTGGGAATTGAGATAACCATTTTTGACCACACATTTTTATAAAGGCAAAAAAAAAAATTTGTTTAATCGCACGTTTTTATACAAGAATTTTAATTTTAATTTTTTTTTTCATTTATACATATGTGTATATTGTAGTTATACATATGTGTATATTACATTTTCAGTTATACATATGTGTATATTGAATAAAACAATTAAAAATAATAATAAAGAATTACTCCTGTATAAAAAACAGTGATTAAGTAAAAAAATTGCCTTAGAGAAATATGTGGTTCAGAATGGTCTCTCAGTTCTCAATTTGACTAAAGGTTTTCATTTGAACAAATTTTTATATATATAATAAACAAAAATAGGTCAACTAGCAAACTCGTTACCACTCACTCGTTTAGCTAATTGTCTTGGTTTGTTCTACTCAAAATTGACCCGAACTTGTGTTGAATAAACCCACATCGATCCATAAATTTTGTGTTAGAGTCATATTAGAAACTCACACAGTCACACATTTATTAAACATATGTTATCAATCTTTTTAAACTTTAAACCTTCTACAACCTTTATGTAATCATATCATTTTTATATAAACTAATGGTGGCCCGTGTTAGGTATCATCAAGACTCTTTTGAAAAGTGTAATCTAACGTGACTTGTCTTAAACATCGATTATGTTTTAACTTTTGTTTAATTATATTATATGGTATAGTATTAAAAATGCACCAAACATCGTCACAAACTTACAATACATTTGAAGTGTGTACTTGTGGTTTTTTATGACATCGATTCTTAATTATTTATTTTTCTTTGCAATTAAAGACCAACTAAAACCTATTTATACAAGGGGGCGCTGCCCTTAAGTATCGCCTATGGGAAAATTGTCTTTTGACCCTTCTTTTATACCATAAGGCAATTTTAAATTAAAAACCCTTTTGTTTTGTTTTCTTTTGTCGTTATTATTATTTTTTAAATGTTTTTTTTAGTTTTTTAGAACTTTTTAACAAGGTTTTTTCTAAAACATTTTTCTTATATTATACAACGTCTTTTTTCTTATTTTGGAAAAGAAACCACTTTTTTCTAACAATTGTTATTTTTTTATAAAGTGTTTTTTAATAATATTTGGAGAGTTTATAGCATTTTTTAAAGAAATTTTGCATCTTTTGTTGGCAAACAAAAATGATCGACTGGCCTATTCATGATTGGTTGTTTAGAAAATGAATGTGCTCGTGTTCGTTCATGTTCGTTCGTTAATATTATAAACGAACTATTCATAAACATAAACGAACAAACCTAAATGAATATTAACGAACATAAATTGACTAAAGAACAAAAATTCATTAACGTAATTGAGCGAATGAAACGTGTTCAAGTTAGTTCGTTAATCTAACTAAACGAAACATGTGCCCATGTTCGTCCGTGTATTAAAGAAATGGTTCGGTTTAAAACCATGAAGCTGTCCAAACTTATTCTTGGTATACATTTGCGGTCGGATTTTTCCTTTTAATTATGATCAGTTGGCTTCAAAATTTCCAAACCGTAACAAACAGTTTTATTAGACCATGTGTAGTGGAGGGGGTTAAATATAACGCCCCTGATTCTGATTGGTCCACGTGACAGCTGAGTCAGCATGGAGAAATGAAGTGAAAAAGGGGTGTAGTGGTAAGGGGAAAAATATAACGCCCCTGTTTCTGATTGGTTGTTTATTTTATTATTTTTTTTAAATTAATAAACTCAAAATAATTAAAATAAAAGACAAATAATATAAAAGAAATTACAAATAATATTACAAACACACAACTAATATTAAAAAAAAGTTACAACTAATATTAGAAAAAAAGTTACAAATAATATTAAAACACACTGCTAATATTAATTTAAACATTACATATTCCTAAATTACTTATTTAAACACTAGATAATCCTAAACTACTTATTTAAACATTACATAATTAATCATAATTTTCTCACCTATGGAGAGTAATTATCCCAGTCCTCAAGTGTGTACTCCGGCGGGGACACGGAACGATCGCTATCGCCACAATCGGATCTCATATCCGAGCGGATCCAGCAGTAATCACGAGGAGGGGAATAATTGTAGAAGCGTTCCTCATCCTGAGCATCCCTTAGTGCTTCATACTCCTCCTTAGTGGGCTCCCAGGGAGGAAGGCTTGGAGTGGGGTTGGGGTTGGGGTTTGGTTGGTTCTCCACAAACTGTAGCTGGCCCATTCCCCTAACAGTCATAACATAATCTACAGCCCACACACACCCCTCATCAGTGAATTCAGCATTTGGGTGTGTGGGAGTGTATCATGGGAGTGGAGGAATGGGGAAGAAGTTTAGAGAATTTGTAGGAGTAGAAGAAAACACTTGTTGAGGAGGAGGATGAGGAGTAGAAGAAAACACTAGTTGTTGAGGAGGAGGAGGAGGAGAAAACACTGGTGCACGACGTCTCCGGCGAGCGTATCGCCAGAGCGTTATATTTAAAACGCCTCCCCCCTCCCGTAACGGTGGGGGGGGGGGGGGGGGGGCGCTATTTTTGTTTTTAACATCTGAACACGCTCCCACTACAGGGAGTCCTAACGGTTTATACTTAAAGCTAATCGGATAACCCCAACCCTCACTGTAAGATAGAGACATAATTTAATCTTTTTATGTAGGGCCAAATGACAATTATATTATAAGTTATTTAAATCTCAAAGTTTAGTTATGTAAATAGTATTAGATTATATATCGGAGCTTTTTGGGATAGATAAATTTAACATGAAGTGATAGAATAAGTGTTATGATGTAACATATAAATTAATGTACTCTAATATGAGAAAACAACAATTTTTATCATATGAATAAAAATGAAAATGTATATTAAAAAAAGATGTATGTTTGGATGAGAAGCAGAGCTAGAAACAATCATTGCATGGCGTGATTGAGGCGGTGGTATTGAATGTGTGACTTTTTTTTTTGAAAATGAGTGATTTTAATCTATTCTGCTCTTGATGAAAATAGAATTCCTAGTTTGAACATGATTAGTGACTTGCCTAGACATGATTAATGAATTACCTGAACGCATTGTGTTTTTTTCCTGTATGAACAAAAACCCACAAAAAAAGTCATTTTTTTTGCTTTTTTGTATAGCACTATGATACTCGTTGAAAAGAAAATAAAACGTTCGTTTACTTGTTGTAATGTTTTTAAAAAAAGTATCATATATAAAAGTTATTAATGTTTTAAAATTTGTGAGGGAAGCATGAGAGAGTAAACAAAATGATCTTTTGAGTTATTAAACAAAATTCAAGTGAGCTCATTTTACTACATATTATCACACCCTGACATGCACAACGGAAGACTTGTCATGCGGTAACGGAAGTTGTTACCATATAAATATTTAATAATCGCATAATAAACACATAATGGACATTTTACTTCAAATCCTCTAGTCAAAAAAGTTTAGTTTTCCCATAAATAATAAAAAGTAAAAACATTGTTCGACCAAGATTTAAGTTTTAGAATGAAATACAAAGTTCAACAATGAGGGCCAAGCCCTAAGAGTTAGGTCCCAAAAACATGTCTAAATATGCAGTGCGTGTCAAAATATCAACAAAAACATGCTTAAAAATATTAACAAAAAGTTGGCGAGTTCACAGGTTTTAAAGCAAATACACATATTTCCTTGTTTAAAAGTGTATGATCGAGTACGACTAAACTGAGAACCAAGTAGACTAGCGAGGTCATACAAGCATGATCGCAACCTAAGGCTCTTAATCAAATCAGGAAATTTCTTCCCAATTGCGTAACTATGTACACTCGAACGTGTCTCTCGGCGGCATTCAATGAAGTATATTCTTTCCATAAGACCCAGTCCAACTGGTCAGGGAGGGAGTGTCAAACCCAATTGATCTATCAACATAATTCAAGGCTCTAAACCTAGAGTTAATGATTAGGAACTTAATATTCACACTAGGACCTATATAAAATATACAACATATGACTAAATTTGCTATTCTAAAACAGTTTTGTAATAGATCCGTTTCAAGCCTTAAAACTCACATTTAGGCAACTTTTAACGCATAGTTTTACATTGCAAGCATCCATAAACATGGAAAACTTAATATTCATCCCAAATGGTGATATTTGAATCCATTTTAACATCAAATAACATGTTTTACATCAGTCCAAAAAACAGTAAATTTTATCGCATAAAACTCATCAAAAGGCGTAATTTCCATTTTTATAAAGGACTTTAGGTTTTTAAGCTAGGAATTTTATAAATACATTAATCCATCTTATTTCCTTTCAAAATAAGTCATAAAAACCTGCGTAAAAAGCTGTTTCAGAATAGTGTTGTAAAACTCTGTTTATACAAAAATTCTCGTCTTGATCGTACATGCAAGGTTTACCGAGCGTTTAGATCATGGACAAGTTTAATAATCCAACTTTTAAACTTGTTAAAACCCTTATATTTATCATCAAATTTAGATTCAATTTAACTAACCAAACAATGTATAAAATAATTACTCAACATCATTTAAGCTACATTTCACTAATCATAACCATATATCCTTTATCTAGATCCACTTAAACATCATAAAGTTACACAAACTCAGATTCAAAACCCTAACAAAAACCCTCTTGCATCTATCATCCATCACTAGATCTAATGATTTTAAGCATTCCCTGTGACACCCCAGGAAAATCCCACATCGGCCGTGGCCAGGAGAGATCCTTGGTTCATAAGTAATGTCTTGCCTCTTAAATAACCAACGCGTTTTGGGGCTTAATGTTAGTGGATGAGAGGAGAACTCCACAGTTAAGCGTGCTCAGGTGGGAGAAATTCCAGGATGGGTGACCTCCTGGGAAGTCTCCACTTGGGCCCCCAAAAACAAATCCGTGAGCTCTGGATGGGCAAAGCGGACAATATTGGTGGTGAAGGAGGCCGGATGTTACAGATGGTATCAGAGCCACTCCTGTGCAGTTCGGGATGGTGGGTGCATACCTCATCAGGGACGATGAGACTCTAACAGGGGGTGAATGTGACACCCCAGGAAAATCCCACATCGGCCGTGGCCAGGAGAGATCCTTGGTTCATAAGTAATGTCTTGCCTCTTAAATAACCAACGCGTTTTGGGCTTAATGTTAGTGGATGAGAGGAGAACTCCACAGTTAAGCGTGCTCTGGTGGGAGAAATTTCAGGATGGGTGACCTCCTGGGAAGTCTCCACCGGGGCAACCAAAAACAAATCCGTGAGCTCTAGATGGGCAAAGCGGACAATATTGGTGGTGAAGGAGGCCGGATGTTACATTCCCCAAGCTACACAACAAACATACATACATATACATATACATATACACGACACATACACACATACTTTTCACACATTTTCACCCACTTTCCATCTCCATTGTTTATTTTATAAAACCTTTTAACAAAACCCATTTTGTTTGGTGAACCCTTGTAAAAACAAAACCAAAAAAGAAATCAAAGTAAGTTTTAGATAGGATTTTCATACCCTTGAAGCTTGCTCAAGAAGATGATGATTTTTGATGGTTTTGGTGCTTTCTCTCTAAAAATATTGCGTTTCTTTGAAAGATTATTGCTCCAAATCATAAAACAATCTTGAAACAACAAGAATCCAGCCATGAATCTTGATGTTTAGTATTTAAAACAAAGAGAATATGAGAGAGAGAGAGAGAGAGAGATGGGTACACAGTTTTGATGAGGAAGAAAATGGAGAATTTGGTGTGTAATGTAAAAAATATATATGGAAAGTGATGATTTTAAAAACCCAAGACTTGTGTGATTGGTTTATGTGGGAGGTGGTGTGACACCCGTCGAAATCACAGGTCATATCCGTACACTTAGCTACATGTTTATAGTGTGCATAGCATTACATGTTATCATGTGCATCATAGTTGGGCTATACAGGGTTCCAACGAGTCAATCCCGAGATGTGCAATCTAACAGTAAACACACTAGCTAGTTCAAGGTCTCAGTTAGTCAAATATTTCATGCTAGACTATAAGAGTCCATGCAAAACCCTAACAGTGAGACTTCCATGCAATTAAACAAACGTTTCCAAATTGTTGCCTCGACAAGAACAAAAACAGACAATGTTCATGAACAAAGAGGTTACCAACGTGTATTCTAGAAAACTAGTACATATACGAACAATATGTCCACCTGTAACCTCAAAACTTGATCCATATAGACTTGTATGAGTATGTGAAACAAACAAATACACTATTACTTATACATGCATACATACGGCTATACATACACATGTATGTACACATCATAACATAATCCTATCAAATCCAAGACATTTACCTAAATGGGATCATAGTCCACCTTAGTTAACCAAACTTACACAAGTTGACTTGCCAATAATACGTTGCTCTTTTCCTATGCATATTTTGGGCCCAATGTTCCCAAGACAAGGGAAGTGTGCAATGTTTTGGACATTATCTAAACCATATAGGACACACTCACACTCTTATATATATATATATATATATATATATATATATATATATATATAGGGTCAAGATCCTATACAAATAGTGTTTTTTGTGAGAAATGTAAGAAGTGTTTTAGGCCATTGGATCATCTTAATCAATGGTTTAGATTTAATGAGTGGCAATCTTGTAAATAGTGTTTAATAATTAAAGAAATAAAACAATGATTAGGGGTACTAGTGTCATTTCTCACACACAATTAATAAAAACCGGGTGTTATTTTTGAGATATAACCGTCATTTCCTTTAATCATGCTCAATTATTGAGAAAACACAATCTCTTTCCTTCAACTAAATCGCCTGAAAAAATGGAAGATCATCAAAGATTCGGTATTACTTACCAACGTAATGTTTTGTTCATTACTTCTACATAATTTCTGTCATTGTGTTTAATAATCATCTGGGTGTTTTTTATTTTTTTCTGTTCAGGGAAGAGGATGAAGAACACCAGTGTCGAAGTGATCAAAGAAAAAACACCCTGCATGTTTAAACAAAAAAACTTAAAAATTGTTAAGGTTTTTTTATCAGGTTTAATGTGTTTTATGATCAACTGTTTTCAATGTATAGTGTTTTAGTGTGTTTTGTGGGTATTGGGTATTGTGTATTTAGTTTTTCTTAAGAATCTGATTCTAATGTGTTTTATTATCATCGTGTATTTCAATATAATGCGTTTAGTGTGTTTTGACATGATTTGTTACTGTGTTTAATAAAAAAGCACTAAATGTTTAGTTGAATGTAAAACACATTTGTATCTCTTTTAAAAACACACTGTATAGTGTTTTAGTGTGTTTTGTGGGTATTGGGTATTGTGTATTAGGCCACAACTCATGTTATTGTATATTGAATATAAAACACATGACTATGAATTAAAAAACACAATACATCGAATAAAACACACCAGTATGATATTTGAGTTATAGGGTGCATTCTTGAACGTGAATATGCGATTTATATTGATGTATATATTTCCGAAAAAACCGTTCGTGATTGAAAAAAAAAAATCCCTGATAATTCTCAACTGATGATCATGATTTAAATGCATATTATCTACTAAAAATAAAAAAAAACAATATAAATTACATTGTTGCCCTTATGGTTAAGAAGATAAGATGCCATGTGTCACTCCATGATAGGTTCTCACACTTCTCACAAAAACTAGGTTTTGTACACGAACCTAAACCTATATATATATATATATATATATATATATATATATATATATATAGGGTTTGGCTAAAATAAAAACCCACTTGAGTTGTGCAAACCCTATAAACCCTATGTGAGCCATTGATTAAGCATCATCAAAGGTCAAGATTCATCCAACTTATTTAATTAATAAAAGGTACATGTCCTTTTTGTTGATAAGTAGCATAAGGGTATTATGGGTATTTTACACAACTCATAAAGTCTTTATCTCTTGACATATTGACACACTTTTAAATAAGTCAAGACAAAAAGGTTTTCTCTCTCCTCTCTTTTAAATCTCTTCTCTCTCTCGTGACCCTCTCTCCTGACTCTCTCTCCTCTCTTTTTCCTTCCTTTTACATTTTTTCAATTTTTAACCTTTTAATAGGTAACAATCAATCAGATTTGTCTGTAACAAGTTATGTGTTACGTTGTAACATGTTATATGTGTCATTTGTATGTATTTACAATCAACATGTACTTTAGTATGTTACAGTTTTTGTTATTATGTTACAACTTGTAGTTCTAGTATGTTATAACTTTTGTTAGTATCTACAAATGTTACAACTTATATATTGTATAAATGTTACAATATATACAAAACCTACTTTATTTGTAAAGAGCAATAGTAATAAATTTTACATTGTAACAAGACATGTTACATACAAAAAACATCTTTCATTAAAAAAAACATGTATCACGTTGTAAACAAGATAAAGTTACATACGAAAAACCAAATTTAACTTCAATAAAATGTACTCTATTCCCTTGTATCAAAAAATAAAAAAAGATACATACCCAAATTAGCGAGCCTCTTAAATCATTATTTATTGTAACCACCAACACTATAAACATCACCGTCGTACAGCAAAACAAATTAAAGAAAGTATAACAATAAAAAAATTATACATACCAAAATTAGTGAACCTATAGAATAAAAAATTAGATCAGACTCCAAGTGATTTTAGCTTTAAAAGTGGTTTCGTGCATCATCTGCTTTCAAATCACCCACCAAGAAAAAAAAACTTCCTTCCACAACATTCTTCTTTTTTCTTGTTAACTTGCATCGATCTAACCAAGCATGAAACTCAGTAGGATCCAATATCGTTGGACCTATTAACCCAACAAAAAACCAAACCCACGACAAGAAAACCCACCCCATCGAATCTTGATTGTGCAAACCACACACATCCCCGTGCACAAGCAACCTAATAAAAAAACTCACCAATTAAAAAACCAAAAAGATGGTTACCTGTTCGACTTGTCTAGAAAAAAAAAACAAATAATTCATATTTATTTCCTTTAATGTAGGTTAACCAGTGGTGGAGGAGATCGATGACAGTGGTGGAGATGAAAATAACTTTATTCATCTTCTTCGTGAAGGTAATGGAGGAGATCGACGGTCGTGTAGAAAAATAACGGTGGTTGAGGAGGTTTCCGGTTGTAGCAGTGGCTGCCATCAGCGGATTTAAATGGAGAAGATAGGTCCATCGGAGAAGATCGACAACCAGATCTGATGGCAACAGGTTCGAGTAGAGCAAGGCTTTGTTGGTCCGATCAAGCTCAAATAATAATGATAGTGATGAAGGTGAGAGAGAAATATTCAAAGTGTGGGTATGAGGTTAATTGTAGATCTGGGTTGTTGAGAGATATGAGGGAGAGAGAAAGATTCATTGAATTTAAAACAAAAGATATAGAGAGAGATATGTTTATGAATTATTGTTGAGAGAGAGTGTGTGAGAGAGACTAGACATGAGTATGCTCTTATGTGTCAGGGTTATGCTTTTTATGCTCAGACAAAAGCAAAAGATGGGTGTAGTTACCATCTTGCCCTTGTGAAGAATGGAACAAGAGGTGGACGTGGCTACATATAAAACCATTGGATGGGTTTTTAAGGTTTGCACAACTCATGGGGGTTTGCACTAGATACATACCCTCCTATATATATATATATACACACACACACACACACACACTCGACCACATACACACATAACCATAGGGCGCAGAAGTGACAAAAACTACATACACACACAATACGATCGCATATATATACACACATGCCTTCTCACTTCCTAGTCACCATACTTATCTCTACTGACACTTAAACCCATGCTTAACACTAACATGGAACAAGCTTTTCCCATCAACAATTCCCATAGCTTTTGACCATCCATGATTGCCCACAAAAATCCAAACATTTCGGCTAGCACATTCCCAAGACAAATTACACTTGCTTCAAGGTCAAACTTTTGCACTATGAAGACACACATAGAACACATGAGAAGGATTACCTTGTCACCCTTACCTCAAATAAAAACCCTTTCCCCATGACCATTAGCGGCCGAACACAACCCCTACACAACCAAACAAGACTCCAAGGTCAACTCCTTACTCAAGCAAGCCATCTTATCTTTGCACTCCATAAAAGTGGCCCTTTGACCTTCCTTATTTGTTCACCAATGAGCTCTGGATCACCTCCCACCTTTGGCTATATAAAGGGATCCATAGAAGTCATTTAGATCACACCACAACACCACAAATTACACTAATACTTGAAAGCACTCCTCCTTTCCTCTTGTACCTCTCGGCCGAAGGTTAGTCCACCCAAGGAGCTTGTTTCGACCAACCACTATCACCATTTAGGAGCTCTAAGACTCTAGCAAGTATCTAGGAGTTTCATTAAAGGGAATTAGCTTATTTTTCTTTTGATATTTCGGCTACACACAAGTGAGGTATAAACCGAACCTTTTCCTTTATTTTTTTTAGATATGCGATCATGGAGAGGTTCACCCGAAGGCAAACACTCGCACACATCATTAAACAACTAGTTTTGAGATAAACAAACTCGAACACTTAAGTTTTAGGATAAAGGATTCAATGTTTTAGCTTATACATACATACACACCTACATATATGCGATTAAATGCACTTTGGAAACACTTACATGGACATACGCGTACACCCACACATACAAATGAATGTATGCATGAGTGTATAGGGTCGAGACGAGCCCAAAACACATCAATCTTGTGTAGGTTTACAACTTATACTAAGACTTGGTTTATAAACATGTGTTAAAACCTTAAATACATGTGTTAGTGAGCCTAACACAAGAGTTTTCATGGAAACCAATGATACACACTAACATATGAGTATAATCAAGGACAAAATACTTAAAAATGCCATTTTTATACAAAACTGTCGAAAGATATGCATATAAACCACCCTAGACATACAAAACTGAGACACAAGTAACACTCGGTAATATTTAGTAAGTCAAGGCAGTTGGCATACCCAAAAATAGACTAAACAACGTCACATTATCAACAAAACAAACATTTCTGACACATACAGTGTGTGACACACGTGGATAGTGGTACATAAGTCCCTAGTCCATGGGTGTCCTAGTCGGGTGAACAGTTGGATGGTAGTTAGAACAAAACATAGACTTTAAAGTGCCTTTAAATGAACTTAGGGGATCCCAGACCAGACACACCGCATCAGGATTAGTTCAGTGCTAGTATCCAAATACCAAGTGAGTATTCACGGCCCCTTTTTACAGTTTTTACATTTTTCCAGGGGAAAAACATGCATACAGTTTTCAATTACAAATCATGACTATTATGTGAAAATGAGACATCAAGGTTAAGGATCCATTAAGCCCTCGTGTCATACATTATACCATAACCATTAGCTATGGACTTAGCCATGAAACACCGGGATAGATCTATTGGGTTGACACCCCCACTCTTGGTCAGTGGCTCTGACCGGATGACAGATATCAAAAGAGTGCTTGTATTTTACATTATTCATTGTCTTTAGTGTACAATGGGCGAGGCACAACATATCAAGGTTTGGTTATGAGCTCATGTCAGATCATATATTGATTATTGCCCTTGTTAGGCAATGATTTAGTCGGTTTTGGATTACATGTCAATCATATGGAAAACCCGTGAACTCACCAACTTTGTGTTGACTCATACGTTTTACATGCATGTTTTTCAGGAAATTAGCATTGATAATGGAACTTGCAGGGTTTGCGTGCGAGCATTTGTGGGATACCTTCTTTTGGATCGTTGTGTTGTCATAATAATTTTAGACATTTACATACAATGGTTTTATTTTTAAACAATTAACGTATGTTGGACGAATTTGGTTGTTCAATGAAAGTTCCCGCTTTATTTTAATTAATGCTTGTGTGACCTTTGTGCCTGGAAATCTTTTGAAGTCGCACCTCGCGTTTCCGCCTTGGCAGGGTGTGACAGGTGGACATGAAAGGGCTGCATTATACGCAGAAAAATTCGAAAATGGGGTGGTGGGTATAAGGGTTGGGTGTATTATTATTAAAACATGGGTACTTTAGGTGATTTAGGGATACAAAAATTATAAAAATTCACCCTAAACTGATTTGTTTTTACCCAATAAATTATGAATCATTATTACCCACTAAAACTTATAATTTTTAGTGCATAACCAATATATTGGGTGTTCGACGCTTCATTAGATTGAAATTGTCGGCTAAAAGCGAGCATGCGCGCTGTACCGAGCATTGCGCGACAAAAACCGCAAATCAGCGTTTTTGTATGTTTCAACTAAATTTTTAAATATAGAATATTATTTTATTCTATTTTAATTAATTCATGGGTTTCTGAGTGTATCGGGTCTCGCATACGCGTTAAAATGACAAAACAAGCAAGTATTCACCAATTGCGACATAAAAAATACCAACTGTAGTTTTTGTTGGTTTAACCAATATTTTCACTCTTAAAATATTATCCTATGCTAAACCAAGAATTACGGATCAAAACTAGTCTTTTAAAAGCTAACCGGGTCGTCACCAACGTCTAGTACGGGTATTTTATCGCCTCGCGATATGATAATTCTTAGAATTACCATGAAAACCTTTATAACACTTTGGACGTTGCTAATGTTTCCAATGACTCTAATTATCACAAACTAAGTCAAATACGCATTTAGATATTTATATATCACGTTTAACAACTTACTATGGATAATGTCCTGAAAAGCCGGATGTCAGACATATGACGTCAAAAAGAATGTTTATTGTAGGAAGGAAAAAGTGTAATATCGGCTTTATACATGCAAGTTTTATGCTAATATGTTATGCATTATTTTGAAGTTGCACAAAGATAATAAGCTATTAGTTATATATTTTATAAATATAGAAATGCAAGACCATAATAAGTAACTGTCTTCGATTGAAAGTTTTTATGTTTTTATTGTATTTTAAAAGCATTTTTGTTTTTTTAAACAAATACCAAATATATATATATATATACATATATATATGTGTGTGTATATATACATGCATACATTTACAACATATTTAGTTATACATATGAAGGAGTATTTCATTCAAGTACAACCACAATAAACTTAATAAACAACTATGAAACTCTATCATAAAAAAATGGTTAAGGAAGATGTTTTACTTATGTGGAAATGAAGAAGGAGATGAAGAACAACTTTCAAAACCAATTGTTTAAATGATAATGCTTGAAATGTCTTTATCTTCATAAGAGATTGTATTCTATATGAATGAATCAAATGATAAATGATTTTAAACAGGAATACATATATATATATGTGTATATTTATACGTATGTATATGTATATGTATATGTAATGATTTGAATTAGGATTAGGAAAAAAATTAATTTGTCAATTACAATTGTAACTAATTTGATAAATTTATAACCGAAAATGTTAATTGTTAAATTTTAAATATATTAGAATGTCTATATTTTAAATAGTAATAAGTAGGGTTAGTTGTTATCATTATTAACTTAAATTCAAAAGTTTGATTTTTTAAATATTTAGTTTAGTCAAAATTTGAATTAAATACTTTAATTAAGTCTAATTTTACTATTAATATCTAAAATTCAAATTTAAAAATTTTTATATTGTAAGCAAAAATTTAAAAATTAAAATTATAAATATTAAAACATAAAATTATATACTTTAATAGAACATTTAATATTCAAGTATTTATAAAGTTTAACCGAAATCTAGTATTTAAAATTCTATTATTTAAAATTTGAATTTTAACTCGTAACTAATTTTAGAAATTTATAACCAAAGTTATTATTTATTAAATTTTAAAAATATTAGAAAATCTTTAATTTAAATGTAATAAGTGGGCGCAATTGTTACCATTATTAACTTAAATTAACAAAATTGATATTTTTTAAATGATTTAAGTCATTCAAAATTTGAATAGAATGTCTTAAATTTATAATTAAGTCTAAACGCTACTATGATTATCTTAAATTCCAATTTTTATTTTTTTTAATATTAACCAAAATTTAAAAATCAAAATGATTGGTATTAAAATTTGATATTAGGTACTTAAATAGAAAATTTAGTATTCGGAATTTTTTTAAAGTTTAATCGAAATCTATAGTTTCAAGTTATAGTATTTAAAATTTTAATTTTAACTTGGTGATGACTGTATAGAGGCTACCGCTGGGGTTCAACAGGGAGAAGTTTTGGGGCCCCTCATGTTCGCCCTTGCGTTACACCCTCTGGTTCTTCAAGTATATGAAAAATGTAACCTCCCATTTTATGCGTGATACTTGAATGATGGGATGATTATTGGTGATGCTATTGAGGTTGCTAAGGCTCTTGACATTATTAGTTTAGAGGGGCCATCCTTAGGTTTTCATCTTAACATCAAGAAAACTGACGTTTTTGGCCGTCTTGTAACGAGGTGAAAGTTAGGGATGGCCTTTTCCCCAAATGGATTGGTAGACCCGAAAAAGGGGTGAAGCTCCTTAGAGAGGCTGTTAGTCGGGATTTTTCCTTTATCCAGGATTTGGCAGGGCAAAGAGCCTTGCGCACAGTTGATCTTATGAAACTCTTGCCCTGCCTTTGGGATCCCCAGAGTGAATTCCTCTTGCTGAGGTCTTGTATGGGGGTTGGCAAGTTGCTTTTTGGGTTACGGACGTGCCAACCACTTATGATGGACGAAGCAGTTTCATGTTTTGACAGGGGGCTCCGAGGAGCCATTAAGGACATAGTGGTGGGCGGGGGGCCGTTCTTTGGAGACTTACAATGGTGTTTAGCATTGCCGATACGCTTGGGATATTTACGGCTTCTCTCAGCAAAGGATGTTGGGGCTTATGCTTTTGTGGCTTCTAGAGCTCAATCTTGGAAACTTCAAGATCACATTTTAAGTAACACCGGGGTTGCCGACATGGACTCGGACTACGTTTAGGCCCTTGACAGGTTAAATGACTTTCTCCCAGGCTTTAATATGGGCGACTTTTCTATTAGGGACACCCCTCAAAGCCTCAGAAAACTTTGGCGAATGCCCTCTTTGGCAAAATCGCTCAGAGCCTGGGTGAAGTCTTCTGCTTGTCCCCACGTCAAAAGGCAGTTATTGAATGCGGAAGGGTATCATGGCCAGGATTTTTTGATTGTTATCCCGGTTGACGGATTGGGTCAAAGCATGTCAGCAGTGTTGTAAAACTCGGCCAACTCGGCCGAGTACTCGGCGAGGAATCGCTCCTCGGAGGTGAGGCGCCCCGAGTTTTCCCTACTCGGCCATCCCAACTCGGAATCGGTCCAACTCGGCTTGGAATCGGTCAAAATCGGTCAACTCAGGATGGAATCGGTCAGAATCGGTCAACTCGGGATGGAATCGATCAAGTTGGAATCAGTCAACTAGTGATGGAATCGGTCAAATTCGGCCTTGGAATCGGCCAACTCGGCCTGAATCAATCAAATAAGGCCTTTAGTTGTTGTTTTTGAGATAGTTTTAGTATTTGGCATACTTTTATGAATTTATGACATATATATAATCATTAACTTATTAAATTTCTATATAAATCACCATGTCCGAGTACTCCCCGCCTAGGCCGAGTACTCGCAACTCCCCGCCGGCCGAGTTGAGAGCGCCTAACGACTTTTGCAACCTTGCATGTCAGCGGTTGAATACATGGCCGTTCTTAAGTACCGGTTGATGGTCCCTATGTACCCCGAAGAAGAAGTTTGGATCTGTCACAAAGCCTGCCTGGACAAGTACGAAGAGTATGTGGTTCACTGCAAATAGCTGCCCAAGTTCAAGTACAGGCATGATTGAGTTCGGGACGTCCTTCGGGACATTTTAAGAAGAGCTGGGATATCAGCCAAGAAGGAGGCTCCTGTGAACTTTCTGTCGGACCCCGCGGAAGGGAGATCCACCTTCGGCCAACAGATTTGCTTGTTTTTGGGTGGGCTGGAGGGAAACACGCTTGTGTTGACCTAACAGGAGTATCACCTCTGGCTGGTTTGAGGGATAATGGGTTTGTAGCAAGGCGTGCTGTGCGAAGGGCAGAGACGAAAAAAGTGGAAAAGCATGCTAAAGCATGCTAAGGGAAGCAACATGCCTTCATCCCCGTGGCTTTTGATACCTTTGGGTCTTTGGCACCGGAAGCTATCCGTTTGTTGACAAGGGTCCGACGGGTTATTCATTGTAATGTTTCGACCCTGGGGGGCAAGGATTTGTTTTCAGTAGAATAGGTTTCGCCATATAAAAAGGGGTGGCGGCGCAGCTTGTTGCCCGTCTACCTGCTCTTTTGATGTAAGTTTCACTTTTGTGGAATGAAATAGCCCATTTGACTTGTAACTAATTTGAGAAATTAACCAAAGTTATTAACTGTTATAATTTAAATATATTATGAAATCTATAATTTAAATATAATAAGTAGGTGTAATTGTTACCATTATTAACTTAAATTTAGAACTTTAATTTTTTTTTTAAAAGATTCAGATCATTCAAAATTTTGAATTAAATGTTTTAGTTAAGTATAATTTTACCATTATTATCTTAAATTCAAATTTTTTATATTAATATCAACCGAAATTCAAAAATTAAAATTATTAATGTTGCAATTGTAAATTAAATAGTTAAATAAAACATTTAGTATTCGTGTATTTTAAAGTATAACCGAAATCTATAATTTCAAATTATAGTATATAAAATTTGGATATTAACTTGTAATTAATGTGAGAAATTTGTAATTAAAATTATTAATTGTTTAATTTTAAATAGATTAGAAAATATCTAATTTAAAAGTAATAACCAGGTGTAGTTATTTCAATTATTAACTTCAATTCAAAATTTTAATTTTTGTTTAAAAAATTCATGACATTCAATATTTCAAGTTAAATGTAATAACTATGTTAATCAATTCTAATTGTTACCAGTATTATCTAAATTCAAATTTTTGATTCTTTATAAAATTAACAGAAAATTTAAAATTAAAATTATAGATATTAAAATTTGAAAAGGTTTTGGTTTTAAAATAAAAGATCAAATAGTAGGGAAAGAAGACATGCATGTCTCGGGGACCCTCTGAATAAGTAGGCTAATTATATTAAAAGTAGTAATAGATTTAATTATTGGTCTGGAGAACGGATTTTGAACAGTTCCTTCAGAGTTAGGAGACAGGAAAAGAAATAAACAAGGGATGACGTTCTGGAAACTCTATGGGTCACGCACAGGGAAAGTGTATGAGTCCCCATAAAGGTGTTTCAGACTGCTGGGCCCGTTGACAAGTGTTGTGTTACCTAACACACACAAGTCATGTAGCTTATTGGAAAGCTTGAGTCCTGCTTGTTAGGAACTTCCTAAACCACCGCAAAGCCACTCATTTAAGCATTGAGTTCTCTAATTTACCTTCTTAAATTAATGTAGAGACTTAATTCCGACCGGGAATCCCTTCCACTACACTCAACTCTCGCTTTCCCTACCGAAGGGTCTCACATGCCATCATCATGTGTGATGGGGACCCTCTAAGAAGTTAACGGCTTTGTACTAACGAGAGTTGGATAAAGTATCCATGTTTTAGTTACCTTTAAAAGTGACAACTTAAATATTTATTGATTAGGTAAATATAAGTTTAGTTTAGTGATTATGTGACTTAACAAGTTAAGCCCTTAACCCCCAAGACTTGTGAATGAAATCTTTTACAAATGTGGAACATAATCCTAAAGGCGTGCAATCCGCAGATTACTGGTGCACCCGCAGGGAATCCTCCCATTGCCAAGAAAATCACTCACACAGCTGGTATGAACCAGAATCTTGTCACCCGGATTTGGTCCACTACAGAAGCCATTTCTTAGAATCTGGTTTGGATATCAAAAAGCCGAAGGATTTGTCTCACTATTGGTTTCCTTGCCTTGGATGTAGCTCGAGACTACGAGAAGCCGTACGAACGCCATGATAGTTTGATTTATAAGTTAAGTTTAGGTTGATTTTAGAATTGTTAAGTTAACCACTATTTGAACATGTCGCAAAGATAAACAAACAAGAATTAGTTAAGAAGATAAACACACCAAATAACTAAAAATAAACTACTAATAAAATAAAAAGTCTAACAAATCGAATAGGTTCGGAAAATACTAGATGGATATAACCATAATAGATAATCAACACAAGAACATGGATGACTCTAACTCATAGACAAGCCTTCAACTACTTTGATCCAATGCTTCAAAAGTGATCCTCATGACACTCGATGTTTATTGCATGTAAATTACTCATACGGTACCATTCTCGATTAAGAAAACCAAGGTAGGATGGATCCTAATCTTGGAGGGATGTTAGGATGGCCCTAAGGCCTCCCGCAAGACCCCAAGTTCTAGACAAGAAGCTTGGAAGTCGGCCCAAGAGGGCACAAGATGGGACACCAAATGATTGAGGTGAGCATGCTTTTTTGTAGAGCTGCCAGGGCAAGCACGGGCGTGCTTGAGAGTGTGCACGCCTGTCCCACGTACGTTCTGTTGCTGTAGGTTCTGTCTGGTCTATACTTGATGTCGTGCATGGGCGTGCCACATGGTGAGCACAGACGTGCTTGTTAACAAACCCTGTTTTCTTGTCTCCCAAGCTGGCTCCTTTGTCTTCTAGTGCGCGAGACCTTTGTACCACTATGCATGGGCGTGCTTGGTTAACCCCGGGTTAATTTTATCATCATTTAAGCCCCAAGAAGGTCTTTACACATCCTTGGAATATTCTTCGGGTCTCGTATCTCTAGGAATCTCCGATTTTAGCTGTTTTCACCCAAAAATCATCTCTTTTCGGGTTGGAGCTCCAATTCCCTGAAAATACAAATAGGGACGATTAAGTGGCTTTAATTATCGATTTAAGCCCTATTTTACCCTATTAGGAGACTAATTATGCATGTTTTATATGTGTAAATGGTGGCACATCAATATGTAAATCCATATTTTACAGTTGTAAACATTGTTAAGATGTTATAAACATATTATAACATTCGTATACGTTTTTACCTGATATGTTAGAAAGATACTATACAATTATTCAAGAGGTTAAAACAACATAAAGATTCAAGATTTAATCAGATATTATAAGATGTTCAAACATCCGTAATTGAAATACGACAATTACCTAAAACACTGTCAAAATTTGAATGTTTATAAGCAAAGTGTCGAAATTTTATCTAATCTGTTTAATTGATATTAGAATTTAAAGTTGTCAACCAATTTCAAAATTAAAAAAAAAAACATAAAAAACATAATTTAAAAGGTATTTATTAAGCTTTCAAATCACCAAAAGTAGTTAAAGAGTTTGAACTAAAAGTTGTACATTATAAAAATAAAAAATATATATTTTTATTTTTGTGTTTCTTACATTCCTCTATGTGTATTATGTACATGAAAATAGCATCAAAGTAATGTTTTCGTATATATTTTAGAAACCTACATACATTTAGATTACTCAACCTACATATATGTAGGTTACATAAAAAATTAATTTTTATCATCTATATATATATATATATATATGTCAAATTGGAGTGTAAGAAACAATAAGAAGACATTTGTTTTTTTTACTTCATAGTTGTTTAAGACAGAAAATTAATAATTCATTTTGTTCTGCGTGTTCTCGCAATATAGAGTGTTATGCATAGATCCTTCCTCTCTTTTTCTCTGTCTCTCTCTCTCTCTCTCTCTCTCTCTCTATATATATATATATATATAGGATTTTTTTCAAATGAGATCCTTTTCCCAAATTGAGAACTAAGAGAACTATTCTGGACCACAAATTTCTTTGAGGCAATTTTTTTTTGTTGCTTTAATCGCTGCTTTATATGCAGGAATTTTTTTTTTATTTTTTTTCAATATACACATGTGTATAATTGGAATATACACATATGTATAATCCAACATACACATATGTATAAATGAAAAAAAAATGAAAAATAAAATAAAATTTTTTTTCCATTGCATAAAAATGTGCTATTAAAGCAAAAAAAAAAGATTTTTTTTGCCTTTATAAGAAATGCGTGGCCCAGAATGGTTTTCTCAGTTCTCAAATAAGGGTTGGTTCTCTTAGGATCACTACCCTATATATATATATATATATATATATATATATATATATATGGGAGAGTTATCTTGAGAACGCTAAATATCGCAAGAACCGTGAGACAAGGTGAAAAAACTAATAAAAAATCATTTTTTCAATACAAATCTAATTATAATTAAAATATAACATTAATAAATGAATTTTCTTTTCAAATAATTCATCTTTTCTTGCAAAAACACTAAGCAATTAACCTTTTACACATGTGTAAATGAAACATTTTACACATGTACAAACAGTAAATTTACACATGTATAAAAACAATTTATTTTCGTATACGTTTAGATTTTTACACGTAAATTGTGTTTTTGATATTGTATTTTAATAATAAAGACAAGTGTAAAAAGAAAATTTGAATTTGAATGGTTTTACATAACATTTTCATGGTTCGCTTGAAATATATGTGTTCTCAAGTTAACTTTCCTATATATATAAATATATATGTGTATATATAGGGGAAAGTTAATTTGAGAACACCTATATTTCGTGCGAACCGCGAGAATGCCATCTAAAACCATTCAAATCAAAATTTTATTTTTACACTTATCTTTATTACTAAAATACAATCTCAAAACACAATTTACGCGTAAAATTTAAACTTATACGGAAATAAAGTGTTTTTACACATGTGTAAATTTACTGTTTGTACATGTGTAAACTATTTCATTTACACATATGTAAACAGTTAATTTGAAAGTGTTTTTGCAAGAAAAGATGAATTATTTGGAAACAAAATTCACTTTTTAATGTTGTATTTTGATTATAATTAGGTTTGTATTGAAAAAAATGATTTTGATTGGTTTTCTCATGTGTTCTCACGATATTTAGCATTCCCAAGATAACCCTCCCATATGTATATATATATATATATATATATATATATATATATATATATATATATATATAGGCTAAAGGTATAGAGAAAACCCTCTAAAACGAGAAAACTCCCGGAAACCCATCTTGTGGACCACATTGCACCACATCACCCATTAGAAAATATATTATTTTATGTCTTGAGGGGTATATTAGACATTTTATCTTTCCCCCCATTTATAAGTTTGAATACTTTTATTCTCCCTGCTATATAAACAACATCTCTCCATCTCTCACACACATACTCTCTCACTCTCTCTTCTCTCTCTCTCTAACAATCAGAATTCTTTCACCACCACCACCACCTATATCCAATAATAATAATAACACTAATAATAAAAGCGGTTTCGTCGAGTCCATCACAGATACTAGTAACCACAACTTGGTGAATTTAAAATAAACCTCAAGTTAGGTTTATTCAGAGCTCATGACAGTCCGGTTATTCACGCGCCTTTTCCTCCTCAAGTCATCAAGTTAGAGAGAGAGAGAGAACTAGAGAAAGAAGGGGAGGAGCCGTAGAGAGGCGACGGAGAGAGAAGTAGGGAAGGAGAGAGACGAACCGTAGAAGAATATGAAGCAGAGGACGACGGCGGTCGCCGGAGCTCCGATGACGCCGCAGGTCTGAGACCTCCCAGGTGAGCTCCCGGCCAGTTATATAGATATAATTCGTAACAGGTCTCGTTATTATCTTTAAAACCACAAAAATGGCACTTGAGGGCATTCAATATAAAATCCTAAGCTACTTACGTTTTATATTGATTTGAATGGACATCGTTATTATATTGTTTTTATTATATTGATTTGAATGGATATTTATCGCAAGAAAGAAGTGACACAATTTCATTTTGACCATTATATTGATTTGAATGAGACAAATCGTTTTATATTGATTTGAATAATAGAAATGCTTTATTATTATTAATATTATTATTATTATTATTATTATTATTATTATTATTATTATTCACAAATATTGATTTTTCTTAACGGAAGGTGATACCTCCTCTGTTGGTAGGTGTTTGGAGAAATGGTTTTTGGTAAATGGTGATCACCAAGTTTTGATTTTTAATATGATTTTGAAAGGGGTTAGAAAACATTTAATGGTTAGAGTTTAAATTTGAGCTAATTAGTGTTTGGTAATAAGAAGTTGTTTGTGATGGTTTTGAAAATTGGTGTTTGATAATAAGAAGTTGTTTGTGATGGTTTTGAAAATTTGAGCTATTAATTAACCTTTTTATATGTTATTATTATTAATATGTTTTTTAATCAAAATTGTTGAATTTTAATGTCTCCTAACATATGCAACAATATGTCTGATTTGTTTTTTACCAGCATGTGTATGTTTGTATGAGTATTATAATGTGTGGAATGTGTGTTTGCATCTGTTTCCTATATTGCGTCTGTTTCGTATGTAACAACAGAACTAAGTTGGTATAATACCGATTTTTTTACCAGATACAGGTTTGATTTTTTGCATATTATAGAGGAAGAATTGGGATGAAATCTATGTTTGCGTCTGTTTCGTATGTAACAGTACCACTAAGTTGGTATAAATTAGTGTTTGATAAAAAGAAGTTGTTTGTGATGGTTTTGAAAATTTGAGCTATTAATTAACCTTTTTTATATGTTATTATTATTAATATGTTTTTTTAATCAAAATTGGTGAATTTTAATGTCCCTTAACATATGCAACAATATGTCTGATTTGTTTTTTTACCAGTATGTGCATGTTTGTATGAGTATTATAATGTGTGGAATGTATGTTTGCATCTGTTTTCTATATTTACGTCTGTTTCGTATGTAACAACAGAACTAAGTTGGTATAAATTTTTTACCGATTTTTTTACCAGATACAAAGGTTTAATTTAATGTCATTGATCATGGGTGAATCTATGTTTGCGTCTGTTTCGTATGTAACAGCACCACTAAGTTGGTATAAATTAGTTTCTGATTTTTTTACCAGATACAAAGTTTTGATTTTTTAAGTTTGATAACTAAATGTATAAAACATTTTTTTTTGTATCAGTTTTCGTATATTTTTCGTATGTTTTTCGTATGTAACAGCAGAACTAAGTTGGTATAAATTAGCTTCTGATTTTTTTTACCATATATTGATTAAAACAAGTCACTAACCATGGGATCAAATATATGTTTTGCGTCTGTTTCGTATGTAACAGCAGAACTTAGTTGCTATCAGTTTCGTATGTTTGATAATCTTGATAACTAAATGGATAAAACAATGTTTGTTTGTATCAGTTTTGTATGTTTTTTTTGTAATCCAGATGGTTAACATACGTTAAGACCGCGGGGGGAGGGGGGGGCAGGGGGCTTTACATGTAAATTGATGATTTTTGTTTTATTTTTGCAGGTGAGCATATTTTTTGCATTCAGGATGAACATGATTATCAAGAATAAAGTGTAGACAATATTTTTTAGTTATGATAGTTTTTTTAGCATTTGTCGATTTGTAATGACCGTTTTGTTTGTTTTTATCACTTTGTAAGAAACACTTCTTGTGTACATTTGAATGTTATTTGATCTATAAAGTTTTTAATTGATTATATACAATCTATGTGTTTTAACGTATGCAACAAAAAATCACATATGAGACCAGAGTCTGTGCAACTTTAACGTACGCAACATTGCATATGTTACATATGTAACATGACGTGCTGACAGATTTAGGACCATGGTCACAAAAGTATGAGAGAGATGATGTGACATGTATGGGGTCCACTTGTCATATGTGCTTTTTCAGAAAAATGCCATTTGACCAATGTGCCCTTTTTTTGTCATCTACCTACATAAATATATTAAAATAATCTAGATTCAATCCACACCATCCATCTAGTTTGATCAATGGCTCAAAGAGAGTTTACAAGGTTTTCTCAACTTTTTGTGGTTTTCATTTTAACCATCCCCTATATATATATATACATACATATATATATATATATATATATAGGGTCAAGATCTTGTACAAAGTGTTTTTTTTTTGTGAGAAGTGTGAGAAGGTGTTTTGGCCATTGGATCATCTTAATCTATGGTGTGGATTAAATGAGTGGCATTTTGGTAATTAATGTTATATTATTAATAATAAATAAGATGGTTGGGGGGTATTAAGGTAAAATTGTCACATACATTTAATTCACATTTATATTGAAACTAGTGTTTGACATGCGGGCGTTGCCCCGCGAACATGCACATAAATACTTTTGGCCAATAAACTCTACTGAAACCAATGTAAGTAATGGATTCGATGAATAGATGATATTGTTTTACATCAATAAGGGCGTAGGGGTCCCTATCACCTGCCTAAATCCACTCTTTACAACACTAAAACATTGTTGAACCATCACAAATAACCACGCAACAACAACTTGCACCAAAAGCTTTAAAAAGAAAGGTACAAACAGCATGTAATGAGGCTATTTGCTTTAAAAGCATGTATATTTGTCTACTGGTTATTGAAAGAATGTTTTTAAAGTAACTTACTTACAATGCCCTAGTAAAGATCCTTGTATTCTGGCTACGCGACCAATCCAAGCTTGCCATCGGCCATGTTGATGGTTTCTGAACATTGCAAACAGTTTTATGTATATGCTAAACAATTTCTATGAATCATATTTATATTGATAGGGCATGTTTTAGCCTTTCTTCATCAGCCATCCACCCATCATTGGGAAGAGAGGTTAAGCTTAACGCCGTTAGAAATCCAAAAGCCACAGTCTGTTGCAAATCATGCCACTCGCAAACTCACAATAGACCAACTATATAAATTAAAAAAAAGTTAGGACATTAGTTTTCAACTTTCAAACGTTTTATGTAGATCATAAGCAATGCTCGTAACTCTACTTTTAAACCATCCATTACAAATTTCTATGGTTCATTCTATTATAGTAGACTACATCATATAATTGATATACCATTTCATTGTTAGCTAATTTTTAATATTTACATGCTTGACTTGTCATAAAAGAGAGAAATTTGGCAGTTATGTTACCTTTGCCTAAACAATGGCTTCATCAACTTCTTTTGTAGCTTGTTTCTTTCTGTCTTGGAAAAAGATTCTAAAAACAATAGAGCACAATAGAATACACCAATTACAGCATAACATATTATTAAAAAATCACAAAAAATTGCTATATGAAATGAATTATGTTACCTTCACTTCTTTTTCGGTGGCTAGATCATGAGCAAGTACCACTTTTCTTATTCTCTCAATAGGACCATGTTCCTAGAATCGGACAATTACCTCGCAAAAACTAATGATGGAACCTCGTTAATAGGGTATAAAAATTGAAGAACCACCTATAAATATGAACCGAAAGAAACAGTGTACTAAGTGGATCATTGATGAACCTATATATAAATTGAATCAATGATGAATGCCATCTCCACATGCAAATTCCAATTTTACAATTGATTCAATGAAATACATTACATTTAAAAAAACTAAGAGAGCAACATGTCAAGAGAAATTGCATATGATTTTTGTTAAATAGTATCTCTGTCTTTAAAATAGAATGCTACACCAAGCACAACAATATTTTTTATGGTATTATAAAGTGATGTAAAAACATAAGGTGTATAGAATGACAATCAAAACCTGATCATTTGTCAAATGCAATGAATTAAACGTGTGGAGTAAATCCAATGTTTGAGCTGTGAGCAACTTGACATTTGTGCTTTTATATAGTTGAGAGCTATCATGTATATACATCATTCCTAATCTGATATTGCAACAAAAATCGTCCATTTATATTAAACAATCTACTGCAAAAGCACATACAAATTAAATAATGAAGCAAAAAATAGTAACACATTGAGGCATTAAAACAAACACTTGGTGTGCATGAAAACTAAACCACTACAATTTCTTTCAAAACACGAAAAAATAAGACCAATTTAATGCCCATTCAAGAAACCCAAACTGATCAATTAACCTAACAAAAACATAAATGAGAAAACCCTGCTCAAATTGCTGAAATTTACTATCCAAAAACCTAGAAAGCGAAAACGAATGAAATCAAAACAATACCTAAAACCAAGGTGTAAAAATTAGTTTATGGAGCATAAATTGTGGGAAAAAATTGGTGTTTCGTCTGACGTGCCTCCAATATTAGACCAATCTCTCTATCAGCATTTGTTTTCACTGTCGTCATCTCGTTCCCAAACCACCACCACCGTCGCCGTCATCTCGTATTCAAACAACCAGCCTTCAGTTCATCTTCAAACCACTGTCGCTTCCGTCATGAGACCACCTCCGTCATTTCGTTTCCAAACCGCCATCTTTATTGTCGGGTTGAACGTTGAAGAAAGTTAAGAGGTGATTTTTATATAGTGATATGGTGATTTCTGGAGACTGGAGAGAGAAGAAGAGAGAGTCTGGAAGGGTTTGAGTAACAAAGAAAACATATGGGCTGGTGATGTGTACAACCCAAGCATCAACAGCTTGTACGTGTTGGTACAATAAATAATGCATAAAGCGTTTACTAATTGTATATATTTATAATTTGTTAATAAAGGGAAAGATTTAATCAATTCACTCACCTCTCTCTCTCTTTCTTCTCTTTCTGGGGTAATTGTTACCACCATTCTACTCATGTTTCTTTTTCGATTGAAAAGTCCCATGTTTTACCGTTCCGTTCTTTTTTTATTGCTGTTGAACCCAAACCATTTAGTAGTATTATTATTTTTCCTTGGGTCATGAATGGTTGGTGGGTTTTTGGCCAGAATATTCCCATACCCTTATGCATACTCATTGATTTTTATTATATCTCAATTTTCTATAAACAAAATCTACGTAAGCTTTTTACTTCTAAACAATTCTCCAGGTACAAGTAAATAGATACGTGGAGCTTTGAGATTCTCTCTTTCTCCTCTGGTGATAATAGACCAGTGTGTTTAATCTTCATTGGTGTGTTTCATGGTGGATTATTCTTTACATTTGTTTATTGTTGTGTTTTATGTTCAAAGGATTTTTGTGTGGTTTAGTGTTTTTTGAATTTAAAACACATTTTAAATGTATATGTAGTTGTGTTTTAAAGTACATTCTAATGTGTTTTTTTTAATGTGTCACTGATTTGTGTGTGATGAAGATAAAACACACTGGATTATGAAGAATATGATGATAAAACACACGGGACTATTAAAACACAAAGTTGAGAGTATGGTGATAAAACACACGGGTATGAACGTAAAACACCTTCTGGATGAAGCAACACATAAATATGACAAATGAAGTATGAACGTAAAACACCACAATATGATTTTTGGATAATCGATGTAGTTGAATATGTATGATAGTATGTGCAGAATGATTCTTTATAAAAGAATTCAGTAAAATTCGTTTTAATTCAAAACAAAAATCCTTAATAAAACTCATATTTAATAACAAAAATTAATTAGACAATTATCTCCTAAAATAAGATTAACAACCCAAATTACAATGATGTTCTTCTAATTAAAAAAGCGCCGAGTAGATTTTTTTAAAAAAAATTATGTAACATGTTTGTTACATATGTAACAATGCTGACGTATGATAAATCCGAGTTTGTGTAACACATGTGTAACAAAATTATCTACTCGGCGCTTTTTTGATTTTTTTTTGCTGAAACTAATAAAATTGAATATAAAAGCTATGCTGAAAAAATCAGGAAAAAATAATGTTTTTACATAGGGGTGCCAAGGGTTTCTCCAACTCGAGTGGGTTTCTAATTTATCCTCATCCTAATTGGAATATACACATATGTATAATGCAATATACACATATGTATAAATGAAAAAAAATACTTTTTTTGCCTTTATAAGAAATGTGTGGTCCAGAATGGTTCTCTCAGTTCTCAAATAGGGATTCGTTCTCTTAGGATCCATACCCTATATATGTATGTGTGTATATACATATATTCTTTACTATATTTTAATAATCTTTCATTTTAATAGATTCGTTAGTTGAAAAATAGATTTTTCTATTGAAATTTTATATTTTAATGACATTATTGTTTATATTTATATGCTACAAAATATAAAAATATTTTTTTAAGATACCAATTATAATATGTATTTACATTTTAAATATTTTAAAGATTAGTATGGTGATGATGATATGTATTTTATTTATTATAATTTAATATATTGTAAAGTTCTATAACATAAACTACCAAAGAAAGTAAAAAATATATATACATGCAAATCCCAACGGGTATACGTGAAACCCGTGGGTATGCTCTATACCCGACGGGTAATGGGATGTGTATGAGATGAGATTTTATATTAAGGTATGGGTATGGTATTAGCCAAACCCAACCCATACCTAACCCGTTGCCATCCCTAAATGATGGCGATGTATGGTCAGTCACGATTCATTGACAATTGTATTAGGTGCCCTTCCCACTAACGAATTAGGGTAGAGGGGTACATATAATAGTGATGTACAACGACTAAGGCGTTGTGGATCCATGTCATCCTTAAATTCCACACATGTTTCGCGCAGAATAGTACACATCGACAACAACATATGGCCCGCTAGGCCACACGGGCGTGCTCCCACTTTTACGGACATATATTTCATGATTACGCATGTTATAAGCACGCTGCTCGACTTTTTAAAAAATGTTGATTTTCTTTAAAAAAAATAGAGCAATAATATATTCAATAATTCAAATAAAAAAGAATAAATACTTATTTTTATGGTGTAATTAAAAATAACGTCGTATGAAAAAAAATTATTGACGTTTAAACAATGTAAGGGTGATTTAAAAAAAAGTCAACAATAGTAAGGTAGCGTTTGGTATTATGGAGAGGGAAGAATGGAATGGACCACTACATGGTAATGAAAAATAGTGTGTTTGGTTGGTTAAAGAAATGGAATCACCTATGCCACAAGGCATTCCATGCCTCATTTACTATTTACTAACAACATCATAACCCACCACCCACCACCTTTGTCGCCACCACCCAACACCGTCGCCCACCAACGCCGTCACCACCCACCACCGCCATCTCCGCCACCAACCATCGTCACCCACCCACCACTGCCACCATCCAATACTACCCACCACCAACACCCACCCACCGCCGCCCACCACCAACACCCACCCGCCGCCGCCTTTACCACCTACCACCGTCACTCACCACAATTTCATTTACCCATCACTACCGTCGCCATCCACCATCACCTCCACCCATCGCCACCATTGCTGCCCCCATAACTGTTATCGCCACCACGGTCATTGCCACCCACTACCACGCTACCGCCACACACTACCACTTACCATCATCACCACCAACAACCACCATCCACTACCGCCACTACTCACCATCGTCGCCCACCTATCATTACGGCCTTCCACCTCCACCTTCCACTGTCGCCACCACCGCTGCCGCCACCCACCACGTCGCTACCGCTACATATCACCACCCGCATCACCATCACTGACTCCCACCGACCACCGCCACTAACCACCGGTTTTATTTCCAATCTTTTCCTGCATATCCAACAACACAAAGTAATGTTTTGTTTAATTCCCACATGGCAACCAAACAAGACAAGGAATTGTAGTGATCCATTCCATTACTTCGTCCATTCCATTCCATCATCCATTCCATTACCCTATACCAAACATACCCTAAGTTATACAGATTTTACTCTTCCTTACTTCTTTTGTTACATGAAAACGATCAGATTCATGCATGAATTTATCCTCTCAGTCTCAGCGTTTATTTTCAAGATCAATGGCATAAGATCCTTGTTACACTTTATAAGATAAGGGCCCTTTGTATTTAATTTTTACACTTTATAAGATAAGGGCCCTTCAACATAAAAAAAAAACATATCAAAAAGTACAAAAATGAAAAATGTTTTGTTGGAAACATGGGAAGATGAACAAACGTTAGAGATTAATTGAGGTCTGGTACAAGATTTAGGAATTTGATGAGCATCAATTGGCATTGGGCCCTCACGGATCGATCAGAATAATTGAACAATGTTTCTTGGGCTAATAGTTATTAAAGAAACTGGCTTTATACTTTTTATAGGGTTTGGTTTCGTTACGCGTCTTGTATTCTAAAATTGATTTAAAGAGTTGGGCCTATAACTTTTTCGAAGAATTAATTATAAAATTTTAAAGTTATATTACATATCTATACTTACTAATACTAGTAAGGTGCCCGCGCGATGCGGCGGGAGCGACAATTTGCATTATGGGACTCGTTTATGGTATATAACTTATTTGGAATTACCATTACGTTGTTCAGAAGTCAATTACAACATCCCAAGTAAGATGTGATGGAATATCGTGCGCTTTGTCCATTTAAGAACTCACAGTTTTATTTTCACCCGACGGGTTATGTTAATTTATATCTAATGGTCAAATAAGAAAATTAGCTACAAAAGAAACGTGGCAAGTAACAGGTCAATAGTCGTTCAAAGTGTATTTTTAATACGTAAAACTTTTGAATTACTATATTCAAAAGACTGTATAATAATTTAAAATCTGTACTTTTATTGACACCGTGACTATTTATCAAAACCATATACAAAATGCGTTTTGGGTCAACCTAATATTACCAAATTTACACATTTTGTACCTTTAGACAACATGCCTTAAATTGGCTCTGTAAAAAGAGGGTGGTGAAACATGATTGTTACCTCTCCACACCCCGTAGAAGTTCCTCAATTTTTGATTGTTCAACTAACTCAACAACTTCTTTTTCAAGGAAAAAGTGTGAGATGGCTAGTAAGATTAAAATGCATGTGAGCCATTTTTCCGAGGGCACGTACAATTGAGCCCCAACCTTATCGGTGAAAGACTTGAGATAAAATATTATATTTTGAAAAGCAACAATATTTATGGTTTTCCCATCACCAACAACACCAAATTCTAAAATAGAAACACTATGAGGGCGGGGCGTCAAATGTTTTTTAGAATTACATACGCCTTCTTCACCATTGTAGAGTTCAATGGCATTACTTACTGTAACTACAAGCAAAAGCAATAGCACTTGAAAAAAAGAAAGATAAAGGTAAAGAAAGATTCAAAGATTTAGGTTAAGGCCATACGTAGTGGCATACAATCTTAGCGCCCCTCCGCCACCATTTGATTGGCCCAACCAACTTTTTGGTCAGAATCAAATTTTCAAGCGTTAAAAATTTAACGCTTCAGGCCAATTTTGCAAGATTAGCGCCCTTTAAGGCTTCTATGTAGCGGTGTTGGGGCGCTAATTTTGTTTTAAGACCCCCATTAACGCTCGAGTACACATGGTCTAAGAATTCAACTATGCTACAATGCTTTTTTCACTTCAAGATAAAATGAAGTTGCTCTCTTTTCAAGTACCAATTGTTGAACCACTTTCAGCAAAGCATAAACTACGTGTCTTGAAAAAACCACGTGAAATATCATTGAAAGGGAAAAAGCTAGATAGCATAAGCTGAATAGACAGTTTGTGCGAGAAGGAGTGAAGTAAGAATAAGGTTTTTATGATGATTTGTTATGTGGTCTTGTAGTCTAGAGGAAGGAATACAAACAGACCGAATTTAATATTATATTAAAAGGCTTTAATTGTTGTTTAGAGATTTAATTATATTTATTGGGATTTAAATAATTGTGTTGGCATGGGATACCAACCGGTGGTACTCTATCAAATTTGGGAGATATCATAATCATTTAGCATTATTTGATTTTATATTCTCTATCATGGAGAGGTAAGTCAACGTTGATTGATCTTTTTATGACTTGTACATAACAATGATATATGAAGCATAGATGCATCGCTTACTAATTACTATACAATAAGTTTTCAAACACGCACACACATATGTTTGAAGCGTGAATTAAGAAAATATGCTTACATGTATTTTTGATTCAATATTATATTAAAAGGCTTTAAGTGTTATTTAGAGATTTAATTATATTTATTGGGATTTAAATAATTGTGATAATTGTGTTGGCACGGGATACAAATAGTTGATCGGTTCAAACAAAAAGCATTAATATATAAATAAATATACATAAATGCTATAAGTTTATAATTTTTTTAACAAATAATTTATAAATACCAAAATGAATTACCAATAATACCCCTCATAAATGTCTTTAAAGTATTGTACTACAAGCATAAAAAGTTGTAATTACTTAATTTTGTTAGGAATCCCTCTTACATGCTTTATAATATAGTATAGATATGTAGTGCATTCTGGACGGGCAACATTGTCATTTCATATTTATTTATATGGGCAAAAATGTAATTTCATTAGATAAGTAAGACAAAGTTAATATGAAAATTTAATACAAGTCAAAGTTCATTTATAATATCTTTTTTATTAATTTTGTTTTTGTTTTTGTTTCTGATATATATCATTGTTGCATTTTTTAAGACGATTGTTTTTTTAATTTGACAAAATTACAAAAGTCGTCTTTTATGTTTATAGCGAATTGCAAATCATGTCCTTTAGAAACACAAATTACAGAAAACGTAATTTGTGTTTACAAATCTTTACACGTTATATCCTTTGACACTAACTCATTTAACTTTTCTTGTTAAATATAGCCAAGTGGACCCCATGTGAGGGTAGATTAGTCTTTTTACCCATTTATTATAAAAATAATCTTTTAATACATAAAACTATATACTCAGACAACTCTCTCTTTACTCACCCTTAAGTTTAATCTTTCTCTCACTCTTTTCCAACCGACACTATCACCCACCACCACTATACCCTCACATGAGGTCCCCTTGGTTATATTTTAACGAGAAAAATAACTGGGTTAGGGTGATGGAACATGTAAGGGTTTGTAAATACAAATTACGTTTTCTGTAATTTATGTTTTTAAAGGACATGATTTCCAACCCGCTATAAACATAAAAGATGATTTTTGTAATTTACTCTTTTAATCATTAAGACACTCATTAACTATGTATATACACACATCTACGTCGGTTCACCTCCTTTCAAGTGCCTCCTCATTGCATAAACATTTATTCACCTCCTTTCCATCAACACACCCTTTAAAACGCCATTGGTGCGACTGATCACATCTTCAATCACTTTGCTTCTTTCGATATCCCTAATCGGTTTTGACCGGAATTTATTTTTCCCTTCCATTTACCAATTGAATCCTACTTTATACCCTTCGCAATAGCAACATGGTTTCTATATGGACGGAGTTGAGAAGAAGACAAGTCGAATCACATGTGATGTTCGTGTGTCCACAACCAGTGGTTGAATTTTGAGGTCATATGATCAAAATTTTTGGAGTGCAATAAGAACACATTAACCGTGCAGTAATTGCTTTGATTTAGCTACTGTTTTCATGAAATCTTCTCTTTTTAGGGGTTTGTTTCTTTGTTACAAAACATATAGCATATACTTATTCTAAACAAAAAAAAGGTAATAGACAAGATATGGAGCAAAATATTGATTGTAAGTTTCTTAGTTAATTTAGATCAAATGTTTTGTTATTGTTAGTTATTGATATTCGCAACCATTTATATTATTGGGAAATTAATAATTCAGTTTGGTTAGGTAGAGGAATCAAATCTGAAACCCTTGTTTAACACATCATAAAACATGTTTAAAACTAAACGGAATTGTTTAAATTCAGATACATAGCCTAAGTGAAGATGTTCCTTCGGCGATTAGTAAGTTAAGGCTATGCAAATTCTTGATAGTAGAGGAATTCCTACTGTTGAAGTTGATTTGTAAACTAATAAAGGAATTTTTAGAGCTTCTACTCCAAGTGGTGCTCCTTTGGAATGTAATTTCTCTCATGTTTTGTGATTTAGATTACTTAATTATGTTTGTTAGTAGTGGTTGGAGTGATGTTTTCGAGTTATACATATTAGCAAACTTGGTTAAAAATTAAGAATTAGTAACTTCCGTTGGAATTTAAGATGATGATGATGATGCTTTTATTATTTACTTAATTACTTGCAACATAGATTTGACCGGATGTCTGACCATGCTAAAAAACATAAGGTGATTTTTATTACATCTTCTTTAATACTGCAGTTTATCTCCTCCCAAAAATAGTTGGAGTGCGAACTTCAATTAGATAGAATTAGAATGATTTTTGTTGTTTAACTTTTGTACAATGACAATTAGTTAATGGATTTTGATTGTTTAACAAATAAGGAATACGTTTATACTACGCTCAACGAAAGACGATAAGCAACACCCGCTGCTGTAAATTATAAATTATCGACTCCACTGCAACGTGCGAGCTCACAATACAATATCCCGCCCTCATAAACAAATTTTGTACCAGAAACACACGTAGGGGCCGAATGTAACATATTATTACTTAGGTGCTTTAACCAACCGACATAGATTGTCACCTTACTTTCCTCGTCGTTTAGACGGCGCTTCAAATCAAGCAGAAAAAAAACAGCGAGCCAATTAACCAAACAACGTGCAGTCCCGCTGCAACGCGCGGGCTCCTGCTAGTATATATTCATACTTGTATACTAACATAGAACAATCAATATTTAGCTAGTTTTTTTAATTAATAAACGTAGATCGAGATCATAATATACACTAGATATTAATTATCTTCCTATGGGATTGGTGGCCCATTGGTAATTGCGGCAACTCGGCATGGAATGCTTCCATGTGATCGACGTGTGGATCGACAAATGATGGTGCCGCAAGGTGGGTTGAGTGTTTGCAAACCATGTCAAGCGTATGGAGTTGTTGGGTGTGTTCCCTCCCAAAATCCAGTCAATAACATTTTAGTTAAAACGTTTTATTTTATATTCAGTTTAAAATTTAGTTGTGGCATGGAAATGTACGGAAAAAGTAGCATTTCGTGTGATTTATCAAGTTGTGATAGGTAATAAGCAAGTAGTGGAAAAAGATGATGTGATGCTGATGTGAAGGAAACATGGGTTGTGGCATGCTGGCATGGGAGACATGCCATCTCAGGACCTTTAGAAACACTTAGGTTTGTAGGTCTTGAGTTTAAGGGTATGTTTGGTAAGGAGCTTTTAAGAGTTTTTTTGGAGCTTCAAGCTTTTAAGAAAAAACTCTTACTCAATAAAAAGCATTGTTTGGTTGAAGGAGCTGAAAGCATTTAGGTTGGAGAAAAAGCTCTATAGTGAAAAGCTATTATCCCAAATAACAAGATTAAAATGTTCTAAAAAAATTGATTATCTACCCATCTTTTATGAATTTCAAGATTCAAAACATACCAACAGTTCAATAGATCCTTAAGCTTCAAGTAAACCTTTGAAAAGGCCAAAACTAAAAGTGTAAAGTTAAAAAAACTCTGACTATCTATTCGTACCATTTTAATAGGGTGTTAATAAAGGTACACGATCAATCTTGTTTTGACACCTGCTATATGTAAGGCTGCAAACGAACATGAACAAGACCTTGTTCGTGTTCGTTTGTTAAAAAATTATGTGTTCACGAACTGTCATGAACACTTACCGAACGAGATTTTCTATTCGTGTTCGTTTGTTAAGAAAACACTCATGTTCGTGTTCGTTTGTGTTCGTTTGTTAATTTGTTCATGAACGCACACGAACAAGAACACAAACAAGCATTAATGAACACAAACAAGTATTCATGAACACAAAGAAAGTGTTCATGAACGGAAACAAACACAAACGGACATATATTAACTTTTTAATAACATCGAATTCATATACATTAAGACATTAGCTAGATTCACCCAAAATATAACCTAATTGTCCAAACATACTTAGCATTGGTGAAGGGTGTTGGAGGAGGTGGATGGCAGAGGGCGTTTGAGGTGGAGGGCATCAACGCTGGAACATGGAAATATATAATTAACTTGGATACAAAAAGTAGTTTATTGATCTCATATAGTTATACATTTACCTCATATATATTATTTATTGCGTAAAATAATTGAAAATAAAAGAATATAAAAAAGTATAAAAATTAAAAACCTTAATAAACTATCGAACATAAACGAACATGTTACCGAACGTTCATGAACATAAACGAATAAACTTGACCTCTGTTCATGTCCGTTCGTTTAACTAATTTACGAACAAAATTTTTTGTTCGTGTTCGTTCCTTTATTAAACGAACGAACGAACACAAACGAACTTCCCGCCGAACGTTTCATGAACTGTTCGCTGATTGTTCAGTTCGTTTACAACCCTAGCTACATGGTTATATAAGAATCATATGATAAAGACAAAGTACTGCAACTTTTATTTTGTCATATGATTCTATACGGGTTATATAACATTATATGGTCCATATAGGTTTATACGAGAAAAAAAATCTATATGACCCATATAATCTTACTAGTACGGAACCCGCGCGTTGCGGCGGAGTGAACAATTTACAAGTATAAGTTTAATTGTATAGCTTATAATCCGGTGAGACGTTGGAATAAGTAACTACTTTAAATCAAATATTTGGAAACCCGATTCAATAGACCGTTTACAAGTTAAACCGAGTGTGTTTCTACAACGTAATAAAAGTAACCAAAGTGTGTAAAGTAATAAAATCTATTAGCTTTATTTATAACTTAACGGGTAAGAAAAAATGCATAAGAATTCCTTACGTTGTCACTCACAAGCCGATCATTCATCACGTAACACCTCTCGAAAGACAACGTTTGAGGTGTATACTCCGTGTTGTTTGAAATGTTTGGTAGGATGTAGGGGTGTTCAACGAATCGAATATCGAATATTCGAATTATTCGAATCGAATTTTTCGAATTTTTAATATTTTTTCTTGAATTCGTATTCGATTCGTATTCGCTTAAAATTCAATTTATTCGATTCGTATTCGATTCGAATAAGAAACTCGAATTCAAATCGAATTCGAATAAATTCGATTTAGTTCAAATTTACCATAAATAATAAATTGTTTTACTTTTAGTTTTAAAACTAATATAAACTCATTATTTTTAACTTATAAAATCAAAATCTACAAAATTGATAAACAACAATATGTCAAAAACAGGAATAGTAAAAATAGTAGAGAGAATAGTTTGTTAGAGTTTCATGATGTATAAGGTAAATATGTAAAATATGGTTCTGGTAAAAGTTGTAGAGACTATGGATTCTTAGATTTTGACCAAATATAGAAGTTATTTTTTTTTTCAATGTGTATATTTGTGTATATAACAATGTGTATGTGTGTATATATTTAAAAAAAATATGCATGTACAGTTTTTATTCGAATTTCGAATCGAATCGAATTTAAAATCATAAATTCGTATTCGATTCGTATTCGATTTACTGGACTCGAATTCGAATTGAATCGAATTCGGATTCTTAATAATCGAATCGAATATTTGGTAATCGAATCGAACTAAGTCGAATTTCGAATTTTTCGAATTCGAATCGAATTCTGAACACCCCTAGTAGGATGTACTAATACCTTTGTATTTTCGTGTGAAATCCCTCTTGATAAAGCGACATAAAGTTGTCCATGCGAAAATATAGAATCCGGAAGCTAAACACCAACATGCGGAATTGTTTGACCTTGAGCTTTATTGATTGTCATGGCAAAGCTAAGTCGAATGGGAAACTGTTTTCTTTTCAGCTTGAATGGGAAAATGTTTTCTTTTTAGCTAAGTCGAAAGTCCATGTTGAAAAATACTCTCTTTCTAGTATGTTGCCCAATAACTATCTCTGCATCAATAACATTGTGTTGGAAGCCTTTACATATCAGTCTTGTGCTATTACACAGACCATGTGATGGATCGATATTCCGCAATAATATTATGGGGCAACCAATTTTTAAACGAAGTCTGTGAGGCGGCAAACCACTAACAGTTAGTGAGTTTAAGAACTCCACCGGATAGAAGTTGTGGCGGTCATCTTCAACTTCATCAAAACTATAGTAAACCTTTTCCTCCCCCTGGAATGTAAAAGTAGTTAAGCCAAATAGGACACCTACAAAATATATAAATTTTGAGTGCAAAAATATCAAACAAATATAGGAATCTAAAATTAATAATATCACATTATACTATAATCAGAAGAACCTGAGCCTGTAGAGAGTTGACCGGTTCACGAGTAGTCAGGATTTCGGCAATGGCGGTGACGACTGTGGAGGTTTGGTGGTGAATCAGAATTGTGTGAGTTTGTGTGTGTTAAACTTTCTTGTGCATGAACACTTCACCACAAAGGCAATGAGATCGAGAGCTATAGTGGGGGAGGTATTAGATTATAATAGGGGGTAGTGGTTTGTTTTTATTGACATTCATGATTATTTTAATTGACCCATTGAAAGAGGTAATAAATGCAAATCATTTTTTCTTGTAACGTTTTGTGTTTGATATTCCTAGCAACTTGCTAGAGTGGTTTGTTTATAATATAATTATCTTTGTGCTGGAGTTATAAATTATTTATGGTTTATATGTAACATGAAAAGATAAAAATCCACAACTATTAGAGTTTAGATCAAATTGCTTGTGAAAACTTAACATCATAGTAATATAGTGTTGACACTCAATATGTATTTCAAAGATTAAAAATTTATACTATGACTTTATTAATATGCTTTTTTTGAACAGCCATATTAATATGCTAAATTTAGTCTCAACATTTTAAAAAATATTTATATATTAAATAAAAAAACCTAGGGAATCTTGTAACTTGATATATGACCCACGTTATAAGAGACGTGGCTAGATAAAGCCGCGGTTATATTATAATATTAATATACATACAAATCGTTTTTTTTACTATTGGGTGCCTCTGTTTGACCGATATAATATTATTCAATATGATAATTAGAAGTAATTGTGGGTTTATGATTGCATGTTTTCAATAGGTAATGAATTATATTAAACCATCCATGGGTTTCAACCTTTGGTTTTCAAGAGAAGATAACTTCAACTTTTGAGATCCTCCTTTCAAACTCAACATTAAATTATCATTTGTGTCTTAGCATATACTAAATGTTACTAATAAATACCAAGTAGTATAGATTAAAGAGTATAAAAAGACTATTGTACCCCGCAACGAACCTTTTTTAGTATTGTACTATAAGCATAAACGCTTGTAATTACTTAACTTTTGCGGTCATCCCTCCCTCATGCTTTATATATAGTATAGATATGGGTCGTATAAGACGTGAAGGTGTCAAAATAAGATGTAGGATTGTAGGGTGTTCGGGTAACGGGGGCCTTTTAATAACTTTTCTTGAGAAAACAACACAAAGAAACTTATTTAATGAAACACATAGAAATAAGTTGTTAATTAAGCAACGAAATGGCTGACTCATAAAAGTCAACGAAATGGTTAAGATGTCTGAATGGTTAAGTGTTGAATCATTAAGTTGGACTTCTTAATGGTTAGTTTTCTTGTCCCACATTGGTAGGAGAGTCTCATTAAGGTTCAGCCTAGTTCAGTGCTTAATAGTTTAGTGCTTAATGGTTCAGCAACATCCCAAGTCTTAATGGTTCAGTCTTAACCATTCCATTCAGAAGCTGAAACAAACGCACCAAATACTGAATCATTCAGCGCTGAATGGTTCAGAGCCTCATTAAGAGGCTTACCAAACAGCCCCTTAGACATCTTCATATTTCATAGGATGATGCAGAACTATCTTTCTGTTACAATATTAAGACATTTTCTGTTTCCAAGTTATGTTTTGTAACAAAAAAGAGAACAAAATAAAACCGAAAATGGGTTTAGAGGTAAATCATGTCATTCGGTCATCAACATCATTAACCGAAACGAATCATAAAAGATAGTCGACATGATTTTTAAACATTAATAAAAACCTAAATGACGGATTATGTAATTTAGTTTTTAGTATAAAAAAAAATCATAAGTTCATAACAGTATAAATACATCTTAGATTTCAGACATATAAAACTCATGTTATAACTTGAGCTACTAGATTCTGTATCTTCTTTTGAAAAAAGGCTACATTTTTTAGTTATAACCAACAAATTCAAATTTATTTTTATAGTCGTAAAGGCATTACGTGGAGCAGTAGAACAAATGGATAGGAGCCGCCCATATCCTTCGTATCATGCACACAAATATGTGATGTTCGCAAACCCAAAAAGATAAGAAATGTGGCCCAATGGGCCCACTATTGGGTTATAGTCAATTATTACTCATTTATACACACCTTCAAATAGAATCTCAACTTTGCAAATTGCAACTGTACGGTCTACATCATCCCCTATATTCACTCCTTTAGTCCATATGAAGACATCTTAGCATATCAAACATGCATTCCTCATGCATATGTTTCCAAACCCGGACTGATTCGGTCAACCTGACTGATTAAATATCACAATAAGACGAGCCGTCAACTTATTGAACATCACAAATAGACGAGCCGTCTACTGACCAAGCTTTACATATAGACGCATTGGTGGATTTTCATACGGGCCCAACGGGCCCCTGCCCACCCAGTTTTTTTTTTTTTGCTTCATAGTGTAGACTTTACCGAAAATTTCAGAAACATTTATATGTATGGAGTCCGGCCCTATCAGGATTTTTGTTCAAGATCCGCCATTGTATAGACGGACGGGTTGATTTTACTTTTAACTTCAATTTAAGATATAACCAAATAATGTTTTCATACATCCTTTCACAAAAAATTGAACTTGTATGACTTTAAACAAACAGATACAAGTTACTCGATGGAAAAGACTTTGATTGTATCCAAAATTAGCAAGTTGTATCCAAATTTCACAAGTTATATCCAAATTTGGAAAGGATATACATACACAATATTTGTAGTCTTCATTGGGGAACCAAATGTTACAAATTTGGAAAGGATATACATACACAATATTTGTAGTCTGCATGGAGAGCTATGGAAGGTAAAATTCGTGTGGGGAACCAAAGGTGTGCTAGATGCGGTTATGGTAAAGAAACGGCAGACCATTTATTGGTTACTTGTATTGCTGAAAAAGCCGTATGGTGACCTTTGGGTAGATGGATAGATTCTCCGAGTATTGCTTTAGTGAGCTCGGTCAAAAATGTATTCGGGTACATAAAGGAATCAAAATTACCTGCCAAACGGAAGAAGGCGATGTTATCAGTGGCGTTGACTACACTTTGGTCTATATGGAGAGATAAGAAAAAAGAATCGTTTTCGAGAAACAAATGACTGCGGTGGCAAAGATAGTTGAAGATATTAAAGTAACATCCTATCTTAACTTGAAGATTCGGTCGAATTAAAAGAACTTAGCCATAGATAAGTGTTTACAATTTGATGTTAATGTATTTTGATTGTATTTGGAGTTTGGTTGTTTTATTCTAGCATCTTGCTAGAAAATTGGAAAACATTATTTTAGAGGATCAACATTCAAGTTCTGAATTTTAAGTATAATGCCACTTCAAATAACCTCAATCTATTATGTAATTATGTATTACCCATTAAATACAAGGTACCATAGGTAAAATTAGTTGCTTTTTCACTTGAAATGGTTTTATTGAGAGAGGTTCGTAGTGATACACCTATTATTATTATTCGTATTGCATTGTGTTTGAAGCATAATGTATATGGACATTTCTTTTAAGTTTGGAGTTTACTTTATAGGAGCGCTGCTTCAAATACAATGCAATACGAATAATAATAATAGGTGTATCACTGCGAACCTCTCTCAATAAAACCATTTCAAGTGAAAAAGCAACTAATTTTACCTATGGTACCTTGTATTTAATGGGTAATACATAATTACATAATAGATTGAGGTTATTTGAAGTGACATTATACTTAAAATTCAGAACTTGAATGTTGATCCTCTAAAATAATGTTTTCCAATTTTCTAGCAAGATGCTAGAATAAAACAACCAAACTCCAAATACAATCAAAATAAATTAACATCAAATTGTAAACACTTATCTATGGCTAAGTTCTTTTAATTCGACCGAATCTTCAAGTTAAGATAGGATGTTACTTTAATATCTTCAACTATCTTTGCCACCGCAGTCATTTGTTTCTCGAAAACGATTCTTTTTTCTTATCTCTCCATATAGACCAAAGTGTAGTCAACGCCACTGATAACATCGCCTTCTTCCGTTTGGCAGGTAATTTTGATTCCTTTATGTACCCGAATACATTTTTGACCGAGCTCACTAAAGCAATACTTGGAGAATCTATCCATCTACCCAAAGGTCACCATACGGCTTTTTCAGCAATACAAGTAACCAATAAATGGTCTGCCGTTTCTTTACCATAACCGCATCTAGCACACCTTTGGTTCCCCACACGAATTTTACCTTCCATAGCTCTCCATGCAGACTACAAATATTGTGTATGTATATCCTTTCCAAATTTGTAACATTTGGTTCCCCAATGAAGACTACAAATATTGTGTATGTATATCCTTTCCAAATTTGGATATAACTTGTGAAATTTGGATACAACTTGCTAATTTTGGATACAATCAAAGTCTTTTCCATCGTGCAATTGGTCCCGATAACACTCTTGGGGAGATACATGAGATTATTCGAAAAATGTGGACCACATTCCACATGAACGTGTCCACGTTTTAGCCTCACCCAATTGGACGGTTACTTATAAGTTATAGCCTGTGTTACATACAATCCAGCAAAATAAATGTTTGAAATTTATTAAAAGTTATTATATTTATGTTTAATATAATGATAATTTAATTGTAAATCTAAGATAAATGAAAGCTCTAAGCTTTAAGTTTGTGTAATAGAACTTTATAGCTGTGGAAAATTGTGTTTGTCCCACATTAATAGACAAATAAATAATGTATTGGTTTATATGTAGAAAGTAAAATTATGTAGATTAATACAATTCCTATATAACAAGACAGTGAGACACATTCAGTGACCAAGAGAGTACAACACACCCTCGTTAACGGGACCGGGCGAGGGCGATGACGTTTTGATGTGTCACTTTGCATTCGCATTGATGCTTGAGAACCGCCTTTATATTTTTTTTACTGAACTTGGTTTGGTGCGGCTGGAGCTTGTGGCTAAACTCGGTTAACTGGTGTGGTCAACATAAAACTAATCAAATTCCTGCAGTTAAAAGAATTCATTTTGTTTGAGTACTGAATTGTTCAGCCAATAATTACGAATTCAATTCAGACAATAATTATGAATTGAATTCCAACTTTTTATTAGTTTTGGTATTTTTTTAAATACAAGGCTTGTGTGTCTTGGTTCAAACACATCGAAAACGAATGTTCGCAACCTCAAACGCAATCACTAACAGTTTTCCTAACTTTTCATACTTGCAAGCTCTCGGTTTAAGTATTATTTTAGGTGCTAGGTTAATTTCGGTAGTACAATCTTCCTAGGCTATTGTATCCTAGGAGACAGATAGGTTACATTGGGTAGCCCGAAATCTGTTTCTGGGGATCTATGTGGAACAAAAATCCTCTGCCAACAATCGGCTTTCTTTTTGGTTATTCCTCTTATTTTATTTTTAATCTATTTATTGTTTTATTTTTGTAATTTGTAATTTGCTTCTGTATCAATTAATAAATGTGTTGTATATTTTTTTTGAACGGTTGCCCTACAAGCTAAAAATAGATTTTTAAAACACCGTTCATACTTTTGTATTGAAAAAATTCGGATTACAAAGAGTTTGGTTTTAATTCTTGTTTATTTGCAAACTTTTTGTAAAGTTTTCTGGTTTGAACTTCAAGAGGTGGTAACAAAAAATGTTGTTTTACCTGAACTGACCAATATGAATCTTATTCTTGACTAAATCCCCCCCCCCCCTCCAATTTGCTGAAGGTAACTTCAGTGCTCAACCTTTGAGCACGGTAGATGCATGGAAATTATGAGTATCTATTAAAAAACTATGTGTTGAATAGCCTTGCAGATCCGTTGTATAACGTGTACAAGCGAGATACCACTACCCAAGAACTTTTAGAGTCTTAGGAACGCAAAGTGTAAAACTGAGGATGTTGTTGTGGCTCGGTTTTTGGATAATAAAATGTTTGATTCCAAAACTGTCATAAGCCAAGTCTAAGAATTGCAATTGTTCTATAATGATATTCTGTCAAGGAATGAATCTTAGTGAAGCATTCCAAGTGGGTGCAATGGTTGATAAACTTTAATTATTAACATGTTCACAGGTCTGTGACCACGTATGTGTATAACCCCCAATTGGAATTCGTTTTCAAATATTCGGATATCGGTTTGTAAACTTCAATTGAATGACAACCAAGCTTCAAGACTCTCCCAAAAAGTCCCAGGAATAGAATGATTTTGAATTTGGTTGAAACGTCTTTCTTAATTGGGTAAAAATGCAGTTTCCAGAATATCCGTCAACATGTAACAGTCATGGCGTCGGCGATGCCACTCACACACATATAAATGACGCCACCTCTTTTAGCCATTTGCCACAATTGGGGATTCTGCGACGCCAAATTCTGAATTTACCTCGTTTTGTGTTCCTGATCTTCCATACTATATTCGAAAGCTGCGTGCGCAAACGTTCAAATTGCATTTTAAACCTGTCAATGCCTCTAAAACACAAACCATCTCAAAGTATTGTATTCTAAAAACCAATTTCACACAATTTAATAAAATTAAATCTGTTAAGCTTTGAAAATTTATTAACCCATCAAACCCACATTTTCATCTCTACCACTCATTTTCTTATTTAATACCTACCAACATGAAAAATGTGGTATCTTAATTAATTACTACTGCTATTGCAATGAACGTTTTAAATTTGTTCATGCAGTAGTCAAACAGGCAATAACTAGTCTATATCAAATATCTAAACTTGGATACAAGCAAAGTCCTTTACAACATATTATTAGTCCGAGTATGCTTGTCAAAAGTTCTCTTTTTTACATGATCTTCAAAAAGAAACATTTGAAAAATATCGACCACAATGAACGTGTATGCTTTCTAGCCTCACCCACGTATTCACTTACATGATAATCCAAATGGACGGTTACTTGTTATCGACACATTTAATAAATAATATGTACACGAAGTTAATAAAAACGAGTCATTAATCTAATTAGTTGTTTATTTGAACAACAAAAATTGGATTTATAGAAGTATGATTTGTATTATACTAGCAACCCAAATTTTTATGTTTACAAACTAGGCTATAGATCTCCCACAATTCTGTATTATATTAAATAAAAATATAAATAAAACAAAGTAAACAAATATCCCGACACTCGAGATCACCCTAGCAAATAAATCACTCATGCACTCAAACAACATAACATGGTGATCTGAACATGAGGAAACCTACAACTGAGAAAACCCCGTAGCTCAACCTCAAACAAAATTTTGTCAAGACGATATTTCAACTTATGGCCTTCCCTTTAGAAAATCATGAGGCTACGTCACTCAACCACTTAAAGGCTCGGAGGTAAAACAAATTACTTTTGTTTTTTTTATTTAATTATCAAACATGAGATTAAAAGAAAATCTTAAATTCCAAAAAGTGTTCGCTAACTTTGATTAACCTACTACTTTAGATTCTTGAAGTTATATTTGACTTTATAGCTTTATGTGCCCCAATCGGCGACTTCTGTTACAATATTTGCACATTACTCTTATTTAAGTTCCATATAACGGAAAGAGGAGGTAAACAAATTTCAAACAAACTTTCATTGCCCCAAACAACATAAAATATAGTTAATGAACCCACAAAATGATCAAAGCTCCTATTAGTTATCGGACTTCATATTAAATTTATAGATTATATTCTTACAAGAAGTTCTTTTTATCTTTCACTATAAATTGCATTACTTCAATTATTAAAACACTGATGGAAATCAAAAAATAATAACAGAAAAGTACACATATACAAATTGCTCCGTCTATTTTAACCCTCCACCTTCTATTTCAACCCCTTTCAAAACGCCTCGCTTAGGCCTAAGCGAGGCGCTTTGCCCCCATTTCGAGGAGGTCAGTACGAGAGGCAGAAAAAGCTGAATTTTTAAAGCGAAGCGCCTTGCTTTGGCCTAAGCGAGACGCTTCGAATCAAAGATTTATTTTGGAGTGGTTTTTGATGTTTTGAATTGGTTTTTTTATTTTTTTAATTTAATAATTTAAAAAGTTAAAAAAAATTAAAAAACAAAGTAATAACCCTAATCAAACGTCTATATAGGCGTTTTCGATTTCCAAATGAATCAACGATTTAAACTTGACATCATCATTCATCAACCACGTATAGTCAAAGATTTTAACACAAAACAAAGTAATAACCCTAATCAAACGTCTATATAGGCGTTTTCGATTTCTAAATGAATCAATGACTTAAACTTGACATCATCAACCACGTATAGTCAAAGATTTTAACACAAAACAAAGTAATAACCCTAATCAAACGTCTATATAGGCGTTTTCGATTTCTAAATGAATCAACGACTTAAACTTGACATCATCAGCCACGTATAGTCTTCCGGGAAAAGATACAACGTTAATCTTCGTTAATTCTTCTTTTGTTGTACAATTTTTGTTAGTTATTGTTTACCTTCCAATCGATTTCAAGTATGTGAAGAACTTGATCTTCGAATGCGGTACGCGCGTTAAATTTCATTAAATGCGGCAATCAAGGGATCCGCTTGGAGTCTAAAGCTTGGTGTGTCATCTTGGTCGAACTCATGTTGCAACATTCGTCTTGTGTGTGTTAGGGTCCGAAATTTTAGGGCTTTTTAGTGGGTTTTTCCAAGACTTCATCCTTGTGCTTTTTTAGTGGGTTTTTACAATGCTCAAACAACACAGGCAAGTCCTCGTCTGATCCACAAAACAAAACCATAATCTTGAAGTGTTTTAATATAGCCATTTTTCCCTGGTTTACCAGGAATGGGTTGAAGGTGTGTGTTGCAAATATAATAAACAAAGATAATACAAGAAGATGATCAAGGATGCTCCAACATAACGTGCACCGGCTTAAGATATGAGTTTGATTAGCTTAAATCTCTCTGATCCATGGTATCCACTTTCAGGTTGTCTTGATCGTTGACAGTTATCTCTCCGATAACAGAAGAGTTGTCTTCAATGATTATAAGAAACTTGAAAGTAATTATAAGATGATGATCAAGGATGCTCCAACATAACTTGCACCGGATTGAGATATGAGTTTGATTAGCTTAAATCTCTCTGATCCATGGTATCCACTTTCAGGTTGTCTTTATTGTTGACAGCTATCTCTCCGATAACAGAAGAGTTGTCATCAATGATTATAAGAAACTTGAAAGTAATTACAAGAAGATGATCAAGGATGCTCCAACATAACTTGCACCGGCTTGAGATATGAGTTTAATTAGCTTTAATCTCTCTGATCCATGGTATCCACTTTCAGGTTATCTTGATCGTTGACAGATATCTCTCCGATAACAGAAGAGTTAGAAGAAGGTGATGAGATAGATGAAAAGTGCTCCAACATAACTTGCACCGGCTTGAGATATGAGTTTGATTAGCTTAAATCTCTCTGATCCATGGTACCTTGAAGACTAGATTCAGTGCAATCGCCGAACATCATTCAAAATTTCAGCTTCCCGTTCAGGTGCTTAAGTCCACCAACCTACTTGATCGTTGACAGATATCTCTCCGATAACAGAAGAGTTGTCTTTAATGATTCTAAGAAACTTGAAAGAAGAGGTACCTTGAAGACTGGATTCGGTGCAATCAGAATCTGAATATTATATTACAATAATATTACGTTGAGCAAAAAGTTGTGTTTGAAGCCTAGTTCTTTTGGCCACAGGTATAGAAAGGTTATAAATGTTCATGTTGTTTCAGCAAAAAGTGGATCCGATTGTTGATTTCTTTTTGCAACCGGTACAACGAACTCTGAAGGTTTGCGCGTCAACGCCGATCCAATTGTTAAAAGTATCAAGACTATGAAATTAGTAAAACAACTTTTTTTAGTTGTTAACAGAGAGATAGCTGTCAACGATCAAGGCAACATACTTGAAATCAATGGGAAGGTAAACAATTCCTGAACACGAGTGTAATCAAACAAGGTGCTATGAAAAGCACCAACGATCAATTATAGTATAGTCCGGAAGTCAAGCATATCAATTAGACATGCAAAAATTATGTTCTGAAAAATATGGGTATCGAATGTATAGTCGGAGGACCACGTACAATGATTCATCAAAGTTGTACAAAGCTGGATGTTTCTACTGAAAAACACAAACGAGCAATAAACGAACCGAAACGCCTCAAACAAATTTTCTTGGCTTGGAAACAACTTAAAAGAACTAAAAGAAATTCAATTTTTTTTAAAAAGGCCAAAGCTCCTAGCTCTGGCCAAAGCTAGGCGCTTGAGTGGTTTGATTAGACCACAGACGCCTCGTTTTGGCCAAAGCTAGGCGCTTTGCTTTTTTTTAAAAAAAAATGAATTTCTTTTAATTATTTAAAATTATTTGTTATTGACCAAAAAATAATTTTAATTCATTTTTAGTTCTTTTAAGTTGTTTCCAAGCCAAGAAAATTAGTTTGAGGCGTTTCGGTTCGTTTATTGCTCGTTTGGGTTTTTCAGTAGAAACATCCAGCTTTGTACAACTTTGATGAATCATTGTACGTGGTCCTCCGACTAAACCTAACACACAACAATTTGTTTTAATTCATTTTAAAGTGTTTTTAATTACTTTTCAATCAATCAAGGTCCTCACATTTTAGTAACATTTTAGATTAAATGGGATTTAGAACAACCATATGTCGAGAAATGATAATTTTCAAATATTGCAGATCAAGGTGTTACCAAGCATGTCAAGAAATGATAATTTTCAAATATTGCAGATCAAGGTGTTACCAAGCATGTCAAGAAATGATAATTTTCAAATATTGCAAGTCTAAATCATTGTACGATGTCTTTTCAGAGGAACCCTTGTTTGATTATACTCGTGTTCAGCCTTTATGCGCTTGCCTTCATCGTTGACAGCTATCTCTCCGATAACAACTGAATTTTTACTTGCTTTCCTGAAAAGTTGTTTTACTAATTCCATAGTCTTGATACCTTTAACAATCGGATCGGCGCTAACGCGCAAACCTTCGTTTTTGTTTTTTGATAGAAAGGAACTAAGTTGCAGATACAATAATAATGTAAATAATAATAATGTAAAGGTAGATCATGGAAAGTTCAACTCAAGAAACAAAGATGAAACCGATTAATGTTCTTTATGTATGAATAATGACCCTCTGGCAAACCTGCGTAAAGGACTAAAGCCACATATCTTGCCATTAATACCAACGACGATTGCCAGAGGGTCACTATTCATATATAAAGAACATTAATCGGTTTCATCTTTGTTTCTTGAGTTGAACTTTCCATGATCTACCTTTATCATCTCAGAGAGATATCTGTCAACGATGAAAGGGAACCCGAAACCATAGAAGTCTTGAAGACCAAATGTCTTTTTGCAAAAAGGTAGACCACACCACTAGAGCAAAAAGTTGTGTGTAAGTTTTATTTAGCGTGAAAACATCATTGTACATATACCTCCTTATCTAAAAGAAAGCACATCATTGTACATATACCTCCTTCATCGTTGACAGATATCTCTCCGATAAGAGAAGATGAAGGGTTACTACTCTGCACTTCAAGTAGAAGAAGATGAAGAAGAATAAATGAAGTCTATTATAGTGGTTAGTAGGTTACTCATTACGGGCGGAAATGGGAGCTGGCCATGTCCATAGTGTTTGAAGCCTAGTTCTTTTGGCCACAGGTACAGAAAGGTTATAAATGTTTTGAAAATATATTCCCAAACAACTAAAAACAACTTTTCATGCAAGCAAGTAAAATTCAGTTGTTGGACAGTGAGTAATATAACTGGACAGTGAGATTGATAACTTCTCTATGGAAGTTGTTAAAATAGTTAAACAAAAGCTGAAATTGAACAGTTATTTGGAATGTTCCTGATCATTACAGTTATGCCTTTTTGGATCAGAAAATATATTCCCAAACAATTAAAAACAACTTTTCATGCAAGCAAGTAAAATTCAGTTGTTGGACAGTGAGATTGATAACTGGACAGGTTAGCCAAATCATACGAGGTGGCAGGAAAAAGCTGACATTTTGATCCAAAGGAACTTCAGGTTAGCCAGGCGTTTGTCAAAAGAACATTTTTGAAATCAATGGGAGGGTAAACAAAATCGTCGATCCGACTGTTGATTTCTTTCTGCAACCGGTATAACGAACTCTGTATGGGTTGCTTTTTTTACAATAATTATATTAAAAAAAACTAACTCAAAAGACCAAAAAATAACAAATTTTTTTTTTTTGATTCGAAGCGCCTCGCTTAGGCCAAAGCGAGGCGCTTCGGGTCACAAATCAACTTTTCTGACCTCGTACCAAGGTAGTTAAAAAGTAAGGAAAGCGCCTCGCTTAGGCCTAAGCGAGGCGCTTTCAGAGGGGTGAAAATAGAAGTCGAGGGTTTTAATATAACCACCTATACAAATTTATGGTACATCCAAATACAATCTTATCACTCCAACTTCATTCCCATTTCCCAATAAAAGAATCATGAATAGGAGCATTTAGACCCTTTGGTGTGGAGGCGGCATGGGGTGGGCATGCCCATGCCAGCCCGGGCAACACCGTCCCCCTTAGCCCCTGCACGGCATGAGCTACAGAAAAATGACTTTGGTGCCGGGCCATTTCATTGGTCGATGGTTTTTTTTTTCTTGTGAGGGAGGGATGCTCCTAACCACACCCTTGGACCATCATCTCCATGATGCTTCTATCCCACACTGACGTGACAGCTGAGGTGGAGGACCATCATGGATGATGGGCCTCCTCCACACCCAAAGGTCTTACATCCACCATTTTTTACCTTATAATTTAACTAAAAATCTTACTTTTTAAAATTTATCTCTCATTTTAAAAAACCTCTCACATCTCATCCACAATATTTATCTTTATCTTACTCATAAACACTTATTTTATTATATTTCTCGTTAAAATACACTTACGATAATTTGATGTAGGGTGCATAGTAGTTTTTCATATAGAGATGGGTATAAAATGGTGGATGGGTTGTAGTGTGTTTTTAATAGGTTTTTTTAAATTCTAAAGATGGGAGGGTTGTGAATGCTCTAACAATTTTTAAGTTTTTTATGTTATGTCAATGTGTGCTTATTTCATCGTCTTTACGAGTCACTAAACAGATTGGGATTGAGTTGATTATATCCTTAAACATGGATCAAAAGTGTAGAACCTAATCATGTGTATCCAATCAATAACATAATAAACATTAATAAAACTTACTTGTAAGAAAGACTATTTTTGAAGATGATAAGTAAGCCACAATTCCCGTTATGATACCTTATATTGATGGATCAGATTAGAGAGAATAGTTGAATGGTGTTCTTCAAAAGTTTTCTTATATTAAGATAGTCGATGGTCGATAACGAAACTAATTTTTTTTTACAGATTTACTAGATGGTCGGAAGTCGGGACGATGGAGGATGGAGGGTGGCTGCTAGGCTGGTGGGAGGATAAGTCGGACAGGAACAGGATGGAGGCGCCTGGAGGAGATGAGGAGTGAAGGGAGGCGATGTTTATTATTAGGGTTAGGGTTGGAAGGGGATAAAACTTTGTGTATATAATTATATAATATATTTTTATTTTTTAAGATTTCGGATTCGGATATTTCGGATATCCGAAAATTTGCAAAAGTCATATCCGAATCCGAATCCAAAATTTCGGATATTTCAGATACAGATTGTCGGATATTTTAGATTCGAATTCGGATTCGGGTGTTTTTGAACACCCCTGTTAACGAGTTATTTCCAACATGTCGTCCTCGCATTTAACTAGATATGTGTGTGCTCGACTCATATTCCTTTTTTGTGTACCAGTAAACCCGAGGTTTTGGTAGGCATTCGAGCTACCCAAAACTAGTGTGAGATTCACAAGGCTATATCTTATAGGTTCAATATGATGCAACACATGATGTCAATATTTTATATTTGTGATTTATATTACGTGAGGTCAAAGTACCGGATGTGAAAGGGTGCTTATGACTTCTATATATATGTGTGCTAGTTGACACTAATTCAACTACTAAAAAAATAGGCATTCAATGTAATATGCCCGTTGCATGTTTGCTGCGAATAATTAAAAAAAAAAAAAACCAATCCGTGGCAAAATTACATAACAGCATTTAGGAAGTAATTAAAAACAAACTAGTAAAATATAAAACACAAAAAAAATATTTAAATATAATGAAAGCAAGTTAATAAAATCAAAAGCAAAATTCAAATATTTTACAAAGTAATGATAAATAATCATTAATCCGTATCAAATATAAGAAAAATATACTAGTTGAGGTTTTCACACCCTTTGATTTTCCTTCAAAAGTTTTTTTCTCCCTCATATGCATGACACATGCGCTCTCCCCCCCCCCCCCCCCCTCTCCCCCCCCCCCAAAAAAAAAAAATTTAAACGTTAGTAACTTTCTATACGACATTTAAAAAAAATACACTATATGTGTTTTATTATCTTTCCAACGAGCACCATAGTGCTATACAAAAAACGAAAAAAAATGACCTTTTAAATGAGTTTTTGTTAATGTAAAATAATAATAATAATAAATAAATAAAAAGAAAAAAAAACACAATATGTTTAGACAATTCATTAATCATGTTTAGGCAAGTAACTAATCATGTTAAGATAGTAAGTCACAAATCTTGTTAAGATAACATGCATGCTCTTGAGCCTACTTTTACATATAAGAACCATCTAAGTAGATATATATTCACAGATGTAGTCAGTTTGGTAAGAATCTATTTATTTATTTTTTTTGGTATTACTAAGAACATTGATTACATAGTTTGCTAAGCTGGTTAGTTGTATTCTTAGACGTCAGGTAAATCTTTAGCTCATAAGTGATAATTAATCACCTCACCATGCACGCCTCTTAAATCAATTATCGTCATGAAATATGATTTGAGACCAATTTAGTTGTTTTTTATCCCAGATTCACATCACGACTTTTGAATGTCTTGAGGTAGTGACAAAGTTGTACATAGACTTCACTCGAGCAAGATGCACAAACGTAGAATTAGTAGATTTTATAAGTTACCGAGTGCTGATTCTTAATAAAAATCATGAAAATACGACTTACTCCTTTTATGGTGCACACATTTTGCTGCTTATCCTGGGAAGCACCTAGGAGATAAACCTGTTAAGTAATAAATAATTACTATTTTAAGCAAATTGTACATCCTAGAAGCGAATGCTATATTATTGAAGCACCCCGTTGTTCCTAAGAGGATGACATGATAGGAAAGTGGTGTGTACTATGGGTTTAATCATTCAAAGGATATGTGTGATGATTTTATCCGTTAATAAACACACCTAGTTATATTATGTTTTACTACACCTAGCTCATAAGTGATAATTAATCATCTAACTATGCATGCCTCTTAAATCGGTTTTAATGTATGTACTTTGAAATCAACTGATATGTGGTGATTATTGAAATAGATACTTAAATTATGTATGAGTAGAGAAAATGGTTGGGAGACAATATGAAAAGTTACTATCCTACAATCTTTTAATTCGATAGCAGTTACATCATTTTTATTTATCTTTAAAATGGATCTTCACTGCTTACCTATTGATTGTTTTATTCAGTGTCATTCAAGTGATCGATTGTATATTTATAGTAAAGATTAAACAGGTATATCATTTTTTAAAATATGCTCACTTTACAAATCAGAATCATCTATCATCATCGTGACATATCATTTAATACCAATTTGTTTGTTTTTTTCCAGGTCCACATCACAACTTTAGAATGCTCTAAGGAAGTAACAAAGTTGTATAAAAACTTCACTCGAGCAAGATGTGCACATGTAGAATTAGAAATAAGTTTTATGAGTTATCGAGTGTTGATTCTTTACAGTTTTTTTTTTTAAAAACGACAATTTCGATCCTTTGCTGTACACATATTTTTTCACTTCATATTAGATTTGTTTATCCTGCCCGGAAACCTCTTAAAGGATAAACTAGTAATTTAATAAAACTAGTTGTATAAAATCACGCGCGTTGCGCGTTTTACAATCGAGATTTAGATGAGGTGTTAATCAATCAATGAATTATACAATCGAGATTCCATTTTGGTTGTAAACGTTAAAAAAAATAAAGAAATCTACACATAAGGTAACACATGGTACAATCAAGGTTCCATTTTGGTTGTAAACGTTAAAAAAATAAAGAAATCTACACATAAGGTAACACATGAAATTTGTAACGAAACTACATAAGATTATGTTATTTATATTAATATTATATAATATAATAAATTTTTTGAATAAAATAATATGAATAAAATAATAGTATATAATATAATAAAGTTTTTGATTAAAATAATATTATATAATATATTAATAGTATAGAATAAAATAGTAATATAAATAAAATATTAATATTTTTACTATTCAATTTGATTACTATTTATTTAGGTTTGATTATTAATATATTGTAATGTAATGTAATACATAGCAAAAATTCAACGTTAAATTTTTCGTAAAATAATGTAGCTAAAGTGTCTAAAGTATCACCTTCTTAATCTCTAAAATAATAGAAACCAGAAAATGTGATTCCACTAAAAAGAGATCATTAACAAAATCGAATAGTGAATACGACAAATATTTGTTTTTTTTTCTAGTGCAACCCAAGTATTGTGTGTTAACATTGATGTCTTGTCCAAGTCATTTCAGAGTGACAGTATTTCCATGTGTTTAATTAAGAGTAAATTACTACAATCATCTATGTGGTTTGGTTCAATTTGTCACTCCAGCTCAACCTTTTAAAAAGTGCATGAACCCTCATTGATCTTTCATAAAATATGTCAAAACAGTCCAATGACTTAACCCAATTAACTTTTCTTCGTTAAGTCAGGGTTATTTCAGCCCGTTAAGTTAGGGATAAAATTGTCTATTTACATACCAGCTACCGTGAGTACAACCCATTGATCATATTCTAAAGCTGAATGCCAATTATCTGTTCCCATATTAGCCTTCCTATATGTTAATAAGCTTAGTCACATTAGAGAGATCAACAATCCATACAAATAAGACCTCCCACTCTCCTAGGTCCCATAAGTATTAAAACTTTTATCTAGCTATATAGTTCGGTAAACTATAACTTTTTGTCGATCGTTTAACATACACTTCAGGTCAAAATAGAATCACATATAACAAAATTTAGCATCACCGCATTAGAATGATTATTGGATGATAATGTGTAATAACCAAATAAGTAAAATTAGCTTGAAATAAAGGTTAACAACAATAATATTCATTCCACAGTAGAAAGGCAAATTTACAGCACGCTGGTAGGTAAATGGGTAACAAGCTATGCAACAAATATAAAAAAAATGCAATACCGCTGCAATTTGAATGACACATGCTTTGGACCCATAAACTTAATTTAATTCATTTACAAATCAAAGTGTGTATAAGTTAGGTCTTTAACTAAACAAATAAACAGATCATCATATCCATTGCATTTCAAGACAGAACATACACAACTTTTCCTCAGTCCAAAGCATTTCTAAATATTAGAAAATATTAAAGATTAAAAGCCACATAATATTGAACAAACAGAACCGTTGAACAAGTAATTCAATTGAACACCACTTACATTAACTAAATACAACAGATCACACAAATCGTATACAAAAGCCTCTGAATGTCGGTGGTTTATAAAGTATTTACCTGAATTTGTATGAATTTCTTCGAGATTATCTTGAAATCGATTGCTGGCTATCTGATCGCGGTGGTGTTTTGATCTGGATATTTGTGTTCTGCTGAAGACGTGAAATAATGATGGGTGAATAATGTAGTCAGTCATCGGTTGAAGTTGTAGTTTGGACAAACATATTTTACAGAGCTGGAATTTAAGTATACAGAGTATCGTTGTAAGATGTAGTATGTAAATGGACAATTTTGCCCCTGACTAAACTGGGTTGAGATAACCCCGTTAAAAAAATAGACTGGTTTGGCGCATTTCGTCAAACTACTAGATCGTTCAGGCAGAGCCCTGCTTATGCTGTTCGCATATAATGTATATATGTGTGGCTCTTGGGAGGCAAAAGTAAAGTTGCACTAATTTTAACGTTATCTTACTAATTTCGTGAAAATAACGTTAAAAATGACGGACGGTTAATCATGCATCAGGTGGTAACATTGATAGCCAAAGGACAAGGGGGTACATGCACCAATCGGGTTTGTCCCGATTGCTAAGTGTTATGTGCCTTGTGTCTAAGGCTTGATACAAAACCACCATTGAGCCGGGGGTCTCACTGGAAGCAGCCTCTCTATTCCCATGGGGTAGAGGTAAGACTGTCTACATCTTATCCTCCTCAGACCATACCTTAGTTTTTGCTATTGGTGGTATTAATTACTAAGTATGATGATGATGATGACTGGATTGTTCAGGCAAATAGTTACATTTTGGGCTGGACTGGCAAAACCCGCCAAACCACAGGGACGATTTTGGCTATTTACTCATGTTTATTTGTTCCCATTGTTAACTAGGTTAGAATTTCGTACGTATAGTACATAGGTTGGATATTCAACGTGATAAATGTGAAGAAAAAAGTTATTTGCAATTACACTAATAATCGCATAACCTATACCGGCAATTACACAACCCACATCCTATAATTATGCACATACTTAATTGGGTTAGGATCCAATACACAAAACATTTTTTTCTAGGAAATGTGAAAAGGGTTGTGATCCATTGATCTTATATTTGAAGGGTTGAGATTAGTTTGTTGGAAAAAAATAAATAATAAATTAGAGGAAGGGCATAAAACAAAAACCACATTTCTTGACTTTCTCTCTTCACATCTATCACCCACCCACCACCGCTGCCATCCAACACCACCCACCGGCGCCCAATGCACATGCCAATTCCCCCTATCATTTTAAAACGTTTTTAACGTTTTCATACGTTATTCTTAAAAAAAAATCACCATATTAACGAGCGTTTTTTATCTTTAATATGAGTACCACATTGCTACATTAAAATTGAAAAATAATTCGTGTTAAATGGGTTTTTTTTCTTCATTGTGCTTTATGCTCTTCATTGTGTTATGCAAGTGTGCTTTATAAATATGTTATTTATGTTTTTTTAGTCTATACATGATTTAACTTTGTCCATTGTGTTTTTAGTATGTTTTCCATTGTGTTTTACGCAAATGGGTTTTGTATCGGTGTACATGGTGTTTTATTATGTTGTTAGTATACTATTCATTGTGTTTAAATATTTGCTCATTGTGTCTTTAGTATGTCGTCTATTGTGTTTTATTAGACTGTTCATTTTGTTTTATACCCTATTGTTCATTGCATATTTAATTGGTACTCATTGTGTTTTACGTTATTATTATGTCTTATGTAACTAGGTTTTCGACTTTTTTTTTCAAAAGTATTCATTGTGTTTTAGTCTTCTGTTCATTGTGTCTTTAGTATGTCGTCCATTGTGTTTTATTAGAGTGTTCATTGTGTATTATACCTCATGGTTCATTGCATATTTAATTGGTACTAATTGTGTTTTACGTTATCTCCATTGTGTTTTACGCAACTGGGTTTTCGATTTTTTTTTTCAAAAGTATAACAATATAGTACTCATATTAAAGATAAAAAGACATTCAATTTTAATTATTGTATAATTTAAAAAAAATGACGTATAAAAAAGTTGCGGACGTTTAAAAATGAAGGTGGAAATGACATGTGATTTGCATGTGCATATTCTTTTGATAAAATTACTCTTCCCACTTGTTTAATCCTTTAGACGCATGTCATTTTCTAGTAGTTTCTCACACTTCTCATTTTTTTTAGCTTTTGTAGTATAACTTAACCCTACTTTATTAGGCAACTTATAAAAATAATTACATAGCTTATATGATAATTTCGCAACCTTATTTATCATCACGCATACACATAATTACTTAAATAAAAATGTGCATGTGATGTATACTTAAATACATAATTATTTACGGAGTATGACATAACATGTGTAAAAAGACTATGTTCTTCCTAGAATTTCTTCATAATTAAAATGATTAGGTACGCTTTGATCAATTCATATGTATTACTTTTTAAAAGGACAGTCGACATAGAAAATATTTAAGTAGCGCATCGTGGGAATTGTATAAACCGTTTGTATATTTTGTTATAATTATAAATGAATGGATGCATGTAAAAGAAGATACGAAAACACGACTTGTCGACTTGATAATCCCTCATGCGGATAACTCAGATAATAATACAAAGTGTCGTTTTCTAATAGTTTAAAATTTCTTCTATATGAATTAAACGAATAAAAAAGATATCCTTTTTAAATTATGTAAAACAATATCATTTTTGAATACTAGTAGGCTGCCCGCGCGATGCAGCGGGAACACACCCATTGAGATTTTAAGGGTTGTCCGGGGTGATTCAGTTCAATTTTGACCCACGTGCTTATCAATCGTAATACTTCTAATTTTTTATCCTCTCCCCCATGATAGTTCTCCCAACAACATCTACACCAAAAGCAAACAAATTTTGTATTGTATTGAGCCCGCGCTTCGTTGCGGGGTTTGCTATGTTTTGACATGATTGGAATGTGTAAGTGAATAGAGTTTTCATGTCACCATGAAGATCATACAAAAGTTCATACATAATGAAGCATGGATAAGTCAATTGTTTAAAATATTGACATATCATTCATTTAATAATTTCAGCTAAAATTAAATAAAACAAAAAAACATATAGTTCTATAAACAGTATTTCATCTGTTGTGAACTTGATTAAACAATAATGCTCTAATCTTTTTGTCATCCCTACGTTGAGAATTGCCCTACTTCCCAAGAACACCAAGCTCAAAGCCATCCGCCTTGCAATTGCAAGAATCACCACACACTGCAATTGGGTAACACAATAATCCCCCTTCTTCTAATATGGTTTTTGTTAATAAAGCTGTCCTTACAAAGAAATTGCATAAAAGCCAAACATATTAGCTCACAATAGCCAAAAGCAAATATTTTCACAAAATAAAGATTGATTACTTCTATTTGACATTGAAATGACAATATTTACCATTAAATCTAAATGTTTATTTACCCATCAAAATATTTATTTGACGTCTAAACACTTTGAAGGCAAATTTATTATATATACTACATTCTAATCAACAGTTTGATCAAACTCTCGAAAACGGCAATCAATTTCTCTTCTAGATACAACAAGCCACGAAGAGTAAAATAAATTCACAAAATAAAAATACCAATAAATAATATATTTAAAAATACCAAATACAGAAGATTTATATCATGAACATGAGATTTAGTGTTTGTTGAAGTTTTAGAAATGGTATCATTCTTCTTTCTCAATTCATCTTCCTATTCTTTAGACAATGAGGCATGCTTAATTGCTTGTGTCTTGCAGCTATTAGACTGCAAATACAAGATGGAGGATTGTGATGAAGAAAGAACAATATATAATTTATAAGAGTGTGTTGTCCTTTCAGTTTTCCCCAACTAATTATTAACTTTTTAAGAAGTTACATCCCTTGACGTTCTTCTTTTTAATTGTTATCAATGTTAAAGTATATGATTATTAAAGACTATTGGTTTCTTCTCAACATTTAATGGATTAGTAATATTTATTAAATTAATTGTTCTTTGGTGCAAAAATAAAAACAAAAACAAGTCACCCTATTAAAATTAAGCTCATACATAAATAAGAGATACGTAGATGCTTTTGAATATATAAAGATAATATTAATACCCAATGATATTTCAAATCGTTTTCTTTTTGTTGCGGTAGACTAATGAAGTGAGAACTTATGTTCCTTTTAATTTTTATAGAAAAATATTTAGCTGAAGAAATACTATTGTTGTTCAAAATATTTACTAAAAGAAATATATTGGTAAAAATGGGATGATAATGATAATGTAAGTATTATTTAAATTACTAATAGTTGAGTAAATATGAGGGGCAAACAAAGAAGGTGTAAGTACTCTTTAACTAACCAAACCTTGATGATGTAAAAAATATAATTTTGCATCCCTTATTAACTTTATCAAGTATTGTACTATAAAGTTAAATGTTGTAATATATTATTATAATATATTGTAGATATGATAAAAAAAAATAGGTCATGATGTAAAAATTAGAATTTAAATTAAATCATGATTTATTTTGATTACATAAAGCTCTTAGTCAAAATCGAATATTTAAAGTCAAGTATGTTGCATTTAATATGTTGTATTATATTTGTCTTATCAAATAAATGAAATTACAATTTTGCCCATCTAGATAAATACGAAAGTACTACTTTACCCGTCTAGAATACACTATATAGTAGTATAGATAAACGCAAAAATATATCTTAACCAAAAGAATAAACAAAATATAAAAAAAAGCCTCCAAAAGGACCCTGATGCATGATGTGTGTGAATTAAAATACGTATAATATATCCCATTGTTGTTGACCACTTGGCTGAGTGAGTTAGATCACGGTTTAAAACGATGGCAAATGTGTGTATATATAATATATATTTTTCTATGTTATATCCTGAATCTTTACGGGATAGAAAAATGTAAAATCAATGTAGCATAATATGAGAAAAAATAATTTTAATCATATAAATAAGAAAAAAAGTATATATTAACAAGAGAATGTATGTTTAAATGAGGTGTAACGACATAAGCAATCATTGTATGACGTGATTGAGACGGTGGTTTTGAAAGTGTAACTTTTTTTATCAATAAAATATTAAATGGTTTTTTAATAAGTGGAAATATAAAAAGAATTAGTTAAGAAAATAAGTATTAAATAAACAAAAGATAAACCTGAAATTATGATTTAATAATTTTATTTCATATGAGAGAAAAATAAGATAATCATGAGATTTTTATTTATTGGGGAATTGGATCTAATAATCCAAACTTTATCTGTCGTTGGCCGATAATAATTTCTAATTAAAAAATTCTCCACAACAGTCCCAACTTTTAAAGTATTGGCCGACAGTGAACTTTTATTAACTGAAAACTAACCAAGTTAGTGGACGCTGAGATGGCATGCCATGTCACCATCCACGTCAGCGTCCATGTTAGCGTCAATAATTGGGGCTTTTGCATGATATTTATTTTCTTAACTAATTCTTTTTATATTTCCGCTTATTCAAAACCATTTAATATTTATTGATAGAAAAAGCTACACCTTCAAGACCACCGCCTCAATCACGCCCTGCAATAGTTACTTGTGTCTTTACATCTCATCCAACTTTAATTAGTGAATTGTAACAATAATTTTAACTATACATCTTATACTATAAATAATATACATTTTTACTCTGTAGTTTATAACAATTGTTAGCTTGTGAATAACTTTGATTCTTTTTAAGTTTCAACTAAACACCTTACACTATTAATAATATATGATTTTAACCCTATAGTTTTGTTTATAACTTTTGCTTATTAGAATTTTATAAAGACTAACTACACGATCACGTTAAAGTTTTTTTTTTTTTTTTTTCTGATTTGAGTATAAGTTTTATTTAAAAAGGAGTTGTATTCGAAATTTTACTTAAAACGTGGTTGTATTCAAATTGATAATATGGTGAAGAACTGAGTCGATACTGACCAACAACATTGGTACCGTTATTGGTGTTGTTGAATCAGAATTGATATTTGTTTTTATGATTTTCTTTAAAACACGACTTTATTTTTTTAAGTTACACCATACAACTTTTGTATAAGAAACCCATTGTAAATATTACTGTATCAACTCGGTTAGCCATCGTACCGGTATTTTAATTACAACTCTTTTTCCATATCAAATTTATATCGTAACACCGAGAAAAAAAATTAAACGTAACCTTATAGCAAGTTTAATCTATACGAAAGTTAGTATCGTACCGATAGCAATATTATAGTTTTCGATCGATGTAAAACAAGTTTCAATATCTTTTTAGGCAGATCATGACTTTAAATTTTAGGTTTTCTTTTTCGATTACTATAATGAGTGACGGTACCATAATAAACCAAACCAATGCTGACCGAATTTCTACCGCAATGTGCTGGGTTATTTTCTAGTTATTATTTATAATGTAATCTAATACGATTAGAAAACACAAAAATTATAATTATAATTTCAAAAGTCACCCACTTTTTTTAGGGTTAAGTTATCTTACAAAGGCTATAAAAAACAAGAAGGGTGATAAGCCAGTAGAAAATGACATGTGTCTAAGGAATAAACAAGTGGGAAGGGTAATTTTGTCAAAAAAATATGCACATCCAAGTCACATGCAATTTCCATCCTCATTTTTAAACGTCCGTAACTTTTTTATACATCATCTTTTATTTACAAAATTTATTCCATAAAACTGAGCGTCTTTTTATCTTTAATACGAGTACTCTATTGTTATAGTTTTGAAAAACAAAACCGAAAACCCAGTTGCATAAGATACAAAGAAGATAACATGAAACACAATGAGTGCCAAAATTAAATATGCAATGAACAATAACATATAAAACACAATGAACAGTCTAATAAAACACCATGTATAACATACTAGAAATACAATGAACAGAAAACTAAAACACAATGGACGGTAGACTAAAACACAATAAACAACATAATAAAATACAATGTACACCATAAACACAAAAACTCATTTGCGTAAAACACAATGGACAACATAAAACACAACGGAAATCATAATAAAAACACAATGGACAAAGTTAAATCATGTGTAGACTAAAAAAACATAATAAACATATTATACATGTGTCTTATATCATTGTGTCTTTTATCTAGCATTGTGTCATTTTCTTATTTTTTATCATTGTATCATTTTCACCATTCATTGTGTCTTTTTTTTTCTTCAACATTGTGTTATATTTTCGGCATTGTGTTATATTTTGTAACTCATTGTGTCATATTTCATGATATAGTGTGTTTTTTGTATCATTTTTAGCATTCTCATTTTTGTTACACTTTGTAGGATAACTTGAACCTAGTTTAGCTTTCGATTAAAACAAGCCATTTTAAAAATGCATTAATATGATTTTGCTTAAAAACCGGCAGTTGTCAAAATGAACTTGTGTTTAAATTTTAACATTTTATTTATCATTATAAACAACATTAATAGAAAAAAACATAACTAATTACGGGAGAATGGTAGAAAAATGGGCAACAAAAACGGTTATTTGGGACACAAGGGTTGCGTAATTAAATTAGATTTAGGTCAAACTAGCTTTCGATTAAAACTAGCTGATTTGAAAATGTATCAATGTGGTTGTGTTTAAAACATGCACTTGTCAAAATGACTTTGTGATTAAATGTGTCATTTTATCTTCTAGTACTTAAATTTTAAAAGTAAACAAAACCGGCCATGTGGGACACAAGGGTTACATAGTTTAAACGGTTTGGGGTCAAACTAGCTTTGGAAAAAAAAACCAGCCATTTTTTAAAATATATCAAAATGGTTCAGCTTAAAACTAGCACTGGCCAAAATGAACTTGCTATGGGACACATGGCTTACGTAGCTGAAACGGGGATCAAACTAGCTTCAGTTTAAAACGATCCATTTTGAAAATAATGTATTTTGGGCTTAAAACATAAAACACAATGTTAAGAACATTAAGCAGTGTCTTTTAGCTGTTTTATAAATTAATGACTACAATACATTGCATTGTGTTTTAGATTGTTATGTTTGGTATTTTTCAAGTTAAAACAACACAAAACATCAATTCTAAATCCAAAACATGATGCCTACATGTCAATTCTTAATCATTCTCACACTTCTCACGAAATATATCTTTTGTACAGGAACTTAAACCACATCTCTCACTATATATATATATATAGTGGGGAGTTCAAATGAGAAGAAAATGTTTCGTAAGAAGAAAAAGAACAAATTCTAACCAATAGGAAGCTTTCATTTGATAATTGTATTAAATGTTAAATTGATTATTATTAGGGACACAAGGGTGTATGATAATTTCGACATGTGTAGGATACATGTAAGATGAATTTTTATTTGTGTAAGATAAACGTATGATAATCTCGATATGTGTAAGATAAACATATGATAATTTTGATATATGTAGGATGGATTTTTATATATGTAGGATAAATTTTGATAATGTGTAGGATAAAGTGTTATAATGACTAATTAATTAGATAGATGATAATGACTAATTAATTAGATAGATGATAATTAATGTAAGAAGAGTTAAACTATTTAATGTTTAACCATTATGTAACGTCTTCTTTTTTTTTCTCATATAAAGTTTCTTCTCATTTGATCCTCCCCATATATATATATATATATATATATATGTATAGGGGAAAGTTAATTTGAGAACACCTATATTTCGTGCGAACCGTGAGAATGTCATTTAAAACAATTCAAATCAAAATTTTCTTTTTACACTTATCTTTATTACTAAAATACAATCCAAAAAACACAATTTATGCGTAAAAATTTAAATGTATACGGAAATAAATTGTTTTTACACATGTGTAAATTTACTATTTGTACATATGTAAACTGTTTTATTTACACATGTGTAAAATGTTAATTTGAAAGTGTTTTTGCAAGAAAAGATGAATTATTTGGAAAGAAAATTCGTTTTTTAATGTTGTATTTTGATTATAATTAGGTTTGTATTGAAAAAAAATGATTTTGATTGGTTTTCTCATTTGTTCTCACGGTTCTCGCGATATTTAGCGTTCTCAAGATAACCCTCCCTTGTATGTATATATATATAGGGTTTGGCTAAAATAAAAACCCACTTGAGTTGTGCAAACCCTAGAAACCCTATATAAGCCATTGATTAAGCATCATCAAAGGTCAAGATTCATCCAACTTATTTAATTAATAAAAGGTACATGTCCTTTTTGTTGATAAGTAGCAAAAAGGTATTATGGGTATTTTACACAATCATAAAGTCTTTTTCTCTTGACATATTGACACACTTTTAAATAAGTCAAAACAAAAATGTTTTCTCTCTCCTCTCTCCTGAATCTCTTCTCTTGTCACCCTCTCTCCTCTCTTTTTCCTTGCTTTTACATTTTTTCAATTTTTAACCTTTTAATAGGTAACAATCAGTCAGATTTGTCTGTAACATGTTATGTGTTACGTTCTAACATGTTATATGTATCATTTGTATGTATTTACATTGTTACATTTAACCTTTTAATAGGTTACAATTAGTCAGATTTGTCTGTAACACTTATGTATTACGTTGTAACATGTTATATGTATCATTCGTATGTATTTACATTGTTGCATTTTAAAAAAAGGTTACACTGTAAAAAGAGCAATTTTACATATTTACATACGTATTGTAATATTGAAAAACATATAAACTACAAGTGTTTTACATGTGTAAATCTGTAACAATGTTACACGAAAAAAAACAACAAATGATTAAAACTTAAAAATGTTACAGGAAAAAAAACATCCAAAACCAAGCCCTTTTTCTCATCTTCATCAACCCAAAACCAAATCAACAAATCACCAGGTACTTATTCACCCAACAACTTAAAGCTATTAGAACACAAAAATAAAAAAAACCCACTTGTTCGAGAAGCACATGTCGTGTACCTTTTTTTTTGTTTTTTACGTATCTCTTCTCTGCAAATAAGATTCAAAAGCCTTTTTTCTCAGCTTCATCAACCCATCTGCCTTCACCAAAATTAACAAACCACCGGGTACTGATTCAACCAACAACTTAAAAGCTATTAGAACACAAAATTCAAAAAATATTTTTCAAGAATCAAAAATAAATATGGAAATTCTGATAAAACCAATTGAAAAGGAAAAGAAAAAGAACAAATATACATACAAATTATATTAAAAAAATATTAGTTATCAAAGAAATACACACACATATCCCCTTCCTTCCTTTCATCCACCCCCTTCCATTAGCTGTGAAGTATAATAATAATAAACCAATAATAAATAATGAAGATGATAATAATTTAAGTGTCATAGAATGAAACAACATTATCTTCATATGGCTTTTTTTTTCCACATCTTTTATGACGGATACAAATCAGCAAACACCATAAAAAAACTCAGAGAAATCAGATCTGGAAGTATGAGCTTTAGATCTAAACATTAACGTCGTCGTTTAAGGTACAACTAGCAAGATCCCATACCTCGTCGTTTCAGGTACAACCGTCGACTTCAACCGACACCCCTCTCGAACCAACCCCACACACTCCTTCTCGTTCTATCCTCTCTCTACATCCAGCACACGTTTTCTCTTTCTCTTTCTATTCTCTTTCTTTCAATGGGATGGAGACGGTGACCCGGATCTTGATAAAAAAAGACACCTGCTTTTGAAAAAAAAACCCACCGGATCTTCATATGAGAGAGAGAGAGGGGGGGGGGGGAAGAGAGAGAGAGATGAAATTGAAGAAAGCATAAATCTTCATTTGAGACATATATAACTTGGTAAGGAGAGAGAGACAGGGGGTTAGAGTTGTTGCATAAGAGAGATGGAAATGAGGATTAAATGACTTAATTGCCCTTTTGTTTCTTTCAATTCCATTAGACGTGGCTCAATAGGGATCACACAATAGGTTTCTAGAGTTTGCACAACTCAACAAGGTTTTTATGGGATACTTACCCTATATATATAGGGTTAGGATACTTTGAAAACCACTATGAGTTGAGAGAACCATAGGAACCCTCTTGGACCTTTGATCTTGAGCAATCAATGGTTGAGATTGCATCTAATAATTCTTTTGTCATTTTGTGGATTATTAAACCTGATTATATTTTCTAATTATAATATTAAGCCTTAAGGGTATTTTGGGTAGGGATGTACAAATGTTTATCACTCTTTCTGGCAACACAAACGTCATCTACATCAGTCTCCTATCAACGACATTTTTCAAAAATTTCACTCTCTCTCCCAATTTTCAATCGGATACTTCTTCAAGAGCATCTTCTTGGCATGAAACAGGGGGCGATTCTCTGCAAAATCAACATAAGAAGACGCATCTTCTTTGACGTGCAAAAGATAATGTAAGTAAAACCCTAAGATTCTTTTGATTTAGGTGTTTGCTTTGTGGTTTTTTGTTTTAAATGCATGATCATCGCTGAATCAGTTGCTTTGGTGTGAGGTTTTTTTACTTCGGTGTAATGTGTGTTTTATCTTTGACTGAAAAAAGGGATTTTTGATATATTAGCTTTTGGTGTGCCATTTTTTTACTTCGGTGTAATTGTTGGACATGCATTTCATCTTTGAATGGGGGAAACCGTATTCATAAATTGGGGGTTTACCTTTGGTTGTTTTGATTCATAATAAAGGTTTTTTTATTTTGGGGGTTTGATCTGGGGTTCATAAAAGAAGTAATCATTATTATGTTGGGGTTTTTTTTTATTTTGGGGTTTTGATCCGAAAGTTTGTTTTTGTGGGTTATTGATTCGAAAGTTTATGTTTTTGGCATGCATTTCATTTGTTTTTTGCTACATTTCTCAGCTGATTGTGTTTATTTGTATAACACAGCTCTTGTTAATTGTGTGAAACCATGGTTATTGGGACAAGGAGTGGTAAGAGACAACATGTAGAATTATCAGCAACAGGTGCACTTGTTTGTCTCCCCCACGACGTTAGAGGTTGGTAAAAAAGTTGTACATCAGTGTTCTCTTTCTGCAAAAAAGGGCCAGTGTTTTTAATTTATAGTTTGTTTTTTTTTTTTTGACAGCCACCCCTATCGACGTTGGGTCATCTACACTAGTGTTTAAAGCAATTAAGAAGCGGAAAAGGACCTTTGAGATCAACTCAGACTCGGAGGGGGACAATATCGGTGACAGCGAAGAGGTGGCCCCCAAACGGAAGTTAAGGACAACACAGTCCTGGGTAAGCCTAAAAACTAGGTCGTCCCCCTGGCAGCTGTTCTTAGCTGTTTCTAAGCTTAGTAACAGGCAACAAGAGGCAGTCCGGGAGATGGGGTTCGCTGATATGTTGGGTTTCGTGGTTGACGGGATCCCAGTGAAGCTAGCACACTACGCGGTTGATGCTTTCCATCCAGATAAGATGAGCATGAAGTACGGGCGACACGAATTACCCATAGATCCTACTGTTGTGCAGAAGGTTTTCGGGATTCCACGTGGCAACATCAAATTTGCATGTCTTACCGAGTCTAATCATTTACACCCGGCGCTGCAAATTTGGCATGATAGGTACCCCACAACATGTTACCTTGCACCGACGTTGATAGCAAAAAAGATCATGGAGGATGAGTATGAGGATATGTTTACTTTCAAAGTTGACTTCATTATGCTTTTTGTGACTACAATGATTAGTTCTTACAAAAACGGACTTTGCAAGGAAGAGATCCTGAAATGCTTTACTGATGAGACCAGATTCGAGGACATCGATTGGTGCGACTACATGGTGCAGTCGCTTAAAGGTTGTAAGCATAAGTGGCGACGTATGGACCCAACCTGTGCATTTGCCGGGCCGCTGACTTTCTTGATGGTATTTTTTAGTGTATTTAAACTACACGCGCATGATTTCCCCCCATTTTGTTATATTCTGTTGTGACAACTGTTTTTTTTGTTATTTTTTATTTTTTGTATTCAGCTACTATACGTTGACAATTTTACGGTCAACGGAATGAGCACTAAGCCTGGTGTGCGTGCTATGCATTACTGGACACAGGAGTTGCTCACTGTGCGCCAGGAACATGAAATAAAGAATGGTGGTTTTGGGTTAGGGAAGAGAAAGGAATTAAACGTTGGAGCATTCGGAGAGGATGGTCGTGTAGGAAAGAACATTGAGGTACCCCCCCCCCCCCACATTTTAGTGTATTTAGTTTATAGACATTTTTTTAAACTTTGGAAATGTTTTTGGTATCATAGGTGGATTTGCGTGTGGCTCGTGAAAAGGTTGCAGAATTTAAGCAGCTGAAATTGGGTGTGGAGAAAATTTTGAGGTCATTATCGTCAAAACATCTGAATAACATGCGTGTGATTGCATTGACAGCCGACTACAAGAAATCTTTATCGTTTGCTCATGAAGATGCTGGTGAGCCGTCGAAAAAGTTAGATACGCCTACTAAGAGGATCATGGATGTGGTGACAAAGTTGGGTGAGCGCTATGGCATCGGGACAGTGTCGAATGTGTCGGTTGATGTCCAAGGTATGTGAAAACAAAAAAAACACAGTTTGAAAAAATTTTCGTAAGTTGCTTTTTTATACACTAGTGTAACTAAAAAAACGGTGTTGTGTTTTCCAGGGGCGGAGGGTCATGTGGAGTCTGCGGATGTAGACAGTCATGAGATTCCCCTGGAGCGAGACGCTTCGGGGGACGAGGACGATTCGTCAGATTCGGGGGACGGAAATGATTGGTTATTAACCAGGATCGAGCCAGTTGGAGAATGGTCCGGGGGTCACCCAGAAAACGACCAAACTGTTCCAGTTACCGGAGTTATTAAAAAGCGTGACCCCGTAGACTGAGATGCTGTGCCCAACATAAAGGCGTCAGAAAACGTGGCAATGAACACTGGTGTGAAGACTACAACAACTGAGTCAGCGGTACCTACTTCATTGGGGTTGGGTTTAAAACACGCATTGGTTCCTGTTGTACAGTGGTGTGGTGGAATACAAAACACATTGGCCGGGGCGATGGCCACCCATAGGATGAAGTTGGGTCTTGCATCCACACTATGGAAGCCCTATGCAGGTATGGATGCCAACAAAAAAACATTTAATGTTCAAAGATTTATAAAAATATATAACTTTTTGTTGCAGGTGTAAAAAATGGCCAATCGACGGCACCAAGCCAGCCAAGTTTTAGCCTAGGGCTAACGCAAGACATTGCGCCTAAATGTGGAGAGGCCGCAGTCGGCTGTGTGGGAGGTTAACCATGGCAAAAAAAAAAGATGTTTTGCTTCTTTATTATTGTTTTTAAATTTATTTATACTTTGCATTTTTTTACATCAGTGTAAAGAAAAACTCATTTTTTTTGTTTTTGGTTTGTAGGATCACCAGGGGAGGTTGTTACTTTCAGCCAGCCCAGTTTTAGTTTGGGCCTAACCCAGCTCGGAGATAGCAGCCCCGAAGAAGGTTTATGTTGCACATGTTAACTTATATGAGGTTTTTACACTGGTGTTTGTTTAAGACTAATTTACTTCCTCGTGTAGGCAAAAAACACAAGGAAGAGATGGCGCAAGATTTAGTCGTCAACGTGGCGAAGGATATGGCGGGTGAAAAGTTGTCAGGTATTGGCACTTCAGCAACGACAAGCAGCGGCCTAAAAAATGTGTCTACGCGACGGGGGATGACAAAGAATATGGCGGCCAGGATCCCAGTTTCTTTGGACAGTGATGTGGAGATAGAGACGAGAGACACAAGAAGGGAAAAAGCCGTGTGGACCTTTCTTTTCAAACAGACAAGTAAGACCGTGCTGATGGAGCAAGCAATTGCCGACGTTAAGAAAGGGTAAGAAAGTAGTTTTAGCGGCTGTTATAAATTTTTTTTCTCGGTATTTATTTTTGATAGGCGGCGACTTAGGGTCCATATGTCCTACTTTGGTGTAGGAGATCAAATGTTGCAAATCAAGGGGAGGAGGGCATTGTTAGCCACGAAGATTCTGAGTCCTCAGGCATAGACCCCACCAAACATTACCCGTAAGTGTCCGGCCCACCACCCCCTAATGTCTTTGAAAAGCCGTTTACACCAGTGTTTCCTGAGTGTTTTTTTTTCTATGGCAGGTATGTAATGTTTGAGACAACTTACGGTTTGCGAGCTGAGACTCCCTACCTACAGTCTTTAGCCATATGTAGGAGGTTGTACGGGACGGTGATAGATGCTTGGGTGCATATCCTTAACACCGAACCAGAGTATCAACTTCCTGACGGACCACGACGCTTATTTGTTGCTTGCTCCACGATTGTGAGTTGCTTATCATATTACGGATTTTATCTACCCCCTATATTTTAAAAAAATATATACCCCTGGAATTGAAAAACAAAAACATTTGTAAACAGGTCAAGTGGATGTTAAAGTTGAAAGAGGACAGGGAGGGTAGTCGTGTGGACGCTTATAGGAATGGCTTGTCGGGGGCGCTGTGTGGTGATGATACTCAGCTTGATTTAGGGACATTTGATATGGTTTTTGTGCCTATGCTGGAGTGGGACCACTATTACGCACTGGTGTTTGACTTGAAACATGAGCATATATGTAACACCCCAACCGATGGCGGAATCATCGAGGTGTCACGTAGTGACGATTGTTCAAAAGCTCATGGTACTAAAATGTAAATATATTATTGAATAATTCAAATTGTCTTACATGGATGAAATAGGAAAAATACAAAAGTCTAAACAAAACATGAAATCGAAATAAATTATTAAAAACAAGCACTAAAATCCAATGCTATGCAACTAAGATCGAACTGCACCTGAAACATGTACAAAATAAGTTTTTGTCAACACATGAAATGTTGGTGAGCATTCCTAGTTTTAATACATATAGTAAGTAGGAAAACGTTATACAATTCAAGTGCAAAGCTACAGTGCATTTATGTAAACGATGTATTATACAAATGAGCGAAATCAATCCTGCGACTGTATAAATGTACTAAAATGAACGGCGGTGTACTTATCCAGTAAGTACTTAACAATGACCATGGATTCTCCGATGAAAAAGGGGGAGAATCACCTAGGTGGGTTGTCAATCCAATAGCGCTATCCAATGTTAAGGTCGGCTTGTATAAGGTTAATGATTTCACTAAGTACAAATGTATTCTACATGTAGTGTCTAAGCATAAAGCACGCTTGTAAGCCAATGCACATAGTACTAGAATTGTATTGTAAAAATGTGAACTTGTATGTGTAATTTGTATCAGTGTGCATGTAACACCCCAAAAGTGAATAAAAACAAAAAGGGGATAGGAAATACTCACAGTTTGCGTAATAACTTGAAACTCTACCAACAACGAGATGTGAACTAGGATTATCCCAAAGGATTAACCTAAAGAAATAAAGTATTTGTAAGGGAACGAACTTAGAGTCTAAGTTTTCTAGGATTAGGCACTTAGGGTTTCTAGACTAGAATTTAGAGATTTAGGGGTTTTTATGAGGACATGTAAAATAATTAAAAGTGCAAACAATGGAACGACTCGAATTTAAATAATACGATTTTATGTATAAAATGTAAAAATATTATTTTTCATTTTATAAAAGTATTTAGCATGTGGTATAAGGGAAAATTAATTTTTAAAAATTATTTCACATATTATTTTCACTTAAAACGGAATATATTTGAATATAATCAATTGAATAGGATTAAATCATAAAAATAGGGAAAATAATATTTTTTTTACAGAAAATAACATTACCAAAAAGTTTTATATGGTTAGAAATAATTCCACAAAAATTTTGGTATTAAAATGATTAAAAATGAATTTTGTATGAATTAATTATGGTTTAAATAAAATAAATACATTAAAAATAATGAATAAATATTTTTCTGAAAAATAAATTTTGGAATATAAACTTTAGGATTCTGATAAGATAGGATAATTTTTATAAAGTTTTTGGATTAAGTTTACTATTTTTAATAATTAAAATAAGTTTATAACAATAATTAAATAAAAAGCTGAATAATCATAAAAAAATTGAAACAGATTCTGTCCCATGGGGGACTCGAACCTGGGATGTGTCCTGTATAATTATAGCGCCCAGACCAGTTGGTCTGTGTGCTGATTTGTGATTAAATTTCGATTAATAATATATATGAACAAAACCTGAAGGCATCAATTTAAAAAACAAAAGAAAAATAACAGACAAGCTGCTGGGAACTGGTCTCGAACCCTTGTCTATCCTGTATCAGATACATGCCCTTGGTCTGGGTGTTTGTTTGATACTTAAATTCGATTTATATTATACATAAACACAATCAAACAAAATCCCCAAATCAAATCCTTATGAACCCTAACTTCCTAATCCAACAATTGATCAATAAATTGATACATAACATAAACGAAAACATAGGGCTTTTATTCCCCCATTATAAATCGACTACAAAACCAGAATTAATTGGATTTTAACATCCTGGAATAGTGTTGAATTCGAACACCAAGACCCGAACACAAAAGCTTCAATTGAGAGAGATTTAGGGTGTAAGAGAGAATATTTTTGGGTAGGTTATGATCGAGAAGCATGTCAGAATTTATAGGTGTGCTCAAGGTCGGTCAATAGCATCGAATTAATGGTGATTGATTCGGGTTTTAGGAAGGTTTAAAAACGCGGTTGAAAACATTAATATTAACAATGAATCTGGTCGTAATACAGAAATTGATAGTTGTCAATGACGAGGATGATTGTGTCGGTCACACATCAATCATCAATTGTTTCCAAAACAAGTTTAAAGGCGCTAATTTTTTATTCAATGTTTTGGGTGTGATGGGTTTTGACTTTCTTGTTGACTAGGTGAGTATTTGGGTTTGTTTATGTAGAAAATGTTTTCATAGATAATATCAAATGTTGAAGTGGTGTAGTGGTTGGTTGTTTGCTTGTTAACACTTAGGATGTGGCTTCAAACCCGGTTCTAAGCATGTATTTTTTATAAACTCATTTTTTTATATAACAATATATCAATTCACTATTATTATTATTATAAAAAATGAAACTTTTTAGTTACGATAAAGGTTTAAGCAGATAATCAATAGTCGTAAGAAATAAATTCGCAAACTTTAATTATTGAATAGTAGCTTCGAGATACAAGGGTTGAAAATGTAAATACAAAAAAAAGGGACTAAAGTTGCACATTGATAGTAGTGAAAGGTGACGGATGTCACAATATATGCGTGATAGATAACAACAACCCCAAAAAGTCAAGCGTGTCTCTAAGAGACAACCGGGACTACTTGCATAAGAGCACGCCATACAAAGTGGTAAAAACTTTTATTTTATTTTATTTATTTATTTATTTTTTGGTTGACCGATTAGTAACCTTGAAAACTGCTAAACTGTCGCAGAAAGATATCTTTGTTCGATACCTTCGTCTGGTGAGGCACGCAAAGGCAGCTGGGATGGGGCGATGCAATATCAGGCGGGTTGATGTCCCATGGGCTACACACAAGAACACATCGGACCGCGGAGTGTTCCTAATGCGGCACATGGAGAAATACATGGGGGTTTCAGTTCCTTTCAGGTGTGGCTTCAACTTGAATGGTAAGAGAAAACAAGCACAGGTGGATGCCTTGAGGAGGAAGTATGCAACGAAGATCTTGCTGGCACGTAGCAACATCTACAAGGATCGGATCTCGGATGATATGCTGCGTCGATAAAAAAACGTGCGGACGAAAAAGGGTGGTCTGTTGGGGACTAATGCCATGATGGGGACGCATATTAGTAGTTTTTTTTGTTGGGTTGTAACTTTTAAGACAAATTTTATACTTTGGCTACCCGATGGGTTGATGCTAGGGATGGCAATCAAACCCGAACCCAATGGGTAAACCCGAAACCCGACACATTTGGGACGGGTTTGGAGTCGGGTAATCGGGTATGGGTCCAGGTATGGGATTAGTTTTTATTTTTTTCGCGGGTTTGGGACGGGTTTGGGATTTGATGATATACCCGACCCGGTTACCCGATAAAGTGTACCCGTTTGCCCGATTAAATACCCAATATAATTTCTAATATATCTTTTTAAATATGTATGCATAATATATCTAATTGTCCATCTACATTGTCATCTTGTGCTAAAATTACCAAAAAGTTAGTGTAATATTTGTTATCTATGTCTTTGATTGTTTTTATATGATTTAAGTATTTTATATTTATACATTGTAATCATTTATCTATATATTTAATGGTAAATGTAATTGGTTAATAGTTACATAATAGATGCCAGTCGGGTTTTTGGTCGGATATACTCAATGAGTAAGTTTTAAAAATTAATGGGTTTACCCGAAACCCGCGGGTTTACCCGATACCCGATGGGTAATTACCCGACACAAACCCGATGGGTTTTGGGCCGGGTTTGGGACAAGCATACCTAATCGGGTATGGGGTTGGGATTACCTAAACCCGTCCCAAACCCGACCCATTGCCATCCCTAGTTGATGCCGCGTTTTGGTGTGATGTTTCTACTTAATGTGACTGGTTGATAAGTACGTAACTACGTAGTATCTTTTGTATCCCCCTTACACTGGTGTAAAAAAAGGCATGTCAAAAACACAAAAACAGTTTCATTTTTCACTGGTTGATTATTACAAAAAAAATGGACAAAAAAACAGCCTTGATTCACTTTGTGACTGGTATATCAGCAAAAAAAGGGCCAAAATAGATAAAACAGTTTGGTTTTGTTGTTGTGTCTTTTAAATACCTTGGGGCTCTTTACACTGGGGTCACACAAAAAAAGAAGAGCACATACGCAATCAAAAAATGAACAAAAAGTTTCTTCATTCGAACATATCTACTATTTGTTTGTAATTAATCTGTCCATTCCCCACTAACCTATGTCATTGTTAGTAATTAGTATCTTTGTGTATCACCCTTACACTAGATAAAAAAAAGGACATGGAACACTTTGTTCAGTCATCAAAACAAAAAAGGGTGGGTTGTCGTAAGGCCAACAAAGTTGTGGCCGCATTGATCAGCGAATGCGTAATTAGTAAAAAAGGGGGCATTTAGTGCCTTGTGGTGTCCCTACACTTACACTGGGGTAACCCCCACACAAAAAAATTATAACCCACATACTAAAATAAACACCATTCCATTACTGAGTTTGCATTACAAAACAAAGCATACACAGCCACATACTAAAGTACCCCTACAAACACAACCCCCTTCGCCTTTGCCTGTACATAATTTACCACATAAAAACAAAAAAGCCCCTCCCGCCAAAAAAAGCGTTCTAGCACATTTAGTATGGTTAGAAAAAATGCGCGTTCCACACATAGTAGTTAGGTCTGGAACACGCATTTACACCATATAAAAAAAACACACACATAAAATACGCGGGGGGGGGGGGGGGGGGTCGGGGTTTTTTATATAAGTTTTACACCACATCATATAATATAAAAAGTACTACGGGTAGGTTGTTCAACCATGTTACTAGGGGGCTGGTTGTTGGTTCTTCTTGGGGCAGTTCCTGGAATCAGATCCGTCACGTATTCTTGGCAAGTCTTGCATTGGCGCGGGTTCTTCTTCTTCTGGTTTACCGCCTTTTCACCGGGGCCAATTAGTCGACGGTTCGTGTCACATCCCTTGTTCCTTATTCCTTGCGGGTTGCTGCATTCTGGCTCAACATCCTCTGGTACACCTAGCAGATTCACGATTATCGCCTCTTTCACAACCTCTGGTTCACTCGGGTCATTGCTCCCCCTGTCATAACTCCCTCCATCAGACCCTTTAGTTGTTCTGCGAACGTCGATAAACGATCAGGCTCGGCAGTTAGGCGATCAACACATTGAGTAAACATGTTAAACAATTCATTACGCATCACGGCACTAGCGCTGTTGTCCACACCATACCAAGAGTCTATGCTAAAAACAGATTTAGGTAACACCTCGCGCCTCCAACGGGCTAGGATATACTTCTCAGGTATTGCCTCGACCTTTGTGTACCTGAACACACAAAAAATATGTCGACACAAATATCCAATCTGGGTCCAGCTGTTGCATGAACATATTGTGTCCCCATCAGCAGAGTTCACCCTAACCTGGCAAAAACACAAAAAAAAAAGTCAACCTCTGTGCATGTTCCCAAACTTTACAGTAGGGGGGGGGTTAAAACATCAGGGCAGCCGTACCGTGAAATCATTCACCACATCCGAGTTCTTGTCAATGTGTTTAATAGTGTATTCCTTAACACCGTCAACCTCTGCCTGGTTTGTGATGACGCAAAGCAGTAACCCTTTCTGGATTTCCTTCCGAACCTCGTTGAATATCGTCTGAGAATACACCGTAGCACAATGCTTTTCAATCGTCAGGCCAGTTTTAAATTCAGGGACCCGATAGTCAGTGTTAAACTCTGCAACCCTCTGATTGTACCTTTGCGTGTCCATCGTTGTATCGAAACACAACAAGAACTGCACAAGTATATTTGCCCAGCTTGAATTAACTTTGAATGACGCATTAGTGCTTTCACAACGCGAAGTAGTCTTCATGAGACAACACATTGGAATTTCACGGAAGTAAGCGGGGACCGAAAGTTCCTTGATGCTGTACATGTGTCTTAGCCACTCATTGTCGTTCAGCCCATATTTGTCAAGTAGCTTCTCCCATCGCTTTTCAAATGTAGACGGCTTAATGTACACATTCCATACCAACTTATGAATCGCAGCCCGAACTTCTGAATTGTCATGAACACCTCCTGCAATCTGTTAATTGAAAAAAAAAACACACAAACAAAAAAGTTAGTATCCACCCCCCTGAAAAAAGAAATTACACTGGTGTAAGAAACAAAGGATGTCGCTACCTTTGCAGGCAGCTTCTTCATAATGTGCCACATGCACAGTCGATGGCGTGACTCAGTAAAAACAGCAGCCACTGCTTGCTTCATCGTCGGATCCTGGTCCGTTAGCACCAACTTGGGTTGTTTCCCATGAGCCCCGAGAAAAGTGTTTAGCAACCAACAATATGACTCTATAGTCTCGCTAAATAGCAGGCCATCGCCAAATGTAACACACTGTTTATTGTTGTCGACACCAGTGAAAGGGACAAAGATAAGATTGTACCTAGGGCGGCACATAACAAAACACAGAAAAAAAAATCACCATCATACACATAAAATTAAAAAATATAGGCAAGGCATAAAAATTAGACATTTATCGCAAGTTTTTTACATGTTCGTTTGATATGTGGCATCAAACGCAACCACCTCGCCAAAAGCTTGATAGTTTATCTTGGATATCTCGTCCGCCCAAAAAAGGTATATGAGCTCACCATTGACAAGGCTGTATTTGAATGAAAAGTTTGGTAGGTTCTTCACCCTGTCCTCCAACTTATCAATCATCATCTGCGAGTCCTTGTTGCCGATAAACATACGAACACTCTTAGCAAAATTCTTGTAATCATTAGGGGTTCGCTTCACATTGTGGTGACCGCCTTTTAAACTAACTTGCATTCTGTGGGCTACCGTCGGACCAACTTTATTGAGACCTACACGATGGATGAATTCTTTTGTTGCAAAATCCAGCTTCCTACCTATTTTTGTTAAGTCTCTGTTGTAAGAAGGAACAAGCATGTGGTTGTGCGACTCTTGAAAATGGTAAATCTCCCACATTGATGTAACATTACATAACTTAGCTCTAACCCCCGCCTTGCAGTCACATACCTGGAAAGTTGATTGCCTAATCTTCAATGAAGTTTCATCTAACGAGTCAAATTTCCTTTTTGTTTGCGGTTTACCTGCCTTTGAACATAGGATGTACCTATGGGTAACAATACCCTTCACCCTTTTTACAGTCCCCAATCTAGTCGAAAAACCACACTTCTCAGCGTACGACTCATACATAGCAACAAGATCTTCCCACTCCCTATACCTCGCCACAGTGTTTGGTTTCACAGACTCCTCTACAATGGGTTTACAGTAACGGCTACCATTAGGCGTAAACCAGTAAGAAACAGCAGAACCTACACATCACCAAGACCAAAATTTTTTTTACACGTGTGTATTGTTACCATATGTGACAAAAGCCTAATATGCTTGCAAGCCATGTACACCTGTGTAAACACAGAAACTTTACCCATATAAGTCAACTAGGTTTTGAATAAAAATTTGACCCAACCCACATTGTTTGCTACTTTTCTTTGGTATACAAAGTTTACCAAACCCCTTCTCACAAAATAGAATCTAAAAAAACACCAACAAAGCTTCCATTCCTAAATCACCAACAACATATAAATAACAATATTTTTGCCATCACTTCAAAAGACACATACACACAACCCATCACTAAAAAAAAACATTCCCAAAAAAACCATCACTACAAAAGACACAAACACAGAAAAACACATAGTAAAATTTAAGTACAGAAAAAAGAATTTAACTAACAAACACCTGTGTAATGACAGAAGGTTTACCCATATTAGTCAACTAGGTTTTGAATAAAAAACTTTACCCAACCCACATTGTTTGCTATTTTTCTTTGGTATACAATCTTTACCAAAAACCCTTCTCACACATATAATCTAAAAAACACCAAAAAACTTCCATTTCCAAAACACTAAAAACAGATCAAAACAGTATTTTAACTACAAACCCAAAACCTTACCATCTTCATTCTCGATCACCCGGTGACTAATTAGGGTGTCCTCATTGGGTTCAGCACATGACTCCACCTCATCACACGAGAACAACCCCCCTGGATGCATGACTGGAGCACCCCAATATCAGAATCATCGGCCAACCCTTTCCCCCTATCCTGGGCAGATGGACCAACCCCCCTTGTTTGATCGGCTGTGGGTTTTCTCTAATGAAAGCGGCTACCTCCTGTAGTTCTTTCTCAGAGAAAAAGTCGATGTTGTTGTCACCATCCTCTGAATTCTCCATATTTGAAGTGAGTATGTTAGGGTTTCTTTTTTTTGGTGGGTAGTGTTGAATGATCAGCTTTGTTGCATGGGGGTAATTAATATAAAGAAGGGTTCAATGAGCTGAATTTTTTTGGGCAGAATTATTTTTCTCACACATTATCCCAGGAGAGTCTTGGGATTATGAAGATAGTTGTACTTATTATTAATATTATAAACATAATATCATTTCAATAATTACACTTTTAATCAACTTGATAGAGTAATAAGAAGCAATTGACACAAATGCCCTTTAATATAAAACCCTTACCTTGCTTATGTGTCACAATATTATTGGACTAGGGGAGTTCTGAAGTTCTCGCAACTCAGAAGAGTTTTCAAAATATCCGAATCATATATATATATATATATATATATATATATATATATATATATATATATATAGGATCCGAATCATATGAAAACTCCATTGAGTTGTGAGAACTAGAGAACTCCTCTAGATCAATCATGAAGTGACAAGTCATCACCTTTATAATATTTTTTATTTTTTTAATTAGAGACATGAAAGTCTTTATATGCATCCACTTGGGGGTATTTTAGTAATAATAACACCCTACCCCACCCCCACCCCAAGAAACATTTTAAATAATAATTATAATAATAATCATAATATCTCTCACACCTTTCTCTCTCACACACACCAGCTCCCCCCTCTCTCTACCTCTCTCTCTTTAACCCTCTCTCTCTCTCTAAAAAACATACAGATCTGAGAAAAACACACACGAAGGTAGTGGTGGTGGCTGAGGGTTGATGACGATGGTGGTGGCGGCTGAGGGTTGATGACGAAGGGCGGTGGTGGCGAGGGTGTTCGATAGGGCTGTAGGTTTTAGGGTGGTGGTGGCTGGTTTTTTGAAGGCGGTGGGTTTGAAGGTTGAAGACGACGGGGCTGTGGGTTTGAAGGTTGATGACGGCGGCTGGGTTTGAAGGTTGATGACGAAGGTGGTGGCTGAGGTTTGATGACGAAAGTGGTGGTGGCTGAGGGTTGATGACGAAGGCGGTGTTGGTTTTTGAGGGCGGTGGTGGCTGAGGGTGGTGGATCTGTGGTGTTTGAGGGCTGAGGGTGGTGGATCTGCGGTGGTGGCTGACGACTTGTATGTTTTTTTATTATTTCTATTATTATTATTATTGTTATTATTATTATTATTATTATTATTTTCTGTTATTGTTATTATTATTATTATTATTAATGATGTTATGGTGAAAAGATAAGTTTTTTTTTGTTGAAAATTTTGGGGGTTTTTGTTAGGAGAATATGCTGCGAAGAAGATGATGTTTTGTGTGTAAGGAGCCGATGCTGTGGGGACGACGATGAATGGTGTGGTATGTTTGTAAGAAAACACTAGTGTAAACATCAGTTTACACCAACGTAAATATGAATGTATAGACGTTTTGATGTAAGAAAACACTGGTGTAAACTTTACACCAGTGTAAATATGAATGTATAGTTGTTTTGATGTAAGAAAACATACCATCATCTTTTGTAGTTTGGGTTTTTACACTAGTGTAATTCTGTAGAAGTTTTATGTATGGCAGATTTACCCTGGTGTAAATAATTACACCAGTGTAAATCATTCTCATCATATTTTTGTAAAATTATGTGTATGGCAGATTTATGGATGGTTGTTTTATATAGATGTAAGTAAAACACTAGTGTAAATTTTACACCAGTGTAAAAAACGAGAGGAGATGACAAAAAATGCATGTTTTGTTTTGTTTTAAAATATTTTTTTTAAAAAGCAAATTATTTTAATTAAAATAATAAAATAAAGTTTAAAAAATATGATTGTTTTTAATAATGGAATAAAAAATATGATTGTTTTTTTAAAAAGTAATTTAATTAAAAAAATAAAATAAAGTTTAAAAAGATGAATATTTTAATAATAGAATAAAATATTGAATAATATAATATTAATTTTCTCTCTCTCATGGAGTTTTACCTAAATACCCTTAAATGTACTTTAATATATTAAAAATGTTTATTATTCAAGTAAAGACAAAAATCACACCCTTTTAATCTCAACTATTGGATCATCAAGATCAATGGTCAATAAGAGTTCTCTAGTTCTCACACCTCGGTACAGTTCTAACATGATCCTAACCCTATATATATCGATTAAAACACGGATATATAATGTATTACGAATACAATATTTAAACCATGCGATATAAAACATTTTGGGTATAAGTGATTTTCTTTTATGTTGCTAAGTTGATCTTGTATAGCTTGATTATTTTACAAGTCTTAACTTCAGAATGTTTTTTTCAAAAAAAATTATGTACAAAGTGCTTGATTAAAAACCTCAAAGAATTATTGATTTCAAAATGTTAGAAGCTATTTAACAAATCGAAAAAAAAAACTTGATTTCTTTTAAATTTATTCCTTGCGTAGTGGGGGTAATGGACTCCATGGGGGCGCGATGGCTAATTGGCTACCTAGCGCATGGAACACCGTCCCCGCCGGCAAAATGGAGCCGTGATGGTTGAGGGCTTGATGGCTATCTCTAGAGTGAAGCTCTGCAAATGGAACGTTTGGTTGTTTGTGTGTGTTTTATCATAGGCAAAGATGGTGGTGTGTGAGAGTTTTAAAGATAATAATAATAATAATAATAATAATAATAATAAAATCAACGATTACCAAGCTTATTACCCGGTACACACCTATTTTATGTAAAGCCCCATAAAGCACCTTATCTCACTTTATTAATATTTTAATCTCATCAAGCCCCATCTAGCGTTCACATTGCCCTTATAAATTCTGTTTACATTTTGTGGCCTCCTTCACACTTAAGTGTTCTAGCTAGGGCAAAATGGAGCATGGACCACTCTATATTTTTGATATACATAAAAAGTTCAAGGTGAATTATATAGTGGTACCACGGCTATCCCGTACCAACATCTGGTTGAAAGCATCTCTCTAATTCTTTTTCGATATGGCTATTTCGTACCTTTCAGCATGCAATGCTTTCCTTTTTTACTTTTTAATCAGCGAAAACTAAAAGCAGCTCAATTGTAGCTGCATAAAGAGAAAGATATGACATTTTCCTATTTAATTTGTTCACATGAGTTATAAGTAGGCTCAACAAAGTCAATAAGTGGATATATATGAGTACCTCAATAATAAAACCTTTAATTTCCACTTGTTTTTGATAAAACACCCTTTGATAAGTGAATTTCCACTTTTTTTTTTATTTCACTGGACCAAAACTAACTGAGGTTAACTCAGTTAATTCCAATTCCCCTATTTTTTTTCTTCCAAAGTACTGAATTTAAGTTACTCAATTAGCTAGGTTGGGTTGTTACGGATAATTAATTAAAACTTGTTCGTTAGAAGACATTCAGAAATGGATAGATAGTTATCCATACTTCGGAAAAGGAAAAAGGCTTATTCGGTGTATCATTATGGTGGCGTGTTGGGCTATTTGGAAGGAACGAAACAAGAAAGTCTTTCAAAATACGGATCCTAAGATTATAGAGGTTGTGGCGATTATAAAAGCTATGGCGTTCCTATGGATTAAGGCTAGATCGAATGTAAATAGTATTGTGTGGAATAATTGGGTGAGTTATCCTTTGTATATGTTGTAATCGGTTTGTCCGGGCGGTCTTCTTTTTAAGGCTAGCTCGTTTTTAATGAAGTTTAACATTAAAAAAAATTAAAACTTGTTGAATTTATTCAGAAGTAGCCAAGTAGGTCTGTAAACGAACCGAACGTTTATAAACTGTTCGTGAACTTGTTCGCCAGGAAGTTGGTTTATGTTCGTTTATTTAATAAACAAACGAACAAGAATTTTTCTGTTCATTTTATCAAACGAACAAACATAAACACATGTTTTGTTCGTCCATTTATGTTCGTTTATGTTTGTTCATTTGTGTTAGTTTAAATTTTAATAAATTCATAACTAGTTATATTTATGTGAATATAACAGAAAACGGGGTTTCTAATTACTTATACAAATAGAACTAACTAGTTGTATAAAATCACGCGCGTTGCGCGTTTTACAATCAAGATTTAGATGAGGAGTTGATCAATCAATGAATTATACAATCGAGATTCCATTTTGGTTGTAAACGTTAAAAAAAATAAAGAAATCTACACAAAAGGTAACACATAATATAAAATCACACGCGTTGCGCGTTTTACAATCGAGATTTAGATGAGGTGTTGATCAATCAATGAATTATACAATCGAGATTCCATTTTAGTTGTAAACGTTAAAAAAATAAAGAAATCTACACATAAGGTAACAAATGAAATTTGTAACGAAATTACATAATATTATGTTATTTATATTAATAGTATATAATATAATAAAGTTTTTGAATAAAATTATAATGAAATTACATAATATTATGTTATTTATATTAATAGTATATAATATAATAAAGTTTTTAAATAAAATAATATGAATAAAATAATAATATAGTTTTTAAATAAAATAATATAAATAAAATAATATAAAGTTACTATTCAAAGAGTTTGTATGTTAATATAGTATAATTATTAACTGGACTTTCTAGTAATAAGGGCTTTCCAATCAAACTTATCGTAATTAATCGCTAATTTATATAAAAACACTACCATAGGTTTGTTAACTTTTCTTTTAGGTTTAAACGAACAAACATAAATAAGTCGATTATATGTTAAATTTATTAATTAACAAACATGAAAAATAATTTGTTCGATTATATATTTGTGTTGGTGCTCGGTTAAACTTAGGTAAATAAACACGAACATATCTATGTTGGTGTTTGTTCAGTTTATTTACATGCTTATTTTGAAGACAACTACGTACTGAATGGCCGTGTGTACGTTAATCTATTTCTGTTTATTCTCTTTTATTCGGAGTACGATTCAAGAAATTAAGTGCATGCAACCGCAGTCCAGGGTAACTTTTTTTGATGTACACGTTGTTATTATGCATACACTACACTATTTTATATGAATTTTTCTTCTTGCCATCATTTGATATTGTCAGTGAACTCCTCCGATCATGTCTCCTTACCTTTATTTAACTCAATATCTAACTAGTTTAACCCACATATTACACATCAATTAAAACCATAGCAAGTAGCATCAACCCCGTCATTAGAAAAATTCAAAAAATAAATGAATAAAAAATGAAAAAAGAAATAATCAACTCATATCTACGTATCATCATAGTTATTGCAAAACGAAAAGGCTCATTTACATCATCATGCCATCTCCAACAAAGCACGACTACTAAACCATATTGTTCAAAACTCGACTTAGTTGAAATCGAAATTAACAACAATAATAATTTTATATTAAAGTTATTCTTTATAATCTAACATCTAGATGATTATGAAACAGAGCTTAGTAACAAATGTTTAAAACAACGTCTGTTTGAAGGAAACTGTTGAAGGGATATCTGTTTGAATCAATAACTGTTTTTAGTAACAGTTGTTTTAGAAAGATCTCTTTAACAGACCTTCGGCACTTGAACAGACGTTACTCTCACCGTGTTATCTGAAGTATGTTTCATCATCTGTTTCTTTTTAATATGTGTTATCATAACAGAGCTTTTTATGCGTCTGTTGATTTATCATCAGCTGTTTCGTTCATTAGTGACTATATATCCATCAATGGTTTCAAATTAGCTATTTCATTCATCAATGGTTACGAAAGGAAGAAGCAAAACCATCAATGAATGGATTTTCAGCTTTAGTTAGATTTAGTCTTCTTGTGTTTTCACACGGCATTTCACCTAGTAATAATAATAAAGTGATTGGGGGAGACACGTGTCACTTGATGAGGCCATCCCCACCCTTGAATTCTTGGTAAAAATTTTACATTATAAATAACACAATTAACCTAATATTTATTAATTTATAATTATAATATTTATCTTTATCTTTATTATTACTTTACTATATACTAGGTTAGAGTCTCGTGGGTACCCACGGTTCATCCAAAAGTAAAATGAAAAAAAAAATAGAAAAATAAGAATTGTAATATGCAAATTGTTTTGATTACTAAATGTTTGATAATGCAATATGTATGAATTTTGATGTTAAACTGCAAAATGTCATCTAACAGTTTAATGTAACGAAATGATGGATATATTAACTAAGTAAAGTTTAATTTGACAACAATATAAACAAAGAATGGAATCAAATGAATAATATTGTATTTATTCTAAAGGATTTATTATCAACATGATCATTGAAAGTGATTAAACATAGTTTTCATAAACACTGAAAATAATAATAAATAAAATTCAGTATTCAAACTTTTAAAGCAATATAGAAATCAATTATGTAAGTCATTATGAGGATACAATTATGTAACTTACTATGCGGATACAATTAAGAAAATACAACATTTGATCAAAGCAAAATGAAACTTAACACATAATAAATCTTCAATACAACAAAACAACATTGGCAACAATGTTAAGATCACCAATTGCTTTTAAATTCCCATCAAACAAACAATTGATGCCATAACGTGTGAAAAAAATATGGTCTTAAAACATCGTGATTTGATTAATATAGAATGATTTTGTTTTTAACTATAGAGGTTTCTAAATGGTCAGTTCAGAATCATAAAGTAGATGATTTTGGCCCCTTTAAACAAAATTTTGAAAGCTTTTACAAAAGGATTCAAGAAGTAAAACAAAATTACAAAAAATGTACACTTTTGCTTACACTGTCAAAAGCAAACACTGAATGATTAAAACTTGAAAGATCTAATCTTAAAAAAATGAAATGCTAACTAATTTCATCAGCAAATTCATAAAAAACATCAAAAACGCACATTAAAAAGACATGGAATGGTAGAAATTGACACAAAAAAGTCTAAAACATAAGAAACAAACATGAAAAAAACCTTGGGACGCATTTTGTGTTACCTCCTCAACCCTATGAGGCACACTTACACAAAAACAATCTGAGACTCGTTTTCATACCTAATCGCCTTCTGGCATGCGCATCACCCATTTTTTAAAACCATGAGTAGAATATTTATGTATTTATACTGACATGAAGCTAATAACAATACTTTAAATCCTATACCCATAAATATCATATCATGATGGTATTCATATCTAATGTTTTTAGCCGCTTCTAACCAATAACAATAACAAAGAAACCTAGAAAACAAAAAGAATCAACTCATTATACCTACAAATCTTCAGCGTCCATTAATGGCCCCATTAGATATTGCATATAAATCCCCGTATTATAACAATAAATCAAACAAAATGTCAAATGGTGGAAGCACATTTCAACATCTTTTGCGCTATACAAACGGATTTATTCCCTCATTTTTGTCATGACTACACCTCAGTATATCTGCAAATAGAAATGTATATGGAAACAGGTCAGCTTGAGTTGTATTTATCGATATCAAGCTGGAAAAGCGTCGTATAAAAGAATTAACCAAAACATAACATCTTTAATCAACAACACAAGGGTGGTGGCGACACATGTTGAGTAACCGAGCCATATAGCATGCCACACCTTCAATTTTTAAGCTACCCGAATCGATGGAGATGAAAGCCGATGAATTCAAACTACCTGATCTCCATCTTCCATCAACAAAACGATGCGTCTAGTTATACCCAAGCCCTACCCACACACCTTGTGGCGGTGTAGCCGCAGTACCCAAAGGGTGCACCCAGTATCCTAAAACATGTAATCAATTAATTATATTATCATAAAAAAGTTCAAACCTTGAAAAGATAATAATTACATAACTTTCCCTAGCATACCACTTTGATCAGACTTCTTGAGTTCTAACACCTCAATGCTCAGCTTTCCCATCAATTCTATGATTTTGTTTTGAGCATCATCCAATTTAATGGAATCATCTGCATCCCTACTAGTGGTGGTTGTATCATGATGTGTTTGAGGTTCTTCAACTTCATTCACAATGTGTGATGCCCCCTTTTCATGATATTGGGGAGTTCCAGCTGTATTGTCTACTAAAATCTTAGAGGCTTCAATAAATTCTACAGTTGTTTCCTGTAGAGTGGTCTTAGGTATGTTACCACCTCTGCAATCACTACTACTGATCATCCTGACAGTGATGGACCTCTTCCTCATGTAAGTTAGGTCTGAATTCCTCATGTACCTGAACCATTGATGTCTTTTCAATCCCTTTAATTTGTAGTTTAGATTGGTTCAGATCATTGTACTAAATAATATCAACCTCCATGAGCTAATTTGAAAAATTGGAGTTCAAAGTTTGCTTCTCTAGAGAAGAAGTCCTGGGCAGTGGACTAAACATATGAGTATCAAATGATAACTTTATTCTAGGTTGGACCTTTGGCTTACAACATGACTTTCATAGAGAGATCATGAGGAGTTTGGCTAGGTAGAGGTTCCGAGACATAATGTGAAGAAGTAACATCAGTCTCAATTAGTTGTGATTGAGTTTCACCCTTGCTACCAGGGACCTCATCTTCCTGAGTAGCCACTTTCATTGGTTTCTTGGTGTCACACCCTTCAAATTCCACTTGTGGGGTTTTACCACGAGGTGCGTGACACACTAGGATCCAAGTCAACGGTCATAATAAACGACAACTATATGATATGAAAACGAGGTATTTAAACTTGGTTATAGACCCTAAAACGACGTGATAAATAAAAGAAGAAATTAAACGCTAAATCAAAATGTGGCTCGTAGGAGACCCTAGAAATCGGAGGTGCATCCGTACCAGAGGAACGATCCTAGCCTCGAGCAAGGATTGTGTGAGAATAAATAAGCATTGATGTGGTCTAATGAAGGCATGTCAAAAATGAACGAAGTGAGATAAACCTCATGGGCCTTAGCACATGATGGATCAACGGACGATCGGAAATCTAAAATATACATAAATGGTTGAGAATTGCAAAAATGAAGACAATGCCTTCATAATAAACCAAACGAAGTCTGTTGGACCACTAAGCATACGAATCTTAAGTAAAGAAGACATAAGTAAATAGACTTGTGTGAATCAACAGGGTAATATAACACCATGAAGCAAAGACAAGTAAGAACCCTTTGAGAAACGCTGAATTGATCTAAAGGTCAATGAGTCCTAAGGGACATAAATAAACAGAAACGGGTCATAGTATATAAACGAACCTTATAAGGGTAGACCATTAAAGTAATTGCCTTGGGATCAAAGTGTTCTGAGGAATTAAATAAAAACATGATCCGGCAGGGGATGTGAAGACGGGGTGTTATACACGAAATAATACCTAGATAAATAAAAGAGTCAGGAGACTTGGGTTAAATCTCAAACAAGATGCTTGCGAGAGCTAAATGTGTAAATTTGAAAGGCTGGATAAGAAAGGGTCACGAACACTATGCTAATTCTTTTGATAGGATAAAAATCCTAAAAGCCCGGGGCATTGGCGCAAAAGATAATAGGTGATCAGTTGCCTAGAATTTATTTCGACTAAGAGTGAAACTCACATACTAAAATTCGGATTAGATAACACCAGTGTGAGTTAAAGAATTCATGAGACAGGCGAAGTGCTATCTGAGGTATTATATGGAGGATTCCATGGAATATTCTAACTCTAAATGAGTAATGCGAAATACTAGCCTAGCACTGAACTAGGACATATGCACGTTGTAAGATCCCACATCGTTTGGGAAAGGGAAATAAACACTTCCTTATAGTGGGTGGGACACCTTCTCTGGCGTACGCGTTTTGGACAGTCCTTCGGGGGTGAGACCAATGCGAAACCCTAAGCTGGGTCACAGTCTAATACGGCTGGGCAGGAAAAGTGGACAATATACGATATGAGTTACCTTATGCTATTACATCCTGTTAAACGAAAGTTGGACTTTTATAAAGTCCAACAACTCTTAACTCGGAAGTTTGATAGACGGTGTGTAGAAACACGTCATAAGTCGCAGTCCTGAGATTGGATGACTAACTAAAGCATGTGACTTATGAAACTAAGTCTATTTGTAGCCGAAAACGAAAACCCTAATGAATTAACTATTCACAGAATTGGCAATCGGATAGTAACAGAACGAATGATGAACCATTAATAGTCTAGTGATAGCTAAGCGATCATTAGAAGGTTCAAACGGGTCAAGTGTAGTCATCACGACTGGGACCCAGAGGAATGCCTAAATATAGCTAGCCTAGTGGCAGGTGAAAACACTATCAGAAAGGACACGCGGTGTCTAGGTCAAGGAAAACGTGAGGCATGGAAATGACTCGCTGCTTTCCGGTAAAACCATGGTATTATAAGAGGCCTTAGAGCCGAAATCAAACTGAAACTAAAACCACGTTGAGAGTGGGTGACGATCTTCGGAAACCCATTATGATAACTAAACCCAATATGTGCCTCAGTGCATAGAAATGATTCCAAGTAAGATAAATAGTCGAATGAATTCCCTAAACCCTTGTGGATTTAAGGGATCCAAACACACGAAGGAGTCAAATTGCTGACACCTGGGCAAACCATGACACCTACAGGTGCCTGAACTAGAATAATTCCCGGCAAGGGTAGATGAATGTGTATACGTAAATACAGGGGTGTAATCTAATTCAATTAAAATAAACCTCGTCGAGCGAGGATAAAACTCAAGATTAACCATGAGGCGCGACCCATGGGAATTCGTAGATATATCCTGTTTCGAGGACGAAATCCTCTTTAAGGGGGGTGGAGTTGTAACACCCCAAAAATTTCTAAACCGTATTTTATGATAATATAAGCACACAGGGCTTTTAACTAGAAAATACTTGACAAAAGATGAGAGGGGCCATATTTGCCAAATGACCAAACTTGAGTTTGGTTAGTATTAAAAACAAAACATGGAGATGAACACCATAAATCCCCAAATTCGTTCATCTTTACACACACACACCAAACCCTCAAGAACTCAAGAACAAGCTTGAATCAAGGTGAAATCAAGGGGCTTTTGTGTGCACTAGCTCTAGATTGAATCATCCAAGCTTAATACACCTCAAGGTAACCTTTATTTTGCCTAATTTGATGATTATGCTCAAGTATGATCATAATGAAAATCATTGGGTGGTATAAACACGTAAAAATTATGGTTTGTTATGGTTGCTCTAGTATTAGGGAACGATCATACATCTTAAATTGTGTAAACTTAACAAAATCTTTGGATGATGATTATGCTCATGTAAACTCATATTATGAAGAGAATGGGTTTATGGGTTGGCTAAAATCTTAGCAAAAACCTTGAAGATTATGACTTATACAATCATAATTGGTAGTAAACTTGGACTTAGAAAGCAAGTGGACTTGCTAAATATGATAAACTAGGAAAATGGTGAAACTATAAGATCCTAATGTCCTAAACTTTAAGTTAGGAAAATGACGCCTATAAGGTGTTTGATAAAATTCCCCAATGAAACTCGTTTTCATTTGGGCATAGTTAAGGCATTGATAGCTTGATCAAAAATTGTGTGGTCAAATAAATAATGTCTAAGAGCATGATTTTAATCACCAATGTGGATTACACATCTAGGTGTGAGTACAAGAAACTTCGTTTGGTCAAGAAATCTCGGAATGAGGTAAAAATGGAAGCACACATAAGGTAAGTCACTCGTTGGCTTAAATCTCAATATATTCCTAATATGTTTATATGCTTAGTTATACCTTTGTATGTATATTTGAAACTAGTCATTGGAATGTCACAAAAGAAGCTTAAACGAGATTCATAATTCATAGAAAACGGCCTTAGAGGAAGGTTGTCAATATCCCAATTAGGCTAACGGGTCAATTGGGTGAAACACTAATTAGAGAAGGACCTAAATCGAGGGTCAACATTATGACGATATCGATTGTTGTTAATTGCTTGAGCATATTCGTAGACTTTATGTTAGTAATCTCAAGCTAGTCTAGAAGCAAAAAGGGGCGCAAGCTAAGGTAAGTCCTTCTAGTACTCAAATCTCGTACTCATACCATTGTGATATTGACTTGCTAGGGAACCACTCCCTAAGTGATAAGTGACCGGTGAATCAGTTATACCAACGGGCAATGTAGACTGGGTGCTTGAAATTGCGCATAAATGGCCCACAGGGCCATAGACGCTAAGGTACGTAGCGCCACAACGGCATATTGCCCAAGGGAAATCTTGAAAACTACCTCAAGTGATGAGGGATTAATAAAAAATCAGGCCGTGAATCGATTGGGGAGGGAGTTAGGATGAATGGGGTTACTAAAAGGTAACGAGGACAAGTTCCCGATAAAACCCATGTGCCCAAGCTTAGTCCAAACCCACCATTGGTATGTGTTGGGTAAGCTAGAACCGGATAGTGAGCTAATCTCCCAGGTGTGAACCTTGACTATGTCTTTAGATGATCATATGTCCATCTTTGGTTTTGGTCTTGGTTTTAGGCGAATACTTCTAAACGGGTCGATTTGGGTAAACACAACATATGCATGTAATAACCGAAAAGGGAACTTGATCAATGGCATCTTATAAGCATGATATAATGGTGTTAAATAAGTCCCCAAGTGTCCCTAGGAAGGGCCTTGAACATGGGTTCAAAAGTATCCAAATCCCATTTAAAAACTAGTCAAGATGTTAGTTTCACATTTTTTTTGTGCAGCAGCATGCGCCTAGGACGCCCAATTGATAGACTCCGGATGCTCAAGACCTTCTGGAAACTCCCTTCACGACGATGGGCAACGTCCTGGACGCCCAGAAGTGCGTCTAGGACGCTCAACCTATTTTTTGTTTTATTTTCTCTGTTTTGGGGCCGTACGCTACGGCCGGTCTTTTTCATTCGCCTTTTGTTGGTTGTTTTATTCAATTACTTGACTAAAACTAACACACATTCTTGGGTTTGTTTTTCATATTTAACCATAGGTATATAACTCAGAGTATGGATGATGATCAAGCTCATTTTATGAAGAACCGAACGTTGCATCATGTTAGCTTCCGCATAGACTCTTGATTTTGGGTGTAGAACTTAAGCCTTTTGGGTTGAAATCATTGTGAATAACCTAGTACTTATGTCAAGTGTTTCAAAGTCGTGTTTTGTATATATTTGTTAACGTCTTAACATGGTTTTTGGTAATAGTATCACAAGTTCAACCCTTATTTTATTCGTTAAACATATGAGAATGGGTTAGTGTCTTACAAAAACCGTGTGAATTTAAAAAAAAACAAAGATTAGATTTTAATTTAAATAAAAATAAATAAAACAATCAGTGGGGTGCTGCCTCCAAAAAAGTGTTTCATTGAAGTAAATCAGTGAAGTGATGCGGTAGTGCAGGATTGGTTAAAATCAGTTAGGTGAAAAGTTTGAACTATGAGCGCCCATTCCCTCTTAGAAAATACTAGAAGTGAAGGAGGAAAAGTTTTTTTCATCTTCTTAAATATGCTTTCTAGATGAATAATATAAAAAAAAATTAAATTTTTTTAGCGTAATTACGTCATTAGAATAATTACAATAGTTTACAGTAGAGTAAGTACGTTACGGCTGTTCAAATCTCTTGGCGCTCGGTGCTCGCCGATCGTTCGGAACTTGCTCGGAAAATGCTCGCTCGATTTTTCGCTCGGTTGTAAACTAGTCGGTCGGCTCGGTTCGGTTTGTAAACGAGCCAAGCACGAGCAAAGGACCGCTCGGCTCGGTTCGGCTCGATATAATTTGTATTAATTTATTATATATATAATTATATATACACATTAATTGTAATTATATTTATAGTTTTATACATACCACTCTATTGGGTTTGACTCAATATATACAATTATATTTATAGTTATTGGTCCAGTCAACACAATGATAACTTAACAATATGTTGAATTGTACAACCCTAAGTCGTGAAAAGACATGCTTGACTTCTTGTTCCTATTAGTTGTCCGTCATCAATCGTCTCCCGCTATCAACCTACGCCACAATGCGACAATCGTTCTCTGTAGTATGCTCATCCCATTACTAGCCTCAACCTGAGCCTCATTCTCGGTCAACCGGACCTCAAACTTAGGGGCTGTTTGGTAGCCTCTTAATGAGGCTCTTAACCATTCAGTGCTGAATGATTCAGCATTCAGCGCGTTTGTTTCAGCCTCTGAATGGAATGGTTAAGTCTGAATCATTAAGACTTGAGATGTTGCTGAACCATTAAGCACTGAATCATTAAGCACTGAACTAGGCTGAACCTTAATGAAACTCTTATACCAATGTGGGACAAGAAAACTAACCATTAAGAGATCCAACTTAATGATTCAGCACTTAACCATTCAGACCTCTTAACCATTCAGAGCTCCTAATGATTCAGCACTTAATCAACCAAACAGCCCCTTAGTGTCATCATCGGACGGTTGAAACTCGGTCATCACTAGGCGGCGAGAACAATAAAGGAAACAACCCAAATTTATGGTTGTCCGAAAAACTCGCCGCTCATCGCTCGCTCGAAAAAATTTCTGCTTGAAAAATGCTCGCTCGATTTCCGGCTCGGTTGTAAATGAGCCGATCCGCTCGGCTCGGTTTGTAAATAAGCCAAGCACGAGCAAACGTCCGCTCGGTTCGGCTCGGCTTGTGAACATCCCTAAAGTACGTAATTACTCTACACTATTTTTTTTTAGATTTTAGTACTAAAATACATGTTTAACAAGATTGAAAAAAAAAAAATTTTTAAAAAAATCCTCCACTTCTCATGTTAATGGTTATTTATAAGATAACACCCAAATTTTCATTACCTCGTAATGATCCATTCCATTCCCCCTTCTATTCCATCATACCAAACGCTACCTAACTCACGCACTCTCTAAATCTTTTGCTTTGTCCATCTTAAAGTTTTATCACACGTTAGCATCACTAGCCAACAAACCTTTTGCATTTATATTGCTGACTTGTAGTGTATAGCTGTAGTCATAGGTAAAACAAACCATCCTAATAAATTAATTAATTAAATCAAATGAAAAATCAACAACCGGATTTTCGTTTAGAACAAAGGCGGATATTAATATTCTTATAAGGTCAAACATGAAGAATGAGACTAACAGGGTGCAGCCAAGCATCCACATTAAAGCAATTACTCAGTGCATACTTAAAAGTGCTAATCCTAAATACTTTAAAATTCTATTTCACGTGGGTGTGTGAAACACGGTTGCTAAAATACGCGAGGAGATTAGTGTTAAGTGTTAACTTAGTTGTTTCATTATTATTAGATTACAATTACAATACTGTCTTAATTTGTTAAGTCGATATTTAATAAGAATAATAAGTTAATTAAAATATTATATTTAATAACAAATTTAAAGTCAATAAATTCTGAAAATGAAACGAACAAACAAGTGAACTAAAAATCTATGATCAATTCATAGACACCCTTGAAGGAATTAGTTAGCTCAATTCTTGATAGCCTTCAAATCAGCAGCGTAAATTAACATTGTATATATGATGAATATATGAACAAATTAAACCAATAAAACCTAATGGAATCAAAACTAAAGTTAAAACATAAAAAACACACTTAATTATATACTCAATATAAAGGTATTCCTTTAAAACTTGAAGGCAGCCACAAGTATCGTTGATGGTGGCTGCTCGGTGGTGGTCTCGTTGTGGAGTTTGGAACAAAAGCAAATAGGTGTGTGGTTGGTTTCGAAATAACGAACAGGGCAGTGGAGGTGCTATACGTAGAGAGGGATGGAGATGGTTTTGTGGGTCTTAAAAACAAGGTTGTTGAAACGATTTAGAGAGGGTGGAGAATGGTGATTTAGAAAGAGTGGAGGTCGTGAAAGAGAAGGAGAATCCAAACATATATCTTCTTTTTAATTTCTATGTTACATCATAACACATATTTTAACACTTCATATTAGATTTGTCAATCCAAAAGACTTCTTGGATATAATAAGCATATATATAACACTTCATATTAGATTTGTCAATCCAAAAAGCTTCTTGGATATAATAAGCATATATATAACACTGATCATTATATGCATATATAGTTTTTCTTTAACACGAACACATGACCGCTTTAAAATACATTTCTATGTTTGTTAAACTAATATAGCAATAGTAGATAAATTGTACATCAAATGTAAATTAACAATCTTTGATTATGTGGAAGTTTGAGGGCCGGGTAAAGTTAGAACATAAGAAATCTATATCTATCTATCTATATATATATATAATAAATGAAAAGTGGATATTTAAGCAATTTGTTTATGTGGACATGCAATTTCTACCAGGTTTTTTTATATATATATTTTGGTTTATCTTTTTCATGATATGATCCTATATATATATATATATATATATATATATATATATATATATATATATATATATATATATATATATATATTTAAAAGACTCTTTACTTTAAAAACAAATTCGTTTTCAGTTAAAATTATATTGATAAAATTAAACTAAATTAAACACCGCTACGTCATAAATTATTAGAGAAATATAAAGTTACTAATAAAATTAAGTGAGTTGAAGTTGTATATAACTTATACGTATATAGTATAAGTGATGAAATTAAAATACAATAATGGATTATTTTACATAAATTTCTTATTGTTCATATAACCTTTTATAAATAAGAATACAATTGATCGAATGGCGAGTAAACAAGCAATAAGTTACGCCGCTATCTCCTTTAGAAAATAACACATGGCATCTTCTTACTTACTTGATGGGTACTCGTTATTGTGGAAACCAATTAGTGCAGGAAATTATGTTGGACGGAGGGAAAAGTGTGCTATTGTTTTTCTTTATATTTAATGTGACCTCGTCAAAAATATGATTCAACCTTATTCAAAGGTGGCAGTATTTCAATATTGGTCAGGTGGACATTTCAGATTTTCAGTCAAACTTTTAAACGTAACCAACGTTCATATCTGTCTATAAATACCCAACATCATCTCTTAATTCTTCATTGTATCAAACAACATTTCTACATACCTTTAGAGATAAAATGGAAAATCTTGAAGCTCTTACCTTTTCACTTGCTGCATTCTTTTCATTTTTGTTATGGAGAGTGTTATATTCTTGTTGGGTTTTGCCCATTAGAGCTTACAGAAAGCTCGCCTTTAACGGGTTTTCTGGTCCGCCACCAAGCTTCCCGTTAGGTAACATCGCCGAGATGAAGAAGAAGAAGAATGAGAATATCAAATCTTGTTCGTCGTCTTTGACGGTGTCTAATGATATTCATTCCAGTGTTTTCCCATACTTCGCTCAATGGCAAAAATCCTACGGTAATTAAATATGAGTTTTGCTAAACGTACCATATACCCTTTCTGTCCTTTACTTGTTATAACCCCACAAAAACTTATCATATCAAAAATATTATCATATTTTCACACTCTCCTTTTCAAACTAAAAGACAAAAATATCGATCTGCTTGATTTGATGTCTTTAAAATTATATGGGAATGAATATTTAGAGGTTGGGTACATTTAGCCTACCAACTAGTTCTAGTCATATCTATTGACACATATCATTCTTTATTGAATTTTTTATCAAAATTATTAAATTAGGGTTTACTGTTTGTGATTATGCAGGAAAAGTGTTTATGTACTGGCTAGGAACTGAGCCTTTCTTGTACATTGCTGATCCAGAATTCTTGAAGAAAATATCATCTGGGGTGATGGGGAAAAGCTGGGGAAAACCAAATGTGTTCAAATATGACCGAAAACCGATGTTTGGTGATGGTTTAGTTATGGTTGAAGGTGATGATTGGGTTCGTCATCGTCATGTTATTACTCCTGCATTCTCCCCTTCTAACCTTAAGGTTATATCTCTTTCTATATATGTGGCTCTATCTTGATTAAAAAAAAAAAAAAAAAAACCCTCTTTTAGTCATTTAGATTTTATGAACAAATTAGTAGAACATTCATGTTTGTGATCTTTTGAAAGTAATAGAAAACTATAGAAATGTAATGATATAATGTTCTCATCCATCTCTTCTTAATTTAAAATTTTAAAAATATATGTATACACTTATTAACAAATTAGTTTGAACTTTGATGGTTGGTTAAAATGTAAAAGAACTAAAACAATATATGAAAAAATATATATACATAAGTTATAACGTACACATATGTATGTAAGAAGCATATTGGTAATATTTGTTAACAAATTAAACTATGCACATAAATAGAGCAATAAAGTTCATTAGGATTTAGAGTTTAGAGTTAAGATTCCAGTACTTGCTACCGTGTGTTCTTTTTAGAAATATCTTTGATCATACTAATTTAATTGTATATGTTTAACAGGCAATGTCAAGCATGATGGTTGAAACAACAAGAAGCATGCTTGACCGGTGGACGAATCTAATCAACAAAGGGAAACCAGAGATCGAAATAGAACATGAAATCATAGGCACCGCAGGTGAAATCATTGCCAAAACAAGCTTTGGAATGAATTTCGAAAGCGGTAGAACTGTTTTCAAGAAACTAAGAACAATGCAAGAGACCCTATTCAAATCAAATCGTTACGTAGGCGTCCCTTTCGGCAAATACATGTGTTTGGGACAAAATCTTGAAGCTGAAAGACTTGGGAAAGAGATAGATGCTCTACTTTTGTCGATCATCATCGACCGTAAGCGATCGATGGCTGAGAATGGTGGTGGTCAAGAACAACAAAATCTTTTAGGGGTTTTGCTGGCAGAAAAGCATGTGGATGGACAAAAAGGAAGGAAACTGAGTATGAGTGAGCTGGTGGATGAATGCAAAACCTTCTTTTTTGGTGGGCATGAAACCACAGCATTGGCTATCACTTGGAGCTTATTGCTCTTGGCAGTGCATCCCAAGTGGCAAGATGAACTCAGAGAAGAAATCAAACAAGTGATTGGTGATCATGATATTGATGCAACCACAGTTGCTCGTCTAAAGAAGGTAACATATACATACTTCATATAGTAACATGCTAGGATTTTGTATTCTTTACAAACTATAATTAATAAGTTATAACAATCATTTCTAAAAAGGTGTAATTCAAAGTATAACTTTATTTTGGTTTAAATTAACAAATAACAAGAATCTTAAGCCATATATGATGGATATAATATGGTTATAAAGAGTTATTTTGTATAAGTTTGTGATCTATTTATTTTCTTTATTGTATAATTGTTCGGTTGATGTTAGGTTTGATCAAAATCAAATATGGATAATGATAAGTACAACTTATATATTTAACATATTTTGCTATATGTATGGTATTAAGATCATAAAATCTTGCCAAACAAAAGAATTCAGTTTAATAATGTCATAGTGCTCATTTAAAACAAGTCACAATAGATATATCATGTTAGTTAAGCTATAGATCATGTAAATTAAACAAACAAAATCTTATCATAACATTTTGTTTTGTTTTGTGCATATCATATTGGATAAGATTCCTAAAAACATTGATAACCAACAATACTAGTCAATTTATGTTACAATCAATTAAATATCAAATTATGTTTTGTATTGTATTGATACTTATATTTTATGCCAACAGATGGGATGGGTGATGAGTGAAGTTTTGAGATTATATCCAACAGCACCAAACGTGCAACGACAAGTGCGAGGTGACATTCGAGTAGACCAAGATTCAGTGATCCCCGATGGCACCAACATATGGATTGATGTAGTGGCAATGCACCATGATCATGAGTTTTGGGGTGAAGATGTCAATGAATTTAATCCTGAGCGGTTCAAGGATGACTTACATGGTGGGTGCCAAAACAAAATGGGCTATTTGCCTTTCGGCTTTGGAGGTCGAATGTGTGTGGGCCGAAATTTGAGTGCAATGGAATACAAGATTGTTATGAGCTTGATCTTGACTAGGTTCTCGTTTTCGTTATCCCCAAATTACACTCATGATCCCTCGATTATGCTTTCCCTTCGGCCTATGCAAGGATTGCCCCTGATTATGAAACCCATTTAGGTTTATACATAGGTATATATAGTTACCGAAAAACAAATTGATTTTTCATTATTAATTGTTCTTTACTAAGGATAAACGTATAGTCTAAACGTATGTAACATTATTATTCTAGTATGTTGTTAATTCAATAACATATACTTATGTCACATAATAGTGTTAAAACAAGGAAACAGGCAGAACTGGATGTACAATATTTGATTCTTATTTCTTTAATGGAATAAAAGTTGGGGTTTCAATTATCTTCCGTATTTTTATGCTTTCATAAACATGTATGATCATAATCTATAATCTTCAAGTATACCATCTTACGTGATTTCTAAAAGAAAGAAGAGAAAAAACAAAACAATCTAACAACACTGTCAACAGTTAGTTGACAACCTACTTAAGATTAAATTATTAGGATGCTTAGCCGATAGATTCTCTTTGATATAAGGGTTTATTAGCCCACAAAATTTGGAACCCGGGTAGAAGCCCAATATTCGTATATGGTTGAAAACAATATATAAAATAAGATAAATTCAACTACTAGTATTTATACTAGTATTTAGGAGCCCGCATTGTTGTGGCGGGTCCATTAAACCAAACGAAAAGTAAAGGTAAAAAGGTTGAACCATGCACGCTTGTCGCAAGGTGTTAACGCGCAAAAATTAGACTAAAACGTACATATACAAGAATAATCAAGTCGGGCTACCACCCGCATGTTAAAACGGAGCCGTAACCAAGAAACAATAAACATAAAAGCGTTAAACCAGAAATACGTATTACAGTGTGTAAACTCGCAAAATTTAGATCGAAACAAACATGACCTTAGCAAATTTATGATATCAGTGGTGGTGCAAATTGACAAATTGAAACAATTGTTGATCTTAAACTTTTCAATCGACGAACTCACTGAAGATTTTATTATTTTGATTCATTGTGCTAAAATTAACACCAGAACAATCGAAATAGAATGCAATTGACCAACGATTCAAAGTATGTATGACATACGAACGATTAGAATGAAAGAATTGAAATGAATTGTACAGATGATTATCCTTGAATGATCCCCTAATCAGATTATATAACCCTAATCTGATGATAACGAACACTAACAGACTTACTTGTAAAATGACACAACCAGTCTATACTTTGGAACTGTTGTTACACACAGACACAACAAATATAACACTGAAATAACTTTGGAACTTGACAGAACACACCCCTGAACTTTCAGCAGATCTTTGTATCAGATGTTTGGACTTTGACTTTGACTTTAACTTTGACCTTGATTTTAACTCACATTTCCAACAATCTCCACCTTGAGTCAATCAATCAAGATCTATCCATTTTACCAATAATCCAAACAAGAATCAAACATCATTCCTTTACTGATTTGATCACCAAAATCAGCTGCACTTAGTTCAGGTTCACCTAGGACCATTTTGACCCATTTCATTGCTTTTACCAAAACAAGTGGTCCTGATTCTGCTCAATCTATAGCTGACCCATGTTGTAATTTATTTTCCAAACTCACAACACCTTCAATAACCAGAATTGCACAGCCTATTTTGAATCTGTCTCTGTCATCAGCTACTGCATTATCAGCCACAACAAAATTATGACCAAATTACCCCTGTCACTAATTTTGTTCTTATACATCACAACCTAATTTTCAGGCTTACCAATCATTATCCAAGCATCAATATTCCATAATGAACACTTTTCACGATTCATTATCCTGCACCACTTGTTCACAACCTCAACATTAGTCAAAAGCTTCACATCAGCTTTTCTTGTCATGTCCCTTTCAACACAGGACAGTTTTTCACTAAAAACATCACTGATCATTTGAATATCTTTCCCTGAACACTCACTAGTCTCCACGTTAAACTGAATAGACTGCAACTCTCCTTATATAGGCTCCACCTCAGACAAACCTGCTACTTTCTACCCTTGGCTTCTCCACCCCTAGTTCACATATCCTGACCATCTTTACACCATATACCCTAAGAACACATCTCCTCCTGTTCTTGAATCAGATTCATCCTGACTATAATTCTCATGCACATTAGAGCCAAACAATTTTCCAACCATATCCAAAACTACCCTTCTTTGAAACCGTCTTCATTAACCAGAAGATTACCTCCTCTACCTAGAGTCCAACCCATTGAGTTCCCACATAAAACCCCATGAACCTTAGTTGACTGATCCTTCTTAAAGAATTCTACCTTGTGATAATTTTCCATCATACAATCCTTCAAGAGATCACCCTGTATCACACCTATAACCTCCTGTTTGCAGTTTTCAACCAACTTTTGTTCATCAATGTGATTAACAAACTCTATATCATGAGACACAGCATGACCATCAAGAACATAAACATTATTAACTTGCCTTGTTCCAGGCATCACAAACATTGATCCTTTCATAACAATGACTTTACCATTCTTAAGGACCACATGGCAGCACTTTCTTTTAAATGAGCCCAATGAGAGTAAACTTCTATTCAAATCAGGAACATACCTCACATTATGAATATCCACAATCATTTAATTTTCCATCTTGAATGTAGCAGTCCCAATTCCCTGAATTTCACAAATCCTGCTATCACCAATCTTGACTACACCAAGATTCCCATATTTCAAATGCCTGAAATACTCTTTATCATACGTCATTTCAAATGAATCTCCTGAATCCATTATCCACTATTCATCACAGAAATCATCACAGTAACAACAAGAACATCAGAATCATCATAACCTTCTGATGAATCATTTTGTTGACTGTGATTATGCATGCTTTGTTCATCTTTCCTTTTCTTCATTTCTGGACAATCCCTCTTCAAATGATTCTCTGAATGATATACAAAACATTTCCTCTTGAATCTTGAGTCTCCCCTGAATCTTGAACCCCTTTGATCATCTTTGCCTCTCACCAAAAGTCCTTCTCCACCTTCTTCCTTAGGTTCAACCATTTTCTTCAACTCTTTTGAGTTCAGGGCTACAAGAACTTCATCCATGGTGAGAATTTCTCTCCCATACATTAATGTATCTACAAAGTGTTCATAATATTCAGGCAGTGATGTCAAGAATATTATTGCCTGTTATTCTTCATCAATTTCAACCTCAATATTTTCAAGATCCAACACCAACTTATTGAACTCATCTGTATGATCTTCCATCATCTTCCCATAGACCATCTAAAAGGTATACAACATCTTCTTCAAATATAGCCTATTAGCCAGGAACTTTGTCATGTACAATGACTCAAGTTTGGCCCAAATACCTGCTGCACTCGTTTCTTTTGACACCTCCCCTGAGAACACGATCACCTAGACTCAAAATTATTGCACTATGAGCCTTTTCTAACATATCTTTCTTCTCCTTCTCTGTCAATCCAGCGGACATGTTGGCTTCTCCTAACAGGGCATCAACACCCTCATGAACCAGTAATGCCCTCATCTTCAACCTCAATAGGCTGAAATCGTTCTTCCTATCAAATTTCTCCAACTCGAACTTGATGTCACCATTGAATCAACCGATTGTTCTGAATCGAACACAACCTTGCTCTGATACCAATTGTTGAAATTAACACCAGAACAATCGAAATAGAATGTAATTGACCAACGATTCAAAGTATTATTGACATACGAATGATTACAAAGAAAGAATTGAAATGAATTGAACTGCAGATGATTATCCCTAAATGATCCCCTAATCAGATTATATAACCCTAATCTGATGATAACGAACAATAACGTACTTACTTCTAAAATGACACAACCTGTCCCTATACTTTGGAACTGTTATTACACACAGACAAAACAAATATGACACTGAAATAACTTTGGAACTTGACAAAACACACCCCTAAACTTTCAGCAGATCTTTGCATCAGATGTTTGGACTTTGACTTTAACTTTGAGCTTGATTTTGACTCACATTTCCAACACATTGTCAACTTCTTATGATACGTATATGCACTACAAAGTATTTTATTTTATGCAACCAATGGATGATTGGGATTTCTTATTTGAACTAATATCTTCTTAAGTCTAAAAAAAGCTATATCCCAATTTTACTGTTTATTGAAACCATCGTTATTTCATAAAACACAATAATCATAGTACTTGTTTAAATAAAGAATCTCGAGCTGATACAATTCTAACATGTCTTGGATCCAACTTGTAATTACAATTTTGTTTTCCAAGAAGCAGTTAGGATCAATATATATGGATGATTTTGTATTCACGCAAAGAAGTATTTAAGAAACTTTCAACTTAATATATTTGTCTTTCATGCTACTACTTTATATGATTAGGAGAAACAACACTATGAATCAGGAAATAAATGATTAGATATGAGTATCAATTGAATTTTTATTGTCTGTCACTTCTTATTCATGTCTTATTATTCCTTTAGAGCTCTAGAGTGGGTAACTTTAACCATTTTATTACGCATTGGTTGGTTTTGTGAGTCTTAGGCACCAAAAAAGGTTGACCAGCCTTGTCGTGAATTCAACTATTAGATCATGTTTTTTAAGATTGCTTTTGAAACCATATAAACCACAAATTGACTGTTGAACTCATACTCATCAATTTGCTTTGTATAAGACGGTTTAATTGGCGTTGATGATATATAAACACTTATGCTTGCATCTTTATTTTAAGACGGCGATTTTTTCCAGGCCGACTGGCTGGCCGCAGGCTGGCTTGCGAGACCAACCGGTTCGAGAACCCACAAGGTTTCTACATAAAGGGCATAACACCTGCTTAATGGACCCAAACCACCCATTCTTGCAACTAGTTAAGTTATTTCAGTTTGATAAAAACTAAAAAACATATTTGAATATTTGAATATGATTTATTAAGCTTAATATTTGAATATCAAACTTGAGCTTTATTTTTATGACTTCTTACCTAAATTAGATTTGACATTTATTCAGCCGGAAACTTTTTTTTATCTTGTCAGATAAAAAAACATGTAACACGCTTTACATACGATTATTATTGTGACAATTGATTTACAGCCCCTACTCTTCCTTTAGGGAAAATGGTAGGCACTCTTCTACCTTCTCTTTGTTTATAGAACACGGTTTCATTTTAGGGAAAAGGATGGCCACTCTCATATCATTTTTTGTTTATAGCTCTCACTTTATTTTTTTAGGGGAAATGATAACCTCCCTCTTTTTAGCATTTTTTTATTGGTAAATGCATCTCTCCCAAAACAATATTTGTTAGAAACATATGAATACATAATTGAATAAAGAAACTATTTAATCCTTTTAAAGGACAAATATTAAATAGTTAAAAGTATTTAGAAAGGCTCCGGATATCTGCACAACTAGGGTTTTTATTTGCACAACCTCTCCACGGGTCGTCGAGGCTTGGACGGCCCGTGGAGGCTCAAACAGCCAAAAAGACGGGTCGTAGAGGCCCCGACGGCCCGTCAAAAACCCTAAACCCTAAAAACGACGGCCCGTTGGGGTCTCAACGACCCGTGCACTAGCATCCAAATCAATAATAATCATTGGCAATGATTAGGTGATGATTATTTGGTTTTTTATAAGTGTAGTGTGGGTGTTTAAAATGGGTTTGAGATGTAAATATAAATGTTTGGTTTTTTATAAATGTTATTTTTTTTATTTGTATAATATGATCTTTTTTATATGATTATGTATATGAATATGAACGAATGTTTGGTTTTTTAGTAACGTTTATGTTGCCGAACTAAACAAAACCCAAGATGCGACCAATAAATGTTTGGTTTTTTATAAATGTTATAATTTTAATTTGTATAATATGACTTTTTTATATGGGTGTGAATATGATTGAATGTTTGGTTTTTTACTAACGTTTATGATGCCGAACTAAACAAAACCCAAGATACGAACAGTAAAACCAAATAAAGCATAATAAGCATAATATTCAAACATTTACATACAAAATAAAGCATACTGAGTTCAAATGTACAACTAAGGAGCCGACCCACCCGGCTGACCCGACCCACCCGGCTGACTGGTGGATGCCCCACTCGGCTGATTGCTGGACGCCCCACCCTGAAGGGTACGCGGCTCCAAACCAGCATCCCGTCGTCTCTCATTCTCGCTCTCTAACAGCCACCGCATATCAACCCCCATCGTCTGCATATCAGCCCGCATCGACCCCAACTGATCCAGGATTTGCTAAACTATCTCGGCCGTGCTATCAGGCAACCTGACGGCATGATAAACGCGGCCAGGATGTTGTCGCTCATTAGGGGCAACATCTCGCATCTCTACATCCACCGGTGGGTCGCCGTCGGCAACCTGTGGCATCCGGACCTCCTCGGCATGCGGCCACTCAATATGTACCAGCGGCTGTTGTACAAAATGCTCGCCACGGTCGCCATCTGCACCCCAAGCATGCTGGTAATATGCAGGTGGGTTGTTGCGCGGGACCCGTCCTGCCACCCTCATCTGCTGCATAGTCTGAATATTTAACCGCCTTAAATGCAAAACAACAATAATAATATTAAATAATAATGAATAATAATCTTACTTGGGCCTCATCAGAGCTGGTAAACTGTCCTCCTCAATATGCGTCCACAAATCGGCCAGGGCAACATGCAGCGCGATGGCGGTGACGATCCCACCAATCGGAATAGACCCCGACACATTCCTATGAGGGTAGGCAGCAATGTACTCAGCAAAGCACCTGTGCAGCGCAACTGGCCTACCCCTCAAGATGCAGTAAAGATAGAAAAGGTCAATCTGATTGACCCTTTCGTTACAGGTACACCGTTCGGCAATCGACCAAGTAAACAAACGGTGTATGTAACGAATCACAGGGTCCCGGATGTTGCTGGCCCTATCCGTCCTGCATAGGATAATAATAACATTATAAAAATTTCGGCAGAGTTTCCTCTGTTTTTGTACGAACCAGACAACAAAAGTCGTCTACAAAATCCAAAAACAAACGAACTAGACGAACTAAATAACACTAATAATAACTAACTAAGCGAACTAAATAACAATAATAATAACGAACTAAATGAACTAAATAACAATAATAATAATACCTGTCGCCCTCCTCCCCATACACTGGACCACCGATAGTGGCCACCAGGCCATCAGCATGTCGTCTGGCAAGGTGGTCAAGCCTGTGGTGTAGATATCCTAGACGAGCTCGTCCTCTTTGTACCAGCATCAAGTCGTAGCCCACTGGTCCACCGTATATCTGTAAAGCTGTCCAAATAATCTGAACTGTACCTCAGGCTCATGCTCGGCATCGGGATCCGCACCAGCTGGAAGCGGCGTGTAGCGGAATGTGGAGATGAACTCGAGCGTAAGTGGCCGATACGCATCATGGTTGAAGTTAGCAAACAACCGCTCCCAAGGGCTGTCGTCTGGGATCCACTCCGTAAACCTCTCACCTGCACCGATCCGCGTATTGAGTGCCAGTCAATAGTGCGCGATCCGTGTACCGGATGTGTCTCTATCTTCTCCCAGCGCGCGATCTCATAGTCATCTTTGTCGTGCCTGTACACCCAGTCTCTCATATCTCCCAGTGCTAGAGGATTCCCATCTTCAGGCTGGATACGGCGTCTTCTGTTTGCCATATCTGCAAAACAAAAACAAAACAAAGATTATTATCAAAAATTCGGCAAAGTTTCCCCTGTTTTTGGACGAACCAGACAACACAAGTCGTCTACAAATGTCCCCTTTATGTTTAGGCGCGCCTTTATGTTTAGGCGCCTAACCACCACTGCCCCACCCCAACCACCACAGCCACCACCACCTTACCCAACCACTGACCCACCACCACTACCCTCACCACCACAGCCCTCACCACCATTGACCACCACCACTGCCCTCACCACCCAACCACCACCACTGCCCCACCCCAACCACCACTGACCACCACAGCGACCACCACCCCACCCAACCACAACCCTCACCACGACTGCCCTCACCACCACTGACCACCACCACTGCCCTCACCACCCAACCACCACCACACCCTAACCACCACTGCCCCACCCCAATCACCACTGAGCACCATAGCCACCACCACCCCACCCAACCACAACCCTCACCACCACTGCCCCATCACCCCCCCCCCCCCCAAAAAAAACCCTAAACTAATAATAATAATAACAATAATAATAAACTAATACCTGTGGTGAAAGAGGAGGACGAAGGAGGTGGCAGGATGTGGAAGAGGACGGTGGCAGGAGGTGGGAGGATGGCAGAGGAGGCAGAGAGAGACGAGAGAGGTGGGAGGTGAGAGGAGGGAGGTGGAGGAGGGTGGTCGTTGGTGGAGGAGGGTGGTGGTTGGTGGAGGAGAGACGAGAGAGAATTGAGATAGGGAAAATGAAATTTTCGAAGAGGAGATCTGCTTTTGGGGTTTTCAGTGTTTCACCACGGGCCGTGGAGGCCTTGACGGTCCGTGGTATTTTTTTATTTTTTTTAAATTAAAATTAACATGAAGCTTCCCTTGGAAGCTTTGTGTTTTTGATGGGCCGTGGAGGCCTCCACGGTCCGTAGTTTTTAAAAAAAAAAATTTAACTGAACTATCACACGGGCCGTTGAGGCCTCCACGGGCCGTCGATAAGTTTGAGGACGGGACGTGGAGCCTCAACGAGCCATTGAATAAATTCTCATACGGGCCGTGGAGGCCCCAACGAGCCGTTGAATAAATTCTCCTACGGGCCGTGGAGGCCCCAACGGCCCATCGTTTTCCATTTTTAATCCTTCCACGGCCCAATGTGAAACTTTTTTTTGTTTTTAGCACGTTTTATGTATTCTAAGCTTAATGTTTGTGTTTTTTATAAGAAATAAAAAGTAAATTATTCTCATAATCATAAATTAGCGTACACGATAATTTTTTCCCGTTAAATATTTTAGTAGACAGGATGAAAATAGTAACATACGATAAGCTAGGTTAAGTCGAAGTATTGAGGTGGTGGAACATCAACCCTTTGTATACGGCCGTAATATATCGTCTCCCACTCACTTGCTTCTTCATATCGAAACTCACGCCATGTATTATTCAGTTTTGGCATTGGTGCGCCTTCTGCTAACTCAATCTTGATGAAATGATCTTTGTTAACAAAAGCAAACGATACGAACGCATGTTCTTCAATGTTGCGTGGACCATCGAACATAGGGAAGTACGTCTCACTGGGCTCATTCGGAGAGAGAAATTGAACAACCACCTTAAATTTCTGAGCGATCAGTAATCCTGTTGAGGGCATCTCCATCCAATGGTCATCAGTTGCTGGTCCCACTCCACTGTGATCTAATGACGTGGAGACTCTCTCGTAGCAACTCTGGTCTATATGGTTTAAAATTGGCCACCACCGTTCTACATTCTCGACTATCTCCTCCTTAAGCTGTGAGCGGATGAAGTGCCACATATCCTCTTGCCACCCTAAGGACACAGCTACGGATCGAAACCCACAGTGACCGTCTCCACGGACATTCCGAATGTCTGTAATGTGTTTATGATATTCAGGTGGAAGCCATGTCTTATACCTGTCGATCTCCAGTTTGTACCTGTAACCATCAAAAAGTGAGATTTAATATGTGTGTAAATATGTATGCATGTATGAATTTGTATATCAGTAGTTTGTACCTCTACCCTACCAACAGTGGAAAATCTTTATCGTAAACAATCGGTTTGTCCTTTGATTGTTTACCTCTTCTAGACGGCTTTTTGCCCTACGTTGAAAAATTTATATAACAATAATAACAACAACAACAACAACAATAATACTAACCGCAACCTTATCTTCCTTTTTTTCCTTTTCACTTGTTGTTGGCCGACCCCGAGTATCGGTTTGTACCTCAGGAGGTTTATGTTTAGTCATAATCGGATTCAATACCTCCTTCATCTTCTGCAACATGTTTTTTTTCACTTGCGGCGGTTGCGACCTTAGTTGCTCAGCGAATGCATTCATTTCGTGCTGAAAGTCATACTCAGGATTCTCAGCTACTTCTGGCACAAAGTCAAGTCGTGTCCAGAAGACATCGATATCAGCCAGTGACACTCGTATATCTGATATATATATTCAATCACAACAACAATCAATAATCTACAAAAATTTCAGATTTTTATAAAAATTTCGGCAGAGTTTCCTCTGTTTTTGTACGAACCAGAGGAAAGACGGGCCGTGGAGGCCTGGACGACCCGTTCTTTTAACCCTAATTTTCTCTACTGGTCGTCCAGGCCTCGACGACCCGTCCTAGAGGATGTGTAGGGTTTTAATGGGGATGTATAGATAGCATCACCCTTTAGAAATTATAAGATAAGACACGATTAAAGGGTAAATAACGTAAAAATAAATTTTTGGCTTATAGTAATACCTATTGCAACTAGTTACTATATGTTAGGTGTGGGTCTTTTTTTTTTTGAACGGCAAGTGGTCAACCGGTGGAGCTCCGACTAACACCTTGAAGGTAGAGAGATCAAAGATAAAAAAAAACCTAGAAGATGTTTCAAAATCTCGAGAAGCAATGTATTATTAATTAATACTTAGTTGTATAAAATCACGCGCGTTGCGTGTTTTACAATCGAGATTTAGATGAGGTGTTAATCATTCAATTAATTATATAATCGAGATTAGTTAAAAAAAATAAAGAAATCTACACATAAGGTAACACATGAAATTTGTAACAAAATTACATAAAATTATGTTATTTATATTAATAGTATATAATATAATAAATTTTTTAATAAAATAATAGTATATAATATATTAATAGTGTATAATATAATAAAGTTTTTGAATAAAATAATAGTATATAATATATTAATTAGGGATGAGCATACAAGGCCGAATACCGATCCCGTTCCGTTCCGTTCCGTTCCTGATACCGTACCGTACCGAACCGATACCGAACCGAGTGGTTTCTGGATCGGTATCGGTACCCATATTTATGGATTTTCGGTTTCGGTATTATCGGTATCGGTACGGGATCGGTATGGTATCGGTATTTTAAGGTAAAATATCGATACCATACCGGTACCGTACTGATACCGAATCGATACCGTACCGTTCGGTATCGGTATTGTCGGGATCGGTATAAAAAGTTTTTGAATAAAATAATAGTATATAATATATTAATTAGGGATGAGCATACAAGGCCGAATACCGATCCCGTCCCGATACTGTACCGAACCGAGTGGTTTCGGGATCGGTATCGGTACCCATATTTATGGATTTTCGGTTTCGGTGTTATCGGTACGGGATTGGTATGGTATCGGTATTTTAAGGTAAAATACCGGTACCGTACCGATACCGAACCGATACCGTACCGTTCAGTATCGGTATTGTCGGGATCGGTATAAAAAGTTTTTAAACAAAATAATAGTATATAATATATTAATTAGGGATGAGCATACAAGGCCGAATACCAATCCCGTCCCGTCCCGATACCGTACCGAACCGATACCGAACCGAGTGGTTTCAGGATCGGTATCGGTACCCATATTTATGGATTTTCGGTTTCGGTGTTATCGGTATCGGTACGGGATTGGTATGGTATCGGTATTTTAAGGTAAAATACCGATACCATACCGGTACCGTACCGAACCGATACCGTACCGTTCGGTATCGGTATTGTCGGGATCGGTATAATATATTAATAGTATATAATATAATATATTAATAGTATATAATATAATAAAGTTTTTAAATAAAATAATAATATAAATAAAAAATGAAAATTTTTACTATTTATTTTGTGATCACTATTCAAATTAGTTTGTAAACTAATATATAGTAATGTTTTGTTTTATATTATTCTTTTGTATATTATATTGATCTTTGGTAAAGAAACCAATTATTACTTTGTGATATGTATTATCTATTATCCCTACTATAATAAAACATTTAAGTTAATATTACATGTCACATTCTCCCTTAATTCGTTACTAAAACTTATATTAAATTACTTATATATAATATTATTAAAATAAATTATTAATATATTTGTTTTATCATTATCTTTATCTTTAACTATTTGTTTTATATCTTATATTAAATAATAATATTAAATTCAAAGTTGTATTAAATTATATGTTTTGTTTCTCTCTCTGGTTAAACAAAATACTAAATAATAATTTTTAAATCTCTTTTATCTATTTAAATTTTTTTATCAAAATTCTAATTTTTTTTTCCGCGTATTGGCAATCATTTAATATTTATTGATCCAACCCCATATATTACAAATGTTTTTAACCTATAACGTATAAAAAAACCAAGTAAAATATTGTAATAAGTAAATAGTATATCAAATTTTATTCCTTAAAGATATATCTTGGCGACTAGTTGTGTTAACCGAGGATGAATAGTAAACTAAATTTTATTTAGTGTTGTTTCTAGCTTTATTTTCTTTATTATTTTATTGTATTAATTAATTTTAAACATATGTTGCTTTTCTATTACAACTTTTAAGACACGATTTTTATAAAGTTAAAGTATGATATTGTGATGTGTTTATATTAATCTACATCTCTATTAAAAAGTCAAAACTAAGTAGTGAGTGGTAATGTACAAGTAATTATCCTATATGTTAATTTATCAATGCTGATGAATAGTAATTTTTTTGTTTTGAAAAGCATTTAAATAGTAATGTGTTTGGTATTTTTATTAAATGATTCTCTGGTGCAGTTGGTTGTGTGGGCTTTTGTATGATAAGTTGTGCTGGTTCGATTCCTATTGGAGGCAGCTTTTTTTGCAAATTTTTGCAAGTTAATTATTAGACGAGAGAGAGGAGTAAAAGTTGAAACTTGAAAGTGAAGACCGAAGAGGAAAGGGGCTGAGCAGATAGGTCATGAGATAAAAGGTTAGATTTGATGCGGTGGTGCAACACGTGGTAATACAATGTGTACGTGGATCCTCCACGCGTCTTCCTTTCTTCGTTCTTAATTTTGTAATTTACTGTTGCATTAATTATTAGTTTATTATAATTAGGCGTCATGTTTTGAAAAGTGTATAATATATCTATTAGCATAAAGGCTCATCCGATTTTTATTTTTATTCTGGAAATTAAAGTATTTGACAACAATCTTTAATTTGTTTTACGCAATAATAATATTATTCTTTTTAAAGTTAAAGTGATGGAAGTGGTGGCGGAAGTAAAGTTAAAGACTTTTCTTTGGTTAAATAATAGATCGAAATTTAATTGTATAGTTTGGAAGGATTGGGCCAATTACCCTTTGTATATGTGTGTGTAATTAGCGGTGCTCGCGTTTTGAGTGCTTGCTGTTTTTAATGAAAGTTTATGTTCAAAAAAAAATATTATTCTTTTTAAGCTTTTTATTTTTATAATTTTTAGTCTCATCAGAGGAGGCTTTTACGTGCTACGTCAATGTTTATGGTTCCAGTTACTCAAAATTTTGACGCCGCCAACCGGATAAAAAAACTAGATGTTTATTGTTCGAGTTACTCTGTGCGTATTGTTCGAGTTAGTTTAACTTTTGAGGCCGCCGCAACGCGCGGCTCAGTCAAAAAACTAGTTAGGTAAAAATGTATATGTTATCAAAACTGTCTCACACTTGGATTTTTTATAAACTGATGTTGTAGATACCTTTTTCCTTATTTTAATATTTATAGTGTAATGTTATATAAATTCCAAATATATTGTGTTAGGTGTTTATTTTTTATCTACGTTTCAATAAAAGTTATGTTAAAAATCGAACTGATCAAAATAGTGAATATTTTGGTTTTTTCTTGTGACGAACCGAACCAACACCATTCGAAAAGCTTCAGTACTATAAAGAATGTTTAATACATCATAGTCTATAGCGATTATTGGTATCCTACCAGTATCGTGACATACCAAACTGATACCATCCTAGCAACATCAGTGCCTGTTGATTTCGAGTTTCGATTAAACAAAATCGGTAGTGGTATCGGTACTTACGGAACCATTTAAGTGACATTCGTTTTTACGGTTTTTCAATCAACGTAAAAAATTTATTGATAACATTTTTGTAATATATCGATATCGTCCTAGCAACATTGATGTCTGTCGATATTGAGTGAACAACATTGGTACCGATATCAGTACTTACAGAATAGTTGTTGATATTCATTTTTATAGTTTACGAGTTTCGACCAATGTAAAACACGTATATATATATATATATAGTGTTAGGTTATTTTCAGAAGCGGGTTTTAGTGCGAGAAGTGCGAGAAGAAACCTAAATCTTAAATTTTATTAGTAATGGTTCATATATTTTTGAAGTTTTTACTTTTTATATATCATTGTTTATGTTATATATACAAAACCCCATAAAATTAATGCAATCAAATGCTTTTTAAAAGTTCAAACTTTTTTCCTACACATGTGTTATATTATGCGTAGGTTATGTTCCTACACAAAGTTTGTACATATGTTAGTAATATAAATTAATGAAATTACTTTATATACTTGTTTTATTTTCGAGATAGATGAATAAACAACACATTTCAACAATTTTCTTACATTTTTATTTTTTAGAAAAATGATATAAATGAATTATTTATCTTCTTCTCACACTTCTCGCACTAAAACCTCTTCTGAAATGAACCATCCCCTATATATATATATATATATATATCATGACTTTATTTTTGATTTTATCTTGCGGTTGATCTATCGAATGTTGTTACCGTAATGAATCGAAATGATACTTACCAAATATCGGCCGCAACGCGTGGAGAATTTTACTAGTTAGTCATTTATCATAGTTAATGTAAACAGTAATTGTTAATATTTAAATATACATTGATATATTAGTTTAACTTGTACAAGGCTTATTTAGGCTCACGATCTAACTGGGGCTTGATAAATGAAGGTCAGGCTCGGTCTCGACTACTAAACAAGCTTATTTTTAGGCTCGAGCTCGGGCACAAGCTCGTTCAACTCTGCTTGTTTCGAGCATTTTTAAGAAATCTCGATCAATAGCTCGACTTGTTTTCACCCATAAGTGGTGAAATATAAATAAACATTTAAACTGGGGTATGTAGCTATATCCAGTTATGCACCCTTTTTCAGTTTGTGGTTGGTGCTAATGCTTACAACATCATATTGGAGTTATATGCACAAGGAAACATAAAAGTTATCGATTTTGAATTCGAGTTAAATGTCAATCCCCTAATTCTCCTTTGTTGTTGATTGCGAGATAAAAAATTCTAACTTCTATTACTCTTGAACCCCTTATGTCTAACTTTAGGGACAATTTTAAGAGGACCCCAACCAAATAAAGATAATGTTTTTCAAAACTAATAAGCCTAAGTCTTGAACTATAAACTTATAATGATTAAAAATAGGGAGGGGCTTACACGCCTTGTAACGCCCCTAACTTGAATTATTGCTAAAAATAGGGATTACTAGTTCCATTGCATGAGATGATTAACCTAGGTTGATTAACATAGTTACAATAACTTGTTTTGATTAATAGAAAGAAAGTTTAGAATAAAGGGGGAATGACATCAAATTATGAGAGGGTATATGCAATATTTATTAAACCAAATGATCTGTATATGGGGGAATGGGTCATCACGACGCATATAAATGTGTGTGTGCTCTCCTACATGAATCAACAGAGGGGGGAGAAAATGAGAAGCAATTGAGATTTTGCATGTGTAATTTGTGATTGTAGAAGTAATGAAGTCTTCATCTGGATTCCAGCCCCATCAGAGTCTGTTCCAGACTCCGGGTCAAGGACAAGGACAAGGTGTAGGAGATCTTAAGTCTAAGATTAGTGACTTTCAAAAGCCAACTAATAAGACTCAGACTAGGACAAATAAGCTCCCAGAAACCATAGTCATGTAGTGAGACCTAGCATAAGCAAAGGAAAAATCAGAAATTTGAGTTGTTATTTAGGAATCGGGGGTCTACGATTCAGAGTTTGGAGAGGAGTGCAGGAGGGTTAGCTAGTAAGTTGAGTGAGAAATCGATAAATGCTTAGGTGAATGTGGTGTTCAATAGAAGTAGGAGGAGCACAGGAATTGATCATACGGTGTCGAGAGAGAGAGAGAGGGGGCAGCTGAGGATGAGTGTGTAGAGATTAGGGTAGAATCTCAGGGCAAGGTGCACCCTACTAGGCTAGGTGCAACAAGTACTGCACAGCCTAAGAATAAGTTAAAGAGAAATAGTCTGACGAGGGGCCGAAGAAGGCTTACGTACCACCTGCTCCATATAAACGAATACAACACTATCCTGATATTTTGATTAAGAGTGAGCATTTAGAGCGGTAAAGGCATTCAATTGATTTGATTAAAGAGCTTAAAATTAGGATTCCATTCATCGATTTTCTGAAAGATATGCCTAAGCATAGGAAGCTCGTGATGGAGATGTTGTCCCACAAGGATAAATTGAAAGAACTTTTCCAAGTCACTCTAAGTGAGGAATGTTTGGTTGTTGTCCTGAATAAACTACCCAAAAAGTTGCCATATTCCATGTTTGAGAAATTAAATCTTGAGGAATTGAATCCAACTCGGATGTATATTTCGTTGGTTGATAAATCCGTAAAGTACCCGAGGACCAACTTAGAGAATTTGCTAGTGATGGTGGACAATTTTGTGTTACCCATTGATTTTGTCATACTTGATATATGGGAGGATGAACATGTTCTGTTGATCTTGGGGAGGCCCTTCTTGCACACCCTCAAGGCATTGATTGATATCTCGGATGGTAACGACACTTCATTTAGGGGATAAGACCACCACTTTAGGTATCAACAAGTCTATGGATAAGTTGAGTGGTACAGACGAGTTGTTGTTATTTCTTGGTACTTCCATGTCACATGTAGACCATTGTCTTGACTACATCTGTGGAGTAGACCTGCTTGACACACATCGTCCTCTTAGGGGGGATCAGGTGGTTGAGACTATTGTTCCTCAAGAGCATGGTCCGAACTATCTAACATGAACCTCCTGGTTTCCTAGAGGTGTTTGCGGTTCTTAAGAGTATTGACGAGGTGGTTGAGAAGCCCTCGATTAAGATACTTTTAGCTCATGAGCTTAAGAATATGCACCTAATAGAGGAAATGAAAAGGGCGTTTAAATTTGACCTTAAGATAGTGTAAAAATATAAGTGTGGGGATAGGTACCTAATCCCATTTGCATTTGAGGATAATTCTAGAGTTTAGATCGTCGTGGAAAAGACCATACCCAAGGAAAGAGGGCATTGGCAGCATGATCGATTTGCACGAGGATGAAGTAGATCTCCTCATTGATCCTATAGGATCATGGGTGAAAACCCAAATATGTAGACTTTGTATAGTTTTGTGGTTTTTTTTTGGTGTTTTTGTTTTGTCTTGCTTTGTTTTTGCAGGAGTTCGTGTTTGTTTCGACAAGAAAAATTCATCCACATTGAGATTCCAGGTATGTGTTTATTAAATTTATAGTTGGAACAAGTTTAAGATGTGTTAGGGAAAGGTTGGAAAGTAAGTGGAAACTTTTTCTAAGTGTATGAAGTAAAGAAATTTATGTGCAATTAGGCCCTTCGCGCCATGCAAAGAAGCGACACGCGAAGAATGGGGGTCAAAGCAAAGGTCAACAGTGTTTCCTCATGACACAAGAAGGGATCTTATGGAGAGTTCGTAACCCGCGACCTCCATAAAAACATATTCAAAATGTTTTATTTAATGCACTTTTTCCAACCATGTAATCCATTAACCCCTAACACCTTTTCACCACAACATTCACCCGCCACTATCCACCTCCTCGTCAGTCAGATATGCGTTCCCTTGCACCTTTTTGTATGTTGAGTAAGTTTTAGTTTTGAATCTTTTTATTGGACTCTTTTTCGGATTGCCCCGTATTCTTTTCATTGTTGGACCTCCTCTCCCGTACTCAATATCTATTCGGGTAGAGTCAAGCTGGAAATCATTTATGTAAACAGGCATCCACTTTCCTTAGTATTTTACTTTTATAATTTTATTTTATTTTGCTTTCATTTTCCTTTTTAAAATTTATTTTTGCATATTATGAATATGACCGCGAAGAAAATGTTATACGGTCGTCATAGCCTGACATGGACGGACAGGACATGACTTTTGCTCCATATCGACATATTTACCAGAGAGTTCGTTCCTCTGCACATTGATGACAATGTGTGATGTTTTTGGAGGCCCAACCGACAAAGAAAGTTTCCCATAGGATTGTAGAAAAATAAATGGATTAATTAAATCAGGAAATCTTGTGGGTTCTCACCATAGGAGAAGCGGTAAAGTCGAAATTGCCAAAGTAGTGTGATAAGTACCACTGTTGATTTAATAACTTGTATGTAATAGAATTTAATTCATTGGCACATCACTTTCTTTCTATGAAAATTAAATCCGAAAATTGGTGGCTCCCTAAAATTCCATAATTCCACCATTATTTGAGCTATTACACTAGAAAGCCGAAGCCCATGTGTCACACGCCAAGTTGCAGCTTGGTTGAAACACCATTGGGTTAGCTATATGTGAACTGCAGCTTATGTGCCCCAGTCCGAGTAGCAGCTTGGTTGAAGCACCACTAAGTTAGGTTCAATTAGAAAAGAAAAAAAACCTCAAATATTCATCCATTGCATCATATCCATTAGTGAATTTAATTTTTGTATGTATATGTTTTTGTTTACAGTGTAGGATAACCTCAATTATTGTGTTTCAATCTTTCTATACTTAGCAATTATAATGTGCTTAATTGATTTGAAAGCCAGTTTCCTTTTATGATTCCATTGCATAGTTATTTTTCAGGGATGAAAAAGTCTAAAGTGTTGGGATGTTTGATGTGTTGCAAAACATATCTAATGTCCTATGTATTTTGAGTCGTTTTAGATAATATTTTTTAACAGTTTTTGGTTTTTATTTGTGTCTTGACAGGTCCTGGTGCATGGAAGGAGCAGAAAGTGAGCTTAAAATGTGGAAAAGCTAAGCACATAGGAAAGAAATTGAAAACTAAATGAAAAAACAAGGTTTTATGGTTGTTCTTGCCACACGAACAACCATGGTGAGCAAGACGAAACACCCAAAGATCCTAAAAGCCCAACACAACTAATTTGGACTTTACGGCATGCGGAAAATGAGCTCATGGGCTTCGCTACCCGCGAAGAGTGTGTATGTTGGCAAAAAAAATAAGATTTCCATATAAAAATAATCCAGCCTACCCTAGATCATCACTCTCGACCAGAGGAGACTTTTGGAGTTCCTGAAGCATTCTTGGAGCTTTGGAGGCCTAGGATTGAAAACTCGAAGAGCAATTGGGTTAGATTTCATAGTTTTATGTTTCCATTCCTATGTTCTTTCAATTTAAACTTCTTTCCAGCTATGTTATCCATGGTTTTTTATTTGTTTATGTTCTAAACATGATGAGTAGCTAAACGTTTATGCTACCTAGGTCTTTGCGATGAATAGTTTGTGATGTTGCAACTTTTGGATTATTTAATAACATGGTTGGCTTAATGTTTTGGTAAAGTGTCTTTGATTATTGATTGTGATGCATAAGAGTACTATTAGCTATTGATTTGCATGTTATTTCTCTGCACATTTCTTTGGTTAGTTGATTTGGTAGTGTCCGATTAGGGTTTCATGTGATTTTCATAGACTTTGTGTTAGTGGTCATAATATAGCAGTTTCTTCTCTTAGATAACCCTAAGCGCAGCTTTATGAGTCTTTGAAACCAATGTTATGCCACTCTTGATACCGAAAGGTGATAAAGTGTCAGATCATCTAATTCTTAGGTTTCTGGCAAAGGTGAGACAGGCTATGTATCATTTCCTAGTTTACCTTATTTTCCTAGCAATTCTGAGGTATTGTCAATATTGTTGGATTATTCTTTCACACTTTTGGTTGTGTTGTGATTAGCGAGACCAAGAGGTGAGCAAGTCATTTAAGTACCTTAGCATTCCCTAGTGAGGTGAGACCGGGAGCTGATCCGAACTAGTATTAAGTGATTTACATGTCCCTTAGGATTTCTCGAGAGGTATTAGTGATACCCTTAGGAGCTCTAGCACACTTTAGGGTTTTCCTGAGTTATTTGTATCCTCAGAAAACCTGATAGCCAATCCATTATCCAATTTTGAGAGTGGTGCATTGCGGGTAGGATTCTTGACTAAAATAGTTGTCTTTCTTATTATCTGAGTTTCGATCCACATCATTTGATTAGGACTCGATAAAGGCTTAGTATCTAGAGACGCTAGATTTGTGTCCACAATTTGATAATCTGGACTTATTTTCTTAGCTACGCTACGATCGGTGCACTTTCCGTTAGTGTGTGGTTTTGTAGGGTTTTACCTTTTTAAAACTTGACCGGTTTTATTGACTAGTATTTTCACACATCAGTATGTATATAGTGTTGTTAACGTATTGTTTTAAGAATAGCAATGAAAGTGCATGTACATTGAGGATGAGTTAAAAGTTAGAATATGGATATCGAATTCAAGATTGTAATTGGAATGGATCCGAACGCGCAGAGACGTTTAGACGTTGTCAATGTGTATTCGTTAAATGTTATTTCCACTTTATTCAATTATAGTATGAAGTCACTTACTTCACTAATGTTTTGATCACATGGAAATAGCAAGTTATTCTGGTCGTCTATACGAAGCTAGAAATAGTTGAAGATTGAGTCAGGACGCGGATTGTACAGGGTCACAGTCACATAATCTAATAAAGCAAGAAATGGTATGGTTCGTGTTCCCCTTGCGTATATTCTGTTATATCAGTTTAGGGTGTCACATCCCTTCTGGCCCATACTAAGTTTTGCTCTTATTGACCCCTACATACATTCATATTTATATCGTAGAGATCAAATGAAAACTCAAAAACCAATAAACCAAATTCTCGACATAAATATTTTAAAGTTTATTATGTAAAAAGAAAAAATTATAAATAATCTCATTCACTAATTCAAATAAATTTGTAACCATAATTTGTATGTGTATGTGTTTAGAAGTTGGACCAGGTACAAATAGGGATACAAATAACTAGAAAATTATGTTTGAATTAGATTAATTATCATTACAAGTCAATTTTAAAGTAGTGTAATAGTTACTTTAGTATTTTTTTTATTTTCTTTTTGCTAATTATTACATCATAATGTTGTTACTCCAATATATCTTTTTCTTCCCTTTAATACTTGCATTTATTTTGTTGAATGAGTCGTGTTATCAACTTCCAATGAGTTAAAAACATTGTGTAACAACATTCATCTAGTAGTAGTTGACCCATACATACCAATGAACCAACAATGAGTATCGTGATCACCTGATTTAGAGACTTGTTTTATGTTCGGATTGTTGTCCTCCTGATCTATTCCATAGTCAAAGAGACCCTTATCTTTAGCTGGTTCACTCGATCTTTTTAGCTCTACCCCCAGCCCTCATTAACATTATTAGACAATCATGATCTGTATCTCTTATTGGTAAAAAGAACTCACTCTCTCGCATACACGCACCAAATTATCATAAAATGGCATAATCTCAATCTATGATACCTGAAGAACGAAAAATAGCGATCATACACAACTTCAACCTGAATTGATTCATATATTGAATCAATATGAGCAAACTTTTATCGAATGAACATGCGAGGATGATAAGTGGCTCAACTAGGTTTGTTTTAATGTGACATTTTCGTTCATATTCCCATAATTATATAGGGATGTGTTAACGCAACACCCAGTTTTTTAGTAAATTGCCTATATATATAACACATATAGTGTTATATGTATCATATAGGGTTTACACATAACACAAGATTACACAACAGGACAACTCTGGGCCCTTTTCAAACCCTACATGCCATATATTACACTATATATATATATGTGCCATATAAGTCTCAAACTTTTGTCTTCTTGTCTATATGCCATATAATTCCGTATATGCATCATATATGCCATATATTACACTCTATTGGCAACTATATGTCGCGTAATACCCTATATAGGTCATATACATCCAAGTACAATGCGTTGGGAAGCGTTGTTGTATCTTATATGTGGCATATAACATGATATATTTGAAACGATACGCGTAAGTATTAACAAATGTCTCTAAATGATACGTATTAAAAACCCAATAAGTGTTAACAAATGTTTGAAAACGACATGCATAACAAAAAATATATTAACTAATGTTTTAAAACGACACGTTTAAAACCAATAAATATTAGTTGTTGCAAAGTTTGGCAATACATAAAATATTGAAGAGTTGTATGACACATAAAATACTATACGTATCATATAGGTGGGCTTATATGACACATATAATGGCTAAAAATAGAAGTTTTGAGAATTATATGACACATATAATTAACACTACATGTGTCCTATAGGTGTCGGCTGACACTGACAACCGACACATGTGTTAGTAATCTTAGATTCTGCACAGGTCTGGTCGAATAATCTGATTATGGTTTCTGATGGGCTTCGGGTGTATGATGCGATTTGGCGGTTAACAAATATGGAGGGAAAAGTTTGTTTGAAAGTTAGTTAATCTAAACATAAACTTTCTTATATTCACAAGTGAAACATCCGGTCCCTATATATACAATCTGAACCGGTGTGTTCTAACAGACGCGACGATCCATACATAAATACTTAGGATATTGTTTTCCTATGAACCGGTGTGACATAAACCGGTTTCTAACATGCCTAGACTTAGGATATTATAATTTAACATATGTTTAATAATTACATAACATAAGAATAAATCAAGTTTAATCTATATATCTAACAATCTCCCCCTTAAACTTGATTTCTTCAACCTTCTTTTCTTCATTCGTCACTTGATGATGATCGGCTCCTTTTCTTGGGCGGCATATCTTCATCCTTCCATTTGTTGCCTTCACTTGTGCTACCTTCTTCGTTGTTAACTTCGACAACCAACTCGCGGCCTTTGTATTTGAGATGGTACCATTCCATCATCTCTAAATATCGAATAAATACAAGCCGAAGTGTAGTTGCTATTTCTTCTTTCTTTGCTAGGCTAGGTAGCCCTCTTCCATAACCCATACTCATTGCAACAATCGCCCAATTTTCATCTTTAGTGACTTTCTCATATCCACCAAACACTTGTACTTTCGTATATAAATCCAATAAACTAATTGGATAGCCGGTTGTGTCTCGTGGTGGCATAGGGGCTTCAATTCTTATTTTCAAGAAATCTTGCATGAACCATTTAACAATCTTTTCAAATTCTAACTCGAACTTGCGTTTGTACCTTTCAACCGTTGTTGTAACATGGAGCAAATCCATGAAAACTAAGCAATCTTGTATGCGAGAACCATTGGTTGGGTACATGATAGGACCTTTCTCCATAATGCCTTCATAATTGTCCTTATCAATAGAGAATTCTTGAAATTGTTTGAACATGTAAGCCCTTTCTTTATCTTCAACACTTAGTGATTCTTTTATGCCTTCAAATCTGACCCGTTTGTTTGAGAACCTTTCTAGTGGTCCGTTTCCATCCTTTTCAACAATATTTTTCCTTTCGGGGCATTTAAATGTGAAGTGACTTTCACTATCACAAATTCGGCATAGAATCAACTTTCTTTTCTCTTGTAGGATCGGCCTATGTATGTGACAAGTGTCACCATCGAATTCTACTTCTAAGCCTTCTTGGTTTAACTTTTCTATGCTTAGCACATTTTTTCTAAGTGTAGGGACATAATATACCTTCTTGATCTTGTGAACTTGCCCTCCACTTGTGATGATTACCGATCCTCTTCCTCTAAAATACTCCCTCCTATATCCGCTTGGTTGGCCTTCTACTCCAAACGACTTGGTGAAAATGGCGAATTGGTCTTTAAAACCACACCCATGTTCTTTTCTTGTTAAACTCGCGTACCAAACATCATCCCATCCTTTTCCTTCCGTTCCTTTTACCATGAATTCTATTTTACCCATCTTCTTTGGGCAATTTCTTCTATAGTGGAAGGGTTCTTTACATTTACCGCAACACATCGCGTGTGGGTATTCGGGGGCATCCTTTATTTGATTGTTGTACTCCTTTTGCGCGTGTTTCTTCTTCTCTATACGCGTCTTTGGGCCTGATCCGATGTGAAATCTGGAGAAGTTGATGTTCGAAGGGTCCATACACTCCTTCTTGAATTCTGCGATCTTCTTATCGAGAACAATTTGATCCACACGATCATCTTCACTATATGGAGACATCGGCCGCTTGCCTTTGTCTTCGGGAACACCATCGGACTTCTCTTCACAATCGAACATACCATAAACTTTACTTTGATCGGGCTCTGATGCCATGTTAGTAATCTTAGATTCTGCACAGGTCTGGTCGAATAATCTGATTATGGTTTCTGATGGGCTTCGGGTGTATGATGCGATTTGGCGGTTAACAAATATGGAGGGAAAAGTTTGTTTGAAAGTTAGTTAATCTAAACATAAACTTTCTTATATTCACAAGTGAAACATCCGGTCCCTATATATACAATCTGAACCGGTGTGTTCTAACAGACGCGAGGATCCATACATAAATACTTAGGATATTGTTTTCCTATGAACCGGTGTGACATAAACCGGTTTCTAACATGCCTAGACTTAGGATATTATAATTTAACATATGTTTAATAATTACATAACATAAGAATAAATCAAGTTTTAATCTATATATCTAACAACATGTAGCTTTTTCAGTATAAGTTTACCCTATATGTGGCATATAAGCCTAGACACGACATATAGGGTTATAATATGTGGCATATAAAACAAGTAGGGTGTGCCAATATCACCTCCCATTATATATCATGATCAAACAAAACAAAGCATATCATATTAACGTTATATAAAATCACTAGCTTGATCATCTTTAATAATCTTCCCAAATGAACACAACAATAACTCGATCAAGCAGTCGGGTAACATATACACATAACACATCCTAAATGACTAAATCAAAATTTCAAAACAAATATTTTAACCAAAAATAAAAATCTCTTAACTTAATAACATTGTTATATATCATCACTCTCAATCTTTAACATTCTTTTCATGATCAGAATAATACCTCTTGAAAGCAAGAGGAACATAAACCGGCAACAAAAAACCAAACAAATTAAAACACCAATAAACCAAATTAGCAATCGCTAACACTCTCCCCATAACCAACCTTCTATTACTCCCTCCAAACTAATGTTCCACCTTCGATACCTCACTCCTTACCCACTCCACCAACGAAAATATTCTCGTGGAGTTATACACAACCGGTACCAACACCCTCATAGGCAACGAAAACCGGTCCGAATACACTATGCCTTCTAAAAACAACTGGCTGGCAAGCAAGAACACATGTGGGGTTGCTGCTTTAATACCCTCTTTGTCACCTTCTATAATCCCTTCAAATATGTATGCCACTGGAAGGAAAAGCCCGAATATGGATCCTATGAATGTGTACATGCTGAGGAGGCGGTTTTTGTTGTCGTTGAAAAGCGGATGGTTTCGAGGCGGGGAGAGGGTTGCATTGGGAATGCGATTTTGGAGAGGATGTACATGTAGAAGAATGAGAAGATTACAAATGCGAATGACTCGATGGCGATCATGCCCGAGGCGGAGAGGACGAGTGCGACTGCTAGCGCGTTGAGCTGTTGGAATGATAATATGTTGCCACGGTTGAGTTGAGACTATGGTTGTGTTTTTGTTGGTGGTTGATGGTGGTCATGGTCATGGTCATGGTTATGGTTTGATTCATGTTGTTCTCTAAGGACTATCTCATCGGCGGCGGCACCGACAACGGTGCCTGACATTTTTATAAATTCCGGTGAGTTGTTTACTTGTTTGTTGATCGATATTGAGTATAGGGTTTGCATGGAGATGGAGGGTGGTAGTTTTAGAGAGAGAGAGAAAAAAATAGGGTTTGTGGGGATGAGAGAGAAAGAAGGGGGTGTTGTTACACGTGGCGTAATGGGGTGAGAGAATGATGATACGTGGATATTGTTTGTGTGTTTGACCGATTCAACGACCCGATTCCATGAAAGCGTAGTCGTTAGTCGTTATCTACGTGGTATTCGGTTGTCGACCGAGTAATGTAGTTCCATTCAAAAAATTGTGTTTACATGTCGATAACGACATCGATTTTGGTTGGTTGACTTCGGCTTGGTACGGCCATGCGTAGTTAAAAGGTACCAAAACATATTTAGAAGGGCAGCCATATAGAAATCTACTTTTGGAACACCATATACCACTCTGCTTTAAATACAATTATTTTTTTAATAAAATTATATTTTGAAATGTGGATAAAATAAATGACGTATAAGATTTGTATTGAATTTTTTTTAATTAACGACCGCAAGTTATTATACTAAAATCAAGTTAAGTGATAAGTAAAATATTATAAAAAATAAACATTGGATTGGGATCGTAACGTTCCAAATTGTATTAACAAATAGGGTAGGTCTGTGCATTACGACAGTTCGATTTGAATAAAATCTATATCGAACGCAAACATGGTTCCTTATGATACTATAAAGAAAAAGTTTATTTAATTACAACAACTTCACTAAACAAAAGTTGTATTTTGTATCCAAACAATAAATTTGTTTTTATATCGATCAAAAATCATAAAACAAACACCGATGTCAGTTCCTATAGTACTAATATCAGCATCGATGTGCGATCAGCTCTGTCTGTCATGGTACCGGTACCGATGATCGGCGTAACCTATGATACCAAAAAAAACACTCAATTAGTGGGATAGTTTTTTATCATAATTTAAAAAATAATAATAATGAATTTCCATCATTTCAAGTTTCATACATAACTAAAAAAAAAAGTTAGAAAACTTGTGAAAGACACCAATAAACCACATAGAAAAAACCCATAAAATGCCTATTGGAAAACATAAACTAAATCATACAAAATCCACACTTCACACATTATCAAAATGGAATTCGGATTTTATAGAGTTAAAAATCTTGTGATGGAAGCAGAGATTGAGATAAATAAATAAATAAAAATAATACATGATCGTCATTGTTAAGAACTCAAAATCTTTAACAACGAAACTGAAATTGAAGCCCTGATCAGACGTACCTTTGATTGTAGGCCTAGAAATGTACGGAGAAGATAAAGTTGCTCGTTATTTGGATTAGTTTCGGTAGCTTGTGCACAATATGTCAGTTAGGGATGTAGAAATCAAGAGGCTGAAAACACGTGGAACCACAGGGAAGATGGAAGATGAATGCGTACCATAAGCTTGACGTGGAAGAATAATAGCGACAGTTACATTGTGAAAGGGCTAGAAGTTGCTAAATGTATTGTTGTATAATAATAACTATGTAATACATGATAATTATTCAAAAATTATAAATTTGGGTCCATGTTTCAAATTACAAAATTGTTGTGGCATAATAATGAAAACTATACAAACTAGGTTTTTATTAAGCCGCGCGTTGCGGCGGCGGCAATTCGATTTACAAAATAAAGAATCATGCAACGTTTTTAATCCGAAAATATATGTTTAAACAAAGCTCACATGGGAATAAGATTAGTTGTCCGTTAAATGACAGTTAGAATGTATAAGTTTTAATGATTAATATAAGACATGTTGGCATGTATAAGTTTTCCTCTATTCATGTGTAATTTGTAATGGGTCAAATGGGTCTAACCAACCTCCAAATTGTTTATAATCAGTTAATTGAGTGGTATAGAGCATTAACGATAAGATCAAATCAAAGTCATGTGAGTCATTGCATGGCTGAAGAACAATCATCTCATATGTAGCATACATGATAATATATAAATAATTTTATAGATATGTACTCTTTTTTGTTTTTTTCAAAAACTCTCAAACTGTGACTTCAAACTGTGTGTATTCAACACCAAATAAGTAAACCTTTTTCCTTTAGATAGATAGTATAGAGAGAAAGCAGGGTGACTCTATCCATATTCAAATTCAAAGGTGTTATGAATTATTAGAAAAGACACAGGATTATCAAATCAAATCAAATGTGAAATAATAATTTGTTGAATTGAAGAGAAGAGAAGAACAATATGGCATCTTATCTGATTCTTCTTCATTGCAATTTGCAAATGCTTTTAGTTTTTCAAAATAATCACATTTCATGTCTCTGCCGCCTATGTTTTTTCTTAGTATTTCTTTATGGCAGAGCAGATCAGATCCTGTGTCTGTGTCTGTTAATATTTCTTTGAGACTATCTTACTTTTTTTCATTACTTAGTCATCTTGACACTCACATATTACTTACTTTCAATCTCAATCTGAAATGACATTTTCCATGATCAAATAAAAATACATACATACATGTCTCACTTTGATTTCAATACAATTGATTTCATTCTGATCGGGAAACCACACCCTGATAATAGACACTTTTTACTATATTATGCCTCCCCTTTTTCTTAATATAAGGAATCAGAATCACCATCTTCCCATTATTATTATTATTATTATTATCAATGCAGTTGTAATCTGCAAAACAATAGTTCATTCATTCATTCATGGTACCCTACCATATATATGATGATTATTATAAAATTATTAAAAAAATGAATTAGAAACTGAAGTTATACCCCAAATTTGTGGATTGTTCAGTTGGCTGGGATAGCTGGAGATGGATGGTGTCTGGATGTGTATGTGAATGTGGATCATCTCTTATGCTGCTTAGACCATTTGTTAAAAACATATTCCTGTTTGTTGGTGAATCTGCTGCTTCTCTCATTCCATATACCTGTTTGTACAGTATGCCAGCAAAAAATTTACACCAAGGACACTCAAATTTCAAACCGGCATGCCAAGTCAACTAAGAATCATTTTGTTTATGCCAGTTTTGGACTGAAACCTGCAAAGGTAAAAAGTTGTAAAAAATGCCTTACTTGAATTTATAAGTTACAAGTTAAAAATGTTTAGTATTTTTATACCAACAAAGATTCAAAACATTAGTTAGTATAACCCAAATATGCAAAGAATAACAATGAAGAGATTGGTAAACCGGTTCAGGCAGGGCTGTAGTTTGCAAAGATGCTTAACATGTTAAGTTATACCAAGCACTACCAACGTGTCCTCCATGTCAAATCTATAAAAGCAATCGTGCCAAGCCATGTCAATTGGCTGCCCGACCACACACTCGATTCCGCAGAGATGGAAGAATCACCTTAAACACTTCACCTTTACGTTCACTACAAAGATAAAAACCTGACATGTAAGCGTCACAAATTTCTTAATAAGCGGTCATAGTCAGAAGTGCAACCTGACAATCACAAGTTTATATAATGTGCCTTTTAGCAATTAGTAAAAACATGAATTCAATTACTTCGGTTCTCATCTTCTTAAAATATATATGTATAGTATAATTACTATTATTTAAAAAACAGTACTGCTATAACAAAAAGTAAATCTAGAATACACAGTTAAAGGAGGATATATACATTAAAAACATAATTTAGCGACTTTCAACCTTTTGGCTGAGCCTTTTTCTTCGACTTTTTTCTTTTGAGCAAAACACAACCCAAAGCATCAAACGGTAGGTAAATGGGTTGAACTCACTACCACTATCTTTTATAGTTTATTCTATAAAATGCTATACGCAAATTAACAAAAGGATTGCACTTACAATGCACCACAAATAATCGGAAGAATCTCTGGTTACACTAAGTTGCTCTAATAACCCGATGGTTGTATATGAATTTGAGCATTGGCAAACCTGTCGCAACCGCCGCCTTTGTACACCAATGTTGCTCTAGAATCGGCACAACAACCGCCTCTCTCTTTCTCTCTCTTGTTTCCCCAATCCGTCTGCATCAACCGGCTGTGGCTCTTCGGTTCTTCTCTCATCTTTTTTCTCTGCAAGTTTTCCTTCTCTAGGTATATATGTGTAGTTCAAATAAAACACACAACGACCTATTTCTTCAAGTTTAAAGAGCAGATGCCGCGTTGGGTAAGCAGGAGGCTGAGAAAAATACAACATAACAAAGGTCCTGCAAGGCTGCAAGTTCATTCAACCAGATAACATCGACCTTTATATTGAAATATCTTGTTAAAGATTTATTTTATTTACTTTTTGGTGGAATTTGTTTTCCTAACATTGAGTAGCATGACAACTTCCATTGACTATAATGCGTCTTTCAATATATGATTATAACTTGTGGCCTTAAATTAGCCCTAACAAAGAAATGTACAAAATTTCAATATATTAATATAACTTGTTGTCTTAAATTAGCAAACAAACGCCTCTAGCATACATTAAAATAAAGGATAGCAATTGCAATATTCTCAATGCTAAAAGCATGCTTGGAGCGACTGTCGACCCATTTTTGCCATTGAAAATTTGATTTTTTTAGTTTTACTAATTTGAAATATACCTTAAATTAGTTCACCTTAGCATTCCTGCTCAAATTGTACTTGTCATCCTACCAAAAAAATAGTTGTTCTAAAGATAAACAAATAGGATCATACTTATAGTTTTCAACGCGCATCGAAACACACATGCACACACCCCATATCTAATTCAATTGAAATAAGAAACACACAGCAAATTCGGTTCAACTGGATAATACACAGGTATGAGATGGGTCATCAACGATTTGCATTACGTTTAGATGTTTACCTGAACAACTTGAAGACGAAATAGCTTCAAATGAAGAACTTGCATAACTCGTTAACTTTTTCATCAAATTTCACTACATCCAGTTTCAGGCATGTCTAATGAAACAAAAATCAGACTTCGTATAGTTAATAAATATCAACATAAGTACATAACTCATACATATATAACACATTATCACTACTAACCTACTATAGTTCAGGCAATGACTCTGTTTTGGTTGGATAAACGGGCAAAATCGGTACTGCTGAAATTATTATATTTATATATTAAAAACCAAAACGCGTATCTGAGAGTACCGTTTCTGTAGCTGTTTGTACTGCTTATCCATGCAGGGTTCATATGGGTGCACAACCCTTATATGCAAGTTGGCAACCTGCTCAGCAGGTCACCGGTTTAGTGTATAAAAAACAACTTATATCCCTAACAGAACAACACATCCCACCAAAGACACGTAATAGACTATAAAGCAAGCAGAATGGTCACCCTTGATAACAAATTGGACGACCAGGATCTGTTAGGCTAACTCATTTGATATAGACTCTTGCCTCTTAATGAGTGATCATAATTCTTCAATAACGTTAATAATTAGGGCTCAGAATTATCAGCTCTTTGTGGCTGCATACCGGTTGTCATGCAAAGGCATAAATGACTTTACACTGCCATCACGGTTGCCATGCCAAAACAGCCGAAACCACACATTTATGTGCATCGTCACAGCCACATCCCAAAATAATTCTATTTGTGAACGACATAACAATTAAATGAAGTACTTGCAGGCGCATAATTTTAATTTTGTTGGTATGTCATCATTGCCGCAAGTTTCGTACCTCTAGCTTCGGTCAAAGTGAAAAGAACGAAACTCATGCGGCTAGACTTTACCAACACAATAACTCAATAAGTAAAAGTGTTTAACCACCAATTCTTAAATAAAGTTGATAATTAGGGCTCAGAATTGTCAGCTCTTTGTGGCTGCATACCGGTTGCCATGTAAAGGCATAAATGACTTTACACTGCCATCACAGTTGCGTTGCCAAAACAGCCGAAACCACACATTTATGTGTGTCGTCACAGCCTCAAAATGTCATCTTGAATACGAAAACACCCAAAATGTCTCAGATGGTCATCGACATAACATGAAAATCATCGAGCAAAAAAAAATGATAATACAACCCATGATCCAAACATGAATCAAGCCCAGCAAACCACGCAATCAACTCAATACCTCATCTTCGCAAAAAAAAATGATAATACAACCCATCGTCCTTGAGTAAACTCCAGGAAGAACACCCCAAATTTGAAAATCCTAGAAGCTTCAAAGAAAAGAACCCAGAAAAGATGAATAACATATAAAAAATCAAATTCCAAATATAAAAAATAAGGAGGTAATCAGCGGTACAAACCAGATTCCACACAGACCACCAACGCCACGTTGTGCCCGCTACCAGCACCTACACCTACACCTCTACCACCAAGGCCACCAACCACTGTACCACCACCAACGCTTCCGACTACAACACCCTGTTGCATGTCACAGAGTGGGAATGTACAAACTGGAATGAGTAAGGAGACTACGGATCTGTAGTCCCTGGCCTCGAAGAAATCAGAAACACCACCATCGCAAGTAACAGCGGTAGACCGGATTTGGGCGGCTAGGTCGGTGGACAGTAACAATAAAAGGAAATCAGAAACCCTAACCGAAAAAAGCATGATGTGTTCTTGGATTTCCTGATTACACAGGAAATGGTAGCTGGCCGGAAAAAAGCCAGCAAAAGATTCATGCAAAGGCTTTATGCAAGGTATGATTACGAATCTACCATAATCACTGCTCGAACCGTGGCCATAGACGCCACCAAAGGCGTTCGAACACCGGCGGCGTCATGTAACTCGATTATAAAAGTTCGCCGGAAACGGTAGCCGGCCGGAAAAAACCCAGTAAAAGACTAATGCATACAGATTTAGAAGTCAGATCTACCAGACAAAAGATCCGTCGCCATACACGCCACCAAAGGCGGCCAAAGACGGCCACCGGCGGCGTCATATCAACGACGTTGCAAGGCCCCAGATATGGCGGTGGAAAAGAACCGAGGAATGGAATGGGTAAAGATCAGATCAGATCTGGTATCTAATATGTGAATCACATGACCAAAAAGCCTAATTACAAATCTGCCATAGGTACTGTTTAAATAAGAAGGCTTATTATTAGTATATAATCATAATCAAATTTTAGAAGATATAGCTTACAATTGTTACTTTTTTTAAGTTCCACCTCATCTTTAAACGTTCATAATTTTTTCATACTACATTATTATTTTTTTAAAAATCACACACACCATAACAAGTTTTTCATCCTCTTTCATTTGTATATCGTATTGCTATAGTTTTTTATTAAAAAAAATTATTGGGTTGACAACTTACGTGATTATAACTTGCATGATTATTTGGTTATGGTGGAAAACATGAATACCCTTTTTAACTAGTGTCACGTGTCACGCTTTTAGCTCTTCCTACACTTTTTACATTAATGAGGCTTTTTCTAATAGCCTTTCCCAATAATGTATATAAAGGGGTTTCTTTGGGGACCTCTGTGATTAAAAAAATAGGCCACTAATACACATATATATTTATATACTAGGTTATGTCTCTGACACGGGTGTAAGAAATAAAATTTGTATAAACTTTAAAGTTATTAGTAGCTGGGATTACACATAAAATTAAATAATTGAGGTACATAAATATTATTAGAATTAAGAATATATATATATATATATATATATATAAAATCATAAATTTGTAAATAACTCATTGTATACAACATTTGTTATTTTATTAGTAACACTGACATTTCTATCAAATATTAACTATGGCTCTGCTTTTTTATTATTGATAATACGACGTAAAATTGAACATGAGTAAAAACTAGGTATTTCAAATTCAAACCAACTGTTGATAACGACTATCCTTGACTCTTGTTTATTTTCATCGTAACACTGACATAAGTCGCCGCTATTGCTCTGTTTTCTTGTAGTGGATAAGCGCCTTAGTTATTCTAAATATTATATATCATCTTCAAATAAAAATGAAAAAGAAAGAATTTTATGTTACGAATAAATATCAAATATTTAGAAATAACAATTTACACTAATCAGATCGGTTCTACCTCCCAAGTCATTTTTATTTTGCAGCTTGATAACCGTAATTTTCAGAAACAAACATCGCTATTTAATTTTTCGAATTCAACTAAATATGGTAGTTATTAATTCCATTTTTCCAAATCTTGTTTTTCAAATTCAAATTAACTTATAATTATAGTTACTTCTAATTTCATTTATCTAAATCTTATTTTCCATATTCAAATAAATATTATGATTATATTTGCTTAGAAAAGTATTTAAATACATTCAAATTACAATTATCTACATCTGTTCGTTTTATCCACATTTAATTTTTTAAATTCACATCAATATGATGTGGAAAACCACATAGAGGTCACCTATAAAGTAACATGTCTCAATTGTTTTTTTTTTTATTATATAGTACGATAATTATATTTGCTTAGAAAAGTATTTAAATACATTCAAATTACAATTATCTACATCTGTTCGTTTTATCCACATTTAATTTTTTAAATTCACATCAATATGATGTGGAAAACCACATAGAGGTCACCTATAAAGTAACATGTCTCAATTGTTTTTTTTTTATTATATAGTACGATAATTATGATTCAAGAAATGATTTTATAATTTAGTTGGGTTTAGAATTTCAAGTTTTCAATGAATTTTCTATGGTTAGTTGGCTTAAATGAAAATTTGGTTTAAATATGCTAAAACTATATATATTGATGGCTTTATAAAGCATATTGAGTTGTAAATATTATTTTACTTTTAGACTTTATAAGCTTTTGTTTTTCTTTTGAAGAAAATACTATATGTAAAAAAATATAGATTTAATAAAGCTTCGGGCTACATGAGAAATGGGCCTTGGACGGTGATCTGCCTTGCCCTTGGTAAAGGAGGCCACGAAGCACGAATATACATATAAATATAAAATATCCATCCATAGTGGTGGAGTGGTTTTTGTTCAACTTATGTGATCAAGGGTTCGATCCCTACTTCCAACATTTATAGTTGGATATTTTGCTAAGTATTGGTTGCGCCTACTCTCTTTGGATGGATCAGGTTCGATTTTGATGCCCCCCGGTTTTCTACTACCGTGCATTTACTCTATAGAGGCTTGCCTTTTGTGGAGAGTGCAACATCTGTCAAGTGGCAGATGGCGAGAAATTTTCCGGGTGGAAGCCTTAGTGCCCCTTATGCGCAGCCTCGACTCGCTTGTGGGCCGGCGGCCACTCTCACATCAGCGTGAGCCCGGTTAAGACAACATAGTCTGACCGTTGTAGAATGGCTAGGGGATCCCCTTCTGAGGAGTTGTGATGAACTTTGACACAACATAGAAAATCACCTTCCAAAAAATATAAATATAAATAATAATGTATTATACATGCTATAAATTGTGGTTTAAATATACAAAAAATGTTTTCAACCAAATTGTCATTGAACCGACCGATTTACTGGTCAGATTAAACCGATTTCAAAAATGATTATTTAAACCGATTTCAAAAATGATTATTTTATAACTTAGGACTATATTCGAGAATTCTCGGTCTAGGCCTAGAGTACTCGAGTCTCGGCAACCTACCTTGTAGCGATTACTCTGGTAGTACTCGGTCTCTAAGACCTTATTTTACAACATTTGTTCCATATACAAAAATAATGTTTTTAATACAGTCTATATCTATATCTATAATAAAGCAAGGACTTGCATATTAAAAAAAAAAATTAACGTAGAAACCACATGATTAATTCATTTGGGATCTTAAGAATATGTTATAAACAACTAATTTGTTTATGGTGTGTAAATAACATATGAAATTTGAACCTAAACTACTGAAAGCCCAAAACAAGCCTACTTTACCCTTACCCTCTACAAACCACATTTTAATTATGCTAACTTTGAAATATGAATTTATTTACACCTAAAGAGGAAACAAATGCTTCAAGAACATGATTTCTTAATGCTTTACTTGAATCTTCATATACATTTGTAAGATTTGTGCAAGACAATCAAAGTCAAACTAGAAATAAGGGTATTTCAGGAATGTTGTTGCCATTCTTGAATTGCATAGGAAAGGGCATGATTAGGGAGCAAGTCACAGTGGTCAAGCTGAAGGTTGGTCATAGGTGAAGTCTTGTGGCCGCTGTTCAACCAACCTTTTATGGCATCTGCTTCATATGTGAAACCATCTGCCGCGATGTAAGGATCTTTCATTACTTCCTGGAAATAAATCATGTTTACAACATAAGAAACATGTTCAATATACACTACAAGAACATAAACACTTGTACATAGTGCTGATGAGTGGCGAAAGAGAGGCGGTAACCACCTAACCAACTCATGAATCATAGTTAAAATACAATGTACAGGTATTTATGCTACAACATTAATATCAAAAAACTTAATTATTCAATATTAAATATATATAGATCAAATAAATATCTCCACCATATACAATTATACACATCTGATGTATCACTACCATATACAAAATTCTATGAGTATTTAATATATTATTCATCTAGTTTTTATCATTATACTCAGGAAATCCCACCAGTATCAACGCTAAGGTAAAGTGAGGAGAGTAAGATGCAAACAGTCTTACCTCTACCCCGTAGGAATAGAGAAGTTACTTCCAATGAGACCCTCGGTTTGATAGTAATTTTGCATCAAGCCTTAGGCATACGGCACATAACACTCAAAATCAGGACAAGCCCGATTGGTGCATGTACCTCTCACCACTTCTTCTGTATCTGGTTGTTTTATGCTTCTAGTTCTTTTTGTTCGACTATTTGTTTGTATTGGGTTGGGAGTCTCTTTGAAGCAACCTCTCTATTCCCCAGGATAGAGGTAAGGTCTACCTACATCCCACCCTCCCCAGACCCACAAATAGCAAAGCTATTTTTCGGATACATTGGGTATGCTTGTTGTTGTAGGTGTCAATTTCCACAATCCACTAATAAATGGGTCGATATAAGTTATTTTTTTAATTTCTACGTGTCAAAACACGTAAAATAAACAAATTAGCTTAAAAAATAAGCCGAGATCACCAAAACTGTATGTAAATGCATAAACCTCTTGAATCGTTTTATTCAAAAGTAGCATTATTATTGAAAACATATCTTTTTGTAATCGTATCCCATTATGTAGTCATCCAGCCCACCTGACCCGCTCAATTTTACATCTATACATCAAATATTAATATTTTGTTCATTGAGAAATGTACCTGAAAGATGGGGCAAACAAAATAAGACGGAATCTTCTGATGCTTCTCAGACTCAACTGAGGATACTGTTACAAGATTTCTCATTGTCTCCAACTTTGGCAATATATCATTCACGAAATCAGGGCGGTTTAAAGGGTTCTTTTCACAACATCTTAAGCCCAAATAAGCTAACTCCTTTGCATGCTCAATTGGCCAATCACCACCTGTCAAATCCAAAACTGTACCAAAATTCCCATTTTCTAGCGCACGTTTTGTATCATCTATAACAGTTAAAGCTGGCCTCCCTGTTAATATTCTTAACAATACAACTCCAAATGAGTATACATCTGAAGAAACAGAAATCTTTCCAAATTCCAGAACTTCAGGATCCGTATAAACAGAAACCTCGGGTTCATTCTTGCTTAATGTATTAGGAATCAAACGGCTGATTCCTAAGTCACTTAATTTGGAAACTTGGTTTGAATCAAGAAGAATGTTGGTAAGCTTCAAGTTTCCATGGATGATTTGAGGTCTACTGCTATGGAGGAAGATTAGGGCAGAACATATTTCTGAACAGATTTGTATTCGATTATACCATTGAAGAGAAGCAATTTGATCTTCAAGATTGCCTTTTTCAAGATATTCATAAATTAAAGATCTTGATTCTGGACAAACACCAATTAGTGTCACAAGGTTTGGATGCCTTACTCTACTCAAAATCTCTGCCTGCATCAAATTAATTATAATAATCAGGGTTAAGAAACTTAAGTATAGTTTGTATATACAAGATCTTCTAGAATACTTGATAGACATCTATAGATACATGTAGCAAATGGGTGGGTAGAGTAATGGGTAAGGGTAAGTATTTGTAAAAGCCGAATGTTCTTCAACTTTTTATTTGAATTATCTAGTGTTCTTGTATTGGAGATTAGCCCCTCTCGAATCGGGCCAACTATCCTAGTTTTCAATAAAAATCAGCCTTTGTTTTCTTGGTTTCTATCAGGGCGACTCTCAACCTGTTTTGACCAGTTTTCTTTCATTTGATCTCTTTTATTCTACCCTTGGAGATAAAACATAACCCAAATCAACCCAGTCTAAAGTAAATGGGTCAAATTTTGCCACGACTAAAGATAAATAAACGGAAATTTCCACTCGTTTGCATGGAGGCTGGTCAATTTAGTGGTAATGAGTCAAACAAGTAAAATATGGCAAATTTGCTAAAAACAAAACGGGTCTAATGAGTCAAAATTCATCCAAGGTGTACTCAAATGCTTACAATGTTTTGATTCCTAAACTTTAATAAACAAAACAAATTATATCATTAATCTAGTAATGTAGTTCTTGTAATCATATTTAATACTTTATTATTTAAAAAATTAAAAATGCACATGTGGACAAATAATCAGCTGACGGACAGGCCCAGACCATTACCGATTTGACCCATTACCTGACCCACCCACCCAGCCCATTTTAGCACCTCTAATATTTACCAAGGATTTACCTCATGATCAAACTCTGCATCACCGTGAGTACCAAGCGAAGGTAGCATCTTTATTGCTACCCGAAGATGGCGAAGAATTCCTTTATAAACACAACCACGTTTCCCTTCTCCAATCTTCAAAGATTGATTAAAATCTTGTGTAGCCTCCATAATTTCCAAAAAAGATGGTCTATAGAATTCTGCATGGGACAAATCCGTGCTCTCCTCACATGCATATTTTGCAAGCCTATTAATTTGTCTCCTTGCATCATCAAGCTTGTCTTGCAAGCTATCTCGACTTTCTTTAAAAGTAATCAAGAGATTCACGGCTTGAATAATCCTCTCCTCTAATTCTTTTTCTGAATCACAGGCTCTTGAAATTCGGTCAACAAGCCCCGGTTTTTGGTCTTTGACCATCTGAAGCTCTTTTATGAATTGATTACGCTGATTGGCCATTGTTTTTATTTCCTGAGCTTTCGTTGTCAGAGTAACCTTCATTTCTTTTATTTGTGTACTTTCTTCCGTTAATGATTTTTCTGATTCTTCTGCCTATAAACAAACACATTGGAAAAGTTCTAGCAAATAACATAATCTTAGAGTAACCTTTATTTCTTTTATCGGGCGTAAGCCACAAACAGCATGGCAAACTTCAATAAACTGAAGGATAAAATATATAAAAAAACTATAGCCCTTCGACCACTAAGAACACAGATGTATCCTGGTCAAAGTAATCGCACGTGAGTTACAAAAAAAATCTTATAACATAGAGCTACTTGCAAATAACGTTTTTGTAGCATAATATAAATTAGGAATAAAACATAATCGATAATCCAGTATAGCTTTTTAACCAAAAAAAGGACAGATGTATTCTGTTATGTTTCTCAGACCGAGGGTTTAATCTACATATTTAATTTATCGCATTTGTGTTCCAAAAATGACTTTTTACAACAGTTAGTACTTTAAATGTCATCACGTATATGGCAAGTGATGGGCTTTTTATTGTCATTCTACACACTTTATTTCATATCAACAAAAATGAATATTGCAGTGGCACTTGGAAGATCTAGCACTTCATTTTAAAAAGACATTCCATAATTAACTCCTTATTCCTAATGCACACGGATCAAATACAACTCAAATACTATTTTGAAAAGCTCAGATTCAATATAACAAATTACAACAACTAGGAATGTGTTCACATCACCATCTCTCTTCTAAAATAAAAGCCCCATAACATACATTCGTATTAACATAACCAGAAGCAGTGATAAACAAACAAAAGTAAAACTTCAAGTGAATTGAACATTTGAACCCACAGGGAAACAGTTAAATAACCCACATTTACCTTACTTAAAGCCTCATTGGCATCTTCTTCAGCCCTCCACCGTTTTATTGACTCTTCGAATGCTTTCTGCTTTGACTTTTCAACATCCTTAGTCGCATACTCGAGTCTATCCCGCAAGTCAGAAGATGAAAGCCCTTGTGATCCTTCCTGAAAGAAGCAAATAATATCCATAAATAAAAAAAAAGATATATGGTTATTAAAAGAAATCAAATAAACAAATTCTGTGTTTTACCAGAAACATAGCAGAAAATGACCGAACCAATTTGTCTTGAGATCTATGATTTGAGGGTAAAGTTGATCCATTTCGTCTAGGATCATCAATCAGAAAACAAATTTAGAAATCGTATAACATAACTAACTAATTCAGCTTTTATACCAACGATCAACCATGTTTAGGATCTCGTTTAACAAACTTTCTAAGGTCATAATTAAACTTATGGAACATATTCTTTAGCACTACAGAATACCTTGTGTAGATGAGGTGGCCTTTACATACAAACCAGATTTGACATGAGACTGGTGCTTGTTGGCAAACATATATTGCTTTATTAGACTTGAGCTCTGACATATCCCTGCAATCTTAACGAATTCAGTTCATTAATACGATATAATAGCATAAAACAAAAGGAAAAAAAAAGCGCAAGATGATTTCATAGCAAACTAGAACATTATAATTTTTGGAATAAAGAATTGATCCGGAAACGTATCAACACAATCAAATGGCTCAAAACCAATATGTTCTAAATGCTTCAAAACTCTCGGAAACTAAAGATTCAATCTCAAAACTAAAGCTAAGCATATTCATTAACTTGCAAAACCAAAATACTTATAGCGTTTGAAAACTAACAGATAATACTAAATTCAAAATAAACCATAAACACCAACTAACTGTATAACTTTGAATTCAAACAGTCAAACTTATATATTAAACCCTGCATCAAGAGTAATTGTATATTTCATACTTTGAATATAGCTTCTGAGATGCAGCTCCCATTACAAGCCATTGAACGCAATGCCGCTCAACAGCTTGTACAATACCCCTTTCAACGGTATCGGCTTCTATCCACACCTTACCTGCTTCCACCTACCAAAACCAAAAGTCCCCAACTTTTTAATCTCAAAACATCTTTTTAAGTTTTCAAATAATGAATATTCACCAATAATGCTAAACAAAAACAAAAACAAAAATAAATAAATAAATAAATTAGGAAAAGAGCAATAATTTATACCCCTGCTTGAGATAGAATAAGACTATACTCATTTAAAATTTTGTGCACAGATAATTTATCATCATCATCCACTGTAAACACAAACACACAAAACAAACATTATTATAAATATTTAAAAAAACATTTAATTAAACATAAATAAAAAGTGTAATTACCAACTTACAGAGTGAGATTAACTGATCAGCTGATTGATGAACATGAAATAAACAAATCTTCATTCCAGAAAAGTTATTTAAAGTCCATAATATTAACGATTTACTTTCCATAACATTCTTCCCAACTGCAACAAATACAGTGTTGTTAACATCGTTAAACTCTTCTTCAATCCCTTCCTCGATCACTTCCGCTTCACTCCCCATCGATCTTTAAACCCTAATGCTGTTTGATTTCACTTTCAGTACACATTCAGGAACCCTAGATTGATTACCTTGGTTGAAATTGAAACACTTGGATAATAGGATGGAAGAACAAATGGTACGATTAGGGCATGTTTTATGTAATTTAGTGATTGTGAATGGTTTATACAGATTGTTGATAAGTGTGAATGGATTATTATAATTATAGAAACAGACAAGAAGATACAGAAACAGAATGGTTAACTGTCAATTAAGTAATTAAAGGCCATTGAAAAAATTATTTAAAGTTTAACTACTTTTGAGACTTGTTCATGGTGTTTGTAAAGTCAAACCCGTGAAGGTCGGGTTGGTGTCCAAGAGACGATAGAATGTTTTACTCCGTAACAAGTTTTCTCCACATTTAAGCATTTTTTATTATAATTTCAATCCGTAAAAGTAAAAATTACACCAAGATACCGGGTAGACGGACAAAAAGCTGCGCAACATATCATTTTTTATTAACGGTTGACTTGTTTTATTTTGTCATTCGTAAGACTTGACTTCATGATTTTCAGGCTTTGCTTCTATTATTAAGTCGTATTAAACACCGTATGGTGTTTAAAATATATAAAATTCCTATGAGAAAAGTATAAATCATAATCAAATTTGGCGTTGCTCCGATGAGGCACGGGTTTTGTTGCGTTTCAAGTTGTTTCTTCAACCGCTTTATTAGCTCTGCAAGTTAGGCTCATATGCTCAATGTTGTCTGTTTCTTTTGGTATTGGGGCTGCCAGTTGTAGGTTGGACTAAGGTGTTCGAGAAACTCACCTTTTGCTCTTATCAAATTGCACAAAGTGATAACTTTAGTCTATGATATTTTTTCCAAAATCAAAATTAATAGGTTTGGATGGTTATACTTTAGTTGTTTTAACAGTTGTTGTTCAAAAAAAATGTTGTTTTGACGTTTCGTTTATCTTGCTAGCTTTAAAAACCTTATGAGGTAAAAAAAATGTAAAAATGATACGTATTTGTATACATGAGTAAAGTACCTTGAGTCAAACTGCAAGTGAAATTTTAGCATACGCGTAACTTGAACGATATTGTCATATGAAAGAAAAATGTTCTGGCCTAGGTAACATGCTCATGTTGGAGAGACATGTTTAAGAAGATCTACCATTGTAAGAGCGTAACAAAACACGTCTACTCACATTCATCGTCATTTTTAAGTTTATTTTAAATAATGAAATTATTTATTGTTACATACTATATATTTTTTAAATCGTATTAGTTAATATAATCTATAAATTTGTAATTGTTTGTAAACATTACAATATTATAAAATTATAAACATTTAAAAGTTTTATAAATTAAACTAGGTGTATTATACACGCGCGTTGCGCTTTTTTCGTATTGTGTTTTAAAAGACCGTATTCACATATTATCTAACAACATTGCAACTTACAACCATCAAAATCCATCATCACTTCCGCTAAACTCGGTATCCATAAGTTTTTTCTACCAAAGTCACCAACAAATCCAGTTAGGAATCACGCCAAGAGATTTAAAACCACTTCAAAATTTAACCCCACAAATAAAGAATCACAAATAACAGGGTTTTAGTACAATCTATAGTTTGAAGTGTTAACATAAACTAACACAAAAAAAGACTCAAACGGGTTTCGATCCCAAGACCTCAAAGAACACATATGCACGACAAACCACTCCACCACTGCCCCATTTTGTTATTTCTTATTAAACCATATGTATTTATATATAAATAAGTATTGTGTAAAAAACCAAAAAAAGACAAAAACCATCAAGCAAAAAAAAAGGCAAAAAAAAGAAATGGTTGCAAGAATTGAACCTAGGTAATCACCATGTAAACCAACAAATACAACCATCACACCACTAATAAAGATGTTGAAAGTTTTTAAAATTATAAGTATTTGAGATAACAAAAGGAATAAAATAATAATAAAAATACTATTCAAATCAACTTCCTTATTAATAGTATGTAATATATCTTATTTATTTAAACGGTAAAATAGAAAAAGATAAAACATAACTCATGGTCCCCTTCCCAATCTCCAGAGACATTTCTTACTGAAAATGAATAAAAATTAACTAAAAACTCAACTTTGGCCGCCCCTCTCCCTCTTATCGACCTCATATGTCTACAGGACTATACGAGCACCCACCCTGACACTTACAAATGAGCTCGAACGTCTCTTGGGATCAAAAAAGTCCGCTCTAAGCCTTGAAATCTGTTGGGGATTTCAGTAATACAAACGAACAACCGGATGAACAGAAATCTCTGAAGGCACGTAATCGCTTTCAGATTGAATCAATTCGACGGTTCAATCGAATATTCAATCGGATACAATCAGAGATTGAGAATTTTCTGTATGTGAATTTGAGAGAAGAACCAGAGAGAGTTTTGATCAATATATTGAATTCGTCATATAATTACAGGGTTATTAACTGCCTAATAGGCAGTTAATACAAGGTTTTCAAATTGCCAAAACTAGTCCCTCTATTTCCGAAAATTAATTTTCTGAGACATTTTTACCATAGCAATTTTAATGGAAATAAAATTTTTCCAAGCTGACCTGGCAGCTTAACCCCAGCCAGGGGCTCTGCCCCTTGGACCCCGCCAGGGGCTGCCGCCCCTTGGACCCTGCTCCCAGGGGCGCTGCCCCCGGACCCCCGTCTCTTAGGGGCTTCGCCCCTAAGTTCATAATAAATTCATATAGGCGTGCACTCAGCACCACCATACCTATATGATGTCTTATTATGAAGACATTGATCAAACAGTCAATCCAATTACACTAAAATATCCAACAATCCTCCCCTATTTTAATAAACAAGTTTTCGTATTGTTAGAATGTATATTAACACAATAATATGGTCGTTTTATTTTGGGTTGGTTATCTGACCCATCAAATTAACTAAAATGATTATTATTATATGTTTTTCACCGTCAGCCACAATTATAATTTTATGATTTTAATAGGAATATCAACATGATCGTGACTGCAATTTTATAATTACGTGCTATCACCACCTACATTATTTTTTTCCGAATAATAATCACACATTATGCACAACGTACAAACATACATAGAGGACCTCCTAGTCAGTAGTCACGTATGACATGAACTATCAAATATGTACCTATGACTTTTTGAATACTTAAAATACCGTTAAATCATATTACCAAGAAATTATCCACCACAATTTACTCAATATATTATTCCATATGGTCTATTGGCGGTATGTGTTGTTGATTACTTTTTAATCATTACTCGAAAGCTAACTTCATGGAAATTGCTTTCCTTACTTTACTTCATTGTTTCCTTCGATATGGCCAAGGCTTTTCCTTTCACTTTTGTATTTAAAAAAGTAAAGGTTAAAGTATTTTTAGGATCGATTAATAAAATGATAATAATACTTGTGAGATGAAATCACGTCTTACTCATCTATAAACTCAGTTTATGGGTTGTCTTAACTCATCTGCTCAACAGGCGAGTCTAGCTTGTTTCGAGAATGTTTGGCTCTCCTTATTTCCACAAACTTATAATTTATTACTTTTTCAAAAAGTCAATAAGTTACAAAGAGTGTTTGGCTAAGCCAAAAGTCCTTTTTGTTTTAACTTTTCATTTGTGTATAATAAGTTGTTTTGGAAAAGTAAGGAATGTTTGACTTTTTGAACCTACTTATAACTTTTGGGAAAAATTTACCTATATGCCCTCATTATATACTTATACCTACTCTCCTTAATTATATCCGTTTTGGTCATTTTACTTGAAAATCTAATCCAAAAACTCTTTTAAAAACTTTTCTAAAAACTCATTTTTTAAAAGATTATCCAAACACATATTTCATATATTAGTAACCAAGTTTTATGAGTGTTTCAATCAAGTCACTCATTTATAAATCTGTTCTAATTAAGTCACTAAAGTTTATTTTATGTTTTGATCCTATATAATTTACCTAAACAACAGGTAAACTATCATATGTGATATTTTTTTTGGTTTTATTTTATTTTACACATGTTATAATTAATACCATCTTCTTCAAGTTTCCTGCAACCTTCACCGACCACAACAAAAACCATTAAGAACGGTTCCATATATCATGGCATCTTAAGGTGATGTAATCATAGATGAAATCGCCATTATAATAAGCTCAACAAGTCAGTGATATTGTTTATGTCTAGATTTCGATGATTTTCGACTCGATTTTGTCACAACGGCAAAGCGGCGGAGGTAACAGACTCGTCACCGACAACGAGGACGACATTAGCTTCATCTCCGTAACGTTTGTTCGCACAACTTCTTTCATGGCTCAATGATCGAGCGACTCGACCACGTCAACGCGTATGGATCTTTGACTGGCGGTTGAGCTGGTACAGGTGCTGATATTAAAAAGAAAAAAGGGCAAGATGAAGATGGTGGTGCTGCCCCTTGGTAATCTTTATCACCTCTGCCTATTTCTTAGATGGAGATGGAGTGGTTCGTTACCGGGAGGTGTAGCCAGCAAACATTGTCGGAAAAAAAGATTTAAGATGACCTCCTATGGTGGAGGTTTTACGAGAGAGAAGGGGTATAAATGGTTAATTGGGGATTTTATTTTATTATTATTTGATATTGCATCAGTTCATCAAGCGGCCATTGTGGCTCAATGCAATTACATGAATCCATTGTTGATTAGCACTGGTATTCGAAGTAAACAAATTACATCATATTATTAGTATTTAATTATTATTACCGATTTTTATTTTGTAATCTTTGAATCATTGATGGGATTTATAAATCATGTCACAAATTTAAAAATATTAAATAGATTTTTTTGAAAAGTAAAAAATATTAAATAGATGTCATATGAGATTGATGACCTTCTCTCTAGGTAAAATATCTAATATTGAAACATTAAAGTAGTCTTAAGTGACTTAATTGAAACAATAATTTTTGTGAGTGACCTGATTAGAACAATGGTTAAACTTGGTTACTATTTAACAAAGTTACCTTTTTCTAAAAACTCATTTTTCAAAAAGTCATAAGTTAATAAGTCATTTTCACCAAAAGTCCTTTTTACCTCAAATAAGTTTATCCAAACATGCCCGAATCATCTCAATCTCAGTGTAAAGCAAAACCGTCTTTATAATTGACTTGCCTTGTACAGCATGGAGTCATGGCGTAGAGAGAAGGGGCGGATGCCCCTCCACGCCTCAACACCGCCCGCTTGTTCCTTGAAGAGCAGTGGCAGATTCAGGAAATTTTTTTATTGGGTTCCATTTTTAGATGTTCCGATTTCATATGACCAAACATAAAAATTTCAGGTCGGTCTAACGGTTCAGGTCAGGTCAGGTTCATCACATAATAAAAATATGATACAATAATGAGAAAACATCAGCGTTAGAAATTTAAAACACGTAATATAAATACGATTGTCTTTAAGGATTAAAAAAACATACCTACAGTTGGTCCTACAAGTTTTCATCTTTTGAAAATGTTGCATTACATTCTCAACCGAAACTTGATGTATTAATTTTCTTTCAATGTAACAACTGCAAGTGTTGTTCATGTATCCATCACCCATCTTATTACGCAATTCCGTCTTTACATACTTCACTATAGAAAAATATCGTTCGTGTATCCATAACCCATCATATTAAAACATCTCAACTTATCACCATTATCAATAAGTGTTTGTAGAAAATCTTCTTTTTTACCTTTAGGTTGACATGGATCTATAAGTAAATATGCTCGTCTTATTTCACCTTTTTTACTAGGGTGATAAGATGAAACTGGTTTCTTTCGGCGGGATCCCATGAAAGATTATCTAACTATATTTTCAAGAGTTTACTAGTTGAAGATGATGATTCAATGTTTGATGGTGGTTGTCTTTAAAAAAAACTTGAAATCTTCGTTAGCATAGTACCTAATATCAAATTAAGGTTTCAATTAGTTAAAAATACACAATAATGTTTGTACCAAAGTAACAAGATTAACTATTTTTACACGAGATTGCGAGAAAATTTATAAACTTGCAAAAATTAACCACAATAGCTTAACTAAATCGACAATACATTATCCAAATATACTATCAAGGGTTTACCCGTTTAATATAATCAACATATAAAATCGACCCGTTTATTATAATCAATCAACTAGATAAATTTGATCAACTTAAAGTTAATCATTTTAAGGTAATTCATCCAATATAACAAGGAATGAACAAAAAACAACCATGGAACATCACAACCAATGGATGAAGCATGATTAAAGAACAATGAAGTATTAAAAACACCATGAACTTTTATTTCATTATAACCAAAGAAACTGATGATCATCATCCGTGTACACATAATACCAATCACTCAAAACAACCAACACAAAACAATAACAGAAATCAAGACTTATAATAATATGCATCAATAACCAAACACCAAACTTCAACAATCAACAACCTTTGTCTTCAAAAAACATGAATCTTAATTTGATCTTTCTTCACAATACCCGCACGGCTGAGGAACGCGGATACGTTCTTGTGCTGATCACCTTGCAGCTGGACCACCTTACGAAGCTCTTTATCCTACACAACAGTGCCATTACAGGGAAGACTAGAGAGGAGGGCTGATGGTTGGGTTTGCTGCAGTCACTTTGTTTATCCGTTTGGAGGAGTTCTGTTTGGGTAGACAAACCCTAGGTTTTGAATTAAAAAATAAACAAAAATAGAAACGAAACAAAAAAATAATGTGCACCGCATGGATCGGGAACCTTTGTATATTATGGAGGGTTTCAACCACTAGAGCACTCTCAATCTTTACAAGTGGGTTTCATAAATATTTTCTTATGGGTTCTTTTCTAGCTTTCTATATACATTAACACTATAATTTACTAAACAAGCCAAAATATGCCCCTGTTGAAGAGGATGTTGTCCATTTTCATGTGGAGAATTCGATGGGTGTTGCCCCTTGACCAACATGACCAACTTGATTATTGTTTTTCAAAACATATAGCGGTTCAACGGCTACTAGATGTTAAAAAAAAACTTCTTTAATTTATAAACCTATATCTCCACACACACAACACCAAAATTTATGGCCATAATCTTCCTCGTCTCTTAAAAATACAATAATCAAGTTCATCATCATCTTCATTGGACGAATTCATTTTATCATTTGTATTTGACAAGGGAGTCGACCTAATAATGTCATCGGTTCAAATAGTCGTACAAAGGGAGTTCACAACCCAAAAAGAGAAAATTTATAGTACGTGATCGGGTAGCCGCACATGAACTGTTGGTACATGATTATTTTTCACACAACCCCCTATATGATCGTAACAATTTTAGGTGATGTTTTCGTATGAGCCAACGGTTATTTCTAAGAATAGTAAATGATTATGAACATAACATACCATGCACATGGTGATATTGGTTTTAGCCTGTTGCAAACAATTACAACCATAGTCACCTAAATAGCTACATTAGCCACGATTTTCGTATTGGATCGAAATGTACCGGATCGGAATTCGCCACGTTCCGATCGACTATGGTACGGCGAACGAACAGAGTTAATTCACGATCCAATTGACATGGTACATGGATCCAGAAGAGAGTAATCCGCGTTCCAAATAGCGACCTTATACCCACGTTCAACAAAAAAATAGGGTAGAAAAGAGTAGGAAACGTACCTGGCTTGCATAGATGGTAGTCGATGATGGAGTGGAAGAAGTTACAGAGGGGAGGAGACAATAATGGAGCTCAAAAAAAATTAAGGTTTAGTGAAGAATGAAGAAGACGACTGTTTGTTTTCTTTTCTTATTACAAAATAAATTTAGACTATGACATTTCACTTTATATGTTTATCTTTTAGGGTAATATATGTTTTAGGTACTTTAACATTTAACCCCTTATCTTTCACTAGTTTACAGTTATTCCCTAAAATGTGTAATTTTTTACTTAAAAAGTGTAAAATAAGTTTGTATATTAAAACATTTAATATCATTAAAATTTATATCGGGTACATCGAACCGGACTATATGGAAAACCGTACCGGATCGTACCAGTACGTACCGAAATGAACCTACCCCCCTCCGTACCGAATTCGTCGAGCCTAGCGAATTGCGTACCCGAACCGCGTTCCCGTACCGGAGCGAACCGCGATTTAGGTGACTATGGTTACAACCACTATTAGACAATTGGCTTTTGGCACTACTTCCGACATCACAGATGAATATTTAAAAACGTCAGAACGAGTGCTAAGGGAAAGTCTTCATTATTTTTGTAAGTATGTTATTAAACTCTACGCAAAAAGATATTTTGGAAAACCTACGTTGTGATATACAACAAATTTGGAGTTTTATGATGATAAACATGGTTTCCCCCAGATGATCGTTAGTATCGATTGTATGGAATGTAGGAAATAGGGTTCACTTTTTATTAAAATAATAATAAAAATAAATATAAATAACGATACTCTCGTTATTTGTAGGAAACATAGTAGTGCAATACCGATTACAAAACTACATAATTAAATAAGATACAAACAAAATATACAGAATGTTGATTCAAGCAACTTCAACCGCACCATCTTGTACTAATTGCCTCTGCAAGAATACAGTATTCTTTGACGGTTTTTTGGTCGAGACACGTGTATGACACGCTTCCCTTAAAACAGATTGTGCGCCTCCTCTCAGACGGTTTGTTTCCCACGGTACAACAACCGAAATAATATGTGTACTGCCGGCGATGGCTCGTGCGCCTGAGGTTACACCGGGTTAGGTGTTTTTTATTTATGTGGAAAATAAAATATAAAGTTGATGGTGGAAGAATTAGAGAGTAATCCTCTAAAAAATCTATAAACTTTTTGACAAAAAAATTCTCTAGTAATAATATCTTTTGTCTCTAATTTTATTTATCTTATTCTGACATTTTCATATCTATATCAAATGACTCCTAAGATATCCCTTTTATACTCATCTCAAAACTCTATATTTAGTTGTCATATTTATACACAATTAAAATAGTTTTATGAGTCAAATGAAACCTTTATTTGATTCGTGACATGTTAATGTCAAATTTAATAAAATTATGAGTCATAATCAAAAGCTCCATAATGAGTCTTGAAAGAGTCAAATCAAAAAAATTCTTTTATGACAAAGACAAAATTTTATACTAGAGTCACCAAAGTTTTAAGAATATTCAATTCAACCACTTAACTTCGAGCTTTGATATCTCATTCATCCTATCTCCGATTTTGGGCATGGTTTTCTTCTTTTTGTGAAACTTTCACACTATAGAACACAAATTTATAAATAATTGTCAATATAACTCATATATAAATACAATTATTTATTGTCCAAAATTAGTGAAAATCATTTTCACAACCATTTTTTCAACAATCCCCCACATGAATGGAGATCTACTAAAACACACAAATTCCCCAATGAAACCTCAACAGTTGAGTATTGCAGGATAGGTAGGTGATGCCTTTGAACCTTCCTTTGTGAAGCATACTTAGTTTACTAGGGTTTTATAGACGTGGCGTCCTTGAACAACCCCCTGTTTATGTAAATGACAATATAAATTCACACAATACTTTCCCTAGCCGGGCCATCTCCTCATTATCGTGTTCAATAATGGTCCTGTAATACTCTCCTGGTTCTGCGGGAGCTCTAGAAATTGTGCCCACAATTTCATTTGAAGTGACCACACTTCTCTCCAACATAAGTGATTTTCCTTCAAATCAGTAAATTTATATTTATGCTGATTTATTTTTTTTCTAGCTTTTTCATTTTTTTTAATTTGTGGTCCATCCTTCGGTAGTGGTTCATAGGTTTTTATCTTTCTATTTTATCTTTGTTTTTGTGTCTTTGAGTCTGTTTGCAGGTTTGCGTATTTGCTTAGGTAGAGGAAATTTCACTATGAGCGGCTCCTATGTATTATCTTTATATATATATATTTTTTTTTTGAGTAGGAGTTTTGGTAAAGGTTTGGGTAATAAAAAAAAGAATTTTTCTAAACAAGAAATTAATTAACTTTCTGCGAAAAAAGACCCTTCACGTAATGTGAGGAGTCTGGGCTGACCTGTTCGCATCATGCGACCAGTTATTACCCCGGAAAGTTATATTTTTTTTCGCTTGCAACGCGTGTTGTGATCACCAGTGTCCTTCACGTTGAGCGAGAACTAGAATTTTTTTTTCTTCGACCCATTTGGTTCTACCACCATTCACCGCCATTTTGCCAAGCAGGTACGTCTTCTTGTTTGTTGTTATATTATGAGTCTAAGTTAGTAGTTTGAGTCTTTTTATTTTTGTGTGGTTCGGTATTATGCTCGGGTTTTGTTTGTTTCGTTTTGCGCAGGTTTTGATTGCACCACCCGTACACAATCTCCATTCGGGTGATTCCGAAGCTGTTTGTCGTTTATCAAGGCAAGCCCGGCGTTTACCATTGTATCAGAGCCGATCGCGAATGAAATGCTATACGATCGAGCTGGACTGGACTAGTGTTTTGGAGCTTACGAAGAAAAAAAAAATTAACCAGCTAAGTCTTTTCCTTTTTATCTTTTCTTTTTGTTTAGTATCAGTTTATTATCGTGTTTGAGTCAGTTGTCCATTCCTGCATTGAGGACAATGCAAAATTTAAGTGTGGGGATGGACCGTGTTCTGTCATAGTCGAGTTAAAAAAAATGAAAAATGTCCCTGATTTTGAAGTTTGCATTATATAAAATATGGAAGATGATAGGTAAAGTTAGGTGTCCGGTTTTCAAATAGTATGTATAATAAGAGATTAAAATTGATTGAAAACGTGTCTGATTTGGGATATGTGGGTAGGCTCGGCCGGTAGATAGGTTTCCTTTGAAAAGTAATAAATTAATTATGTTAGGCTATTTTGTGGGTTCTCATCTAGGAGAAACGGGGAGACCGAAACCGCCAAAAATAGTATAAGAAGCACTGTTATAAGTAGAAAACCGTTAGAATTTCTAATCTCTTTAAAAAAAATTAGAAATCAAAGCAAAAAGGCTGAAGCTTAAGGTGCCTGGTCACTGGGATAGCGACTTGGATTGGCCACACCCTCTGAGTTAAGTATGCTGAGATGAAAAAAAAAATGCTGAAGCTTAAGGTACCTGGCCACTGGGATAGCGACTTGGATTGGCCACACCCTCTGAGTTAAGTATGCCGAAAAAAAAAAAAAAAGAAAAAAAAAAGTGATTTTAAATTCTCTTGTTTTTTTGCGTAAGACGGTTGGGAAATGGTCAATTGGTCGTTCCTTTAGCTTCATAAGCTTGAGGCGGGATTAGGAGGAACTGTGGCTTCCTTTGAGTGAGACCCTAAATAGACTAATCAACATGAACTTAACATAAATAAAAAGGGGCTTGGAAACCGGTTTGGATTTAAGAGGATCAGTATACCTGCAATCGCAATCAACACGTTAGTAGATTATAAATTAAGTAACCTAAATTTTGAAACCGGATGTAAACCTGATTGTGATTCCATAGCATAATTCTTTTTCAGGGACGAAAAAGAGATAAGTGTGGGGATATTTGATGTATTGTAAAATACATCTATTTCCAGTGTAAAGTTTGTATAGTTTTCGAGTCGTTTAGATAGTGTTTTTATTAGTTTTAGGCTTGTACTGGTCTATTTTATTTAGTATAGGTTTTTATTGATTTTATTAGTTTTGTGTCGTTTTTAGTACTTATTTGTTTATTTTATATTTTGTAGGTGTTCGTGAACGTTGGAGCGTAAACGAGTAACTTTTGTCAAGTCAGGAATACCAGAGTCGAGAGTACGGAGTTATACTACTATATATAATAGTAGTTGTAATAATAATAATAATAATAATATATGTTTTGAAAATCATAATAATAATAATAATAAGAAAAAGAAACGTGATTTGAAAATCATCGGCCCGAAAGCCCAACAAACATTGTTGGTGAAAAGAATATTAATTATCTTTGTAGAGAGGAAAGAGTATTAGAGCAGGAGGCGGCGGAGAATTATTATTTCATCGAAAAGAAGCAGCAGCGGAGGAGATCATTATTTTTCTACAAGAGGGGAGGCTGCACAACGACTTCTCAAGGAACAGCGGAAGGCATTATTTCGGGAGAGGAGATCGTACGACTGAAGACAGCATATATTACTCTTTGAAGGGGTGAAGGCTAGGTGCGAGCACGGTTCGGTTCTATTTCAATTTTTAATATTTATTCTATTTGAAACCCGTTGTGAACATCATGAATATTATTTGTTTCTATTGCTTTGATATTATCATGACTTTTAGAGGCTAAACCTTTTTGCTACCTAGGTTATAGATGATTGCACTTGTTTGATTTATTTTCTTTTGGTTTTGGAACTTTTGGCTGTGGGTGAATTTTAAAGTAAAGAACTCTTTATTTTCTGGTTTGATGTATATGCATATTTAGTTTTGTTTAATTAACTTTTATAAACTCCACTTGCGTTTTTGTGAATGTCTTTCATGTATGAATGCGGGTTAGGTTGCGGACTGGGTGTTAGCGACTAGTTTATGGTTAATTTCTGTAGGTTATCCGTAGGAGTTGTAATTGTTAGTTAGATAATTCTAAGTGTTCTACCAATTCTCAATAGCTGTAAGGTGCGAGATTGTTGGTCTGTCTAGGGTGTTAAATTGCTAGATCTAGAGGCTTTGTGAGAAGATCTTCCTAGTTTCCTTAGCATTCCTTGTAGGCCAAGTCTTATCAGAAATATTGTAGTTACCCCCTTGCACTTTCAGGTGTATTGTGACTTTCGCGCTGTGAGGTAGACTGTCTAGCGGGTACTTTAAAATTCGAGTAGGTAAGCCTGTGAGGGTAACCTCTCAACCGGTGGTTTAACAGCACAACAGTATTCTAGGGTTTCCCCTTGAGAAGGGTCGAGGGTGTCTAGTTTATTCTTGATGTTTAGTATTTTAAGATCCCGGTTCCACACCAGTTCCATAGCCATTAGAAGCTTATCATTCATGTGTAGGATTCTAGCCTAGGTAGTGCCTTCCTATCATCTGATTCGATTTCTATTCTCCAGCTTGTGTTTTAAGTTATTTTAGTTTTATTTATTTATTTGCAATTTTTTGTTAGAAAACCCCCCCTTTAGGCAATAAAACAGTATTAAGTTAGTATTTAGGATAAGTAGTCGAGTCTAGTTTACGTTTTCCAGTAGAGTCTCGTGGGTTCGATACTCGGACTTACTTTAGCTGTACTGCATTGACCGGTACACTTGCCGGTTGTGTGGTTTAGGTTTAGTTTATAAATTTAAAACTTAGAGTGTCTAGTTTAGGTTAATTTAGGTAGTTTTTATGAAACCACTTTGAGCATATCACATGCCTTTGATATATTTCAGAGTCAAACTAGACTTCGAGTCTCACCAATTGGCATTCGAGTCCAATCAACTTGATTGACTCCTAAAACCATCTTCATTTTCTCATGGTCATGTGTTTGCAATGTTTATTGGATTACCAACATCCTTATTGCGAAACCTTCCACTTTCAAATGCAAGCTACCCCCACATTTAAGTGTTATTGGATAACATCCAAATGAGGTGATGAAAGGTTCTCCCTTTCGTATGAAGTTGAGAGAACTTCTCAAATACCATTTTTACATCCCCTACGGGTTGTTTCTTAAATAGCTCTCCCCCCCCCCCCCCACATTGCTTGCACTTTGAGGAAGTTTTAGTAATACCATTCGTTGTGACTTTAACACACCCGTGATAAGATAGAAAATATCTATATCTTTGTGTTATGTAAGTCATCTATGTGTATTGCTCTACTCAGATTTCAATAGCTCACAGAAGCTTCTGAGCAATATGAATACTCCCTCATATGAAACCAAGTAGTATCATTAATCCATGAACTATATAATTGGTCATCTCGAGCTATCCTTTTTAGATTTAACGAGAGAATTGAAAATGGTATATAATCTGATAGGAAACCTTCACCTGATTCCTCCGTTAGTTTAGGTTGGCAGTTTCTCATATCCACCATCATTTGTTGTCTCTTTAAGCTTTTCAATGTGTTATTTATTTAATCTCCTAAATTAAGAGAGTGATTTGATATCCATATGTTTATACATTTTTGTATTTTTGATGTATTATTTTTTTCTTTAAAATGCTTGCCATATAGTTGTATAGCTAGTATTAAGCCCCCTCCCCTCTTCCACGTTGCGATGGGACGTAAAACGGTGTCAAGTAGCATCAATGCCACACCATCGTCATCAACCACCAACACTGAAAAAACTCATAAAAGTAAATAAAAAAGGGATAAATAACACCAAACGAAAAACAGACGTAAAATCGTAGAATCCCGCATGCATGTTGCGTCATGCTAACAACGTAAACATAAAAAAAGAATAATTAAATTGATCTTTTACCAGCGCAAAATAGCCATATTGCGACGGGCCTACCAAACGGGAAAAATATACGTAAAACGTTGAACCATACACGCACGTTGCAGCGTGTTAACTCGCAGAACAAAACGTAAAACGAAAAACCTGTGAAAGATAGAAAGTATACGTAAAAACGGTCGTACACGCACGTCGCAGTATGTTAACTCGAAGCATAAAACAAAAAACTTGTGTAAGATGAAAAGTATAGGCGACCAAAGTTGAAAGTTAAATAATCTGGGGCTAGATTGTAAAAGATAAGGAGCTTTAGGTTAAAAGTAAAACATCAAATGGGTTACACTACAAAAAATGAAAAGTATGAGTAGGGGTGTTCATGGTCTGGTTTTCGCGGTTTTTAGGTCAAACCGTGAACCGAACCGTTAGTAACGGTTTTTGAATTTTGTAAACCAAAACCAAACCGTAGAAATTTTAAACCGAACCAAACCAAACCGTTAGTAGCGGTTTGGTTCCGGTTCGGTTTCGCGGTTTGGGCTCGTTGAATCTTTATACAAGATGTCTCGAATTGGCAAAAAAAAAGATTGTCGTCCACAACTCCAAGTTCCTTTAAACATAAAACAAACTTTTTTGTAATAATTAACAATCCAAATATCTTAAAAGACCATCTAATTTAGAAAATACATAAATAAAATATACCCAAACACATCAAAACAAAGGTTGAATTTGAAATTTAAAAAACTTACATAAGGATTTAAATTACTGTAATGAAATATATGCTAATGTAAAATGAGTTAGCCCACTATTACTTTACAAAAATTTAGTTATAGGCAAAAACAAATTTTATTTTATCTATGTCTATATATAATATGAAAATATTTATAAGAAAATATAAATAAATCCTTACGGTCCGGTCCGGTTTTTTGCGGTTGGTTTCCGGTATAAACCGTAGACCAAACCGTTTGCTACGGTTTGAAAATATTGAAACCGACCGACCGAAAGTTAAGTAAAAAACCGACCATGACACCAAACCGACGACCGGTTTGGGCGGTTTCACGGTTTGAAACCAAGCCGTGAACACCCCTAAGTATGAGTGACAAAAGTTGAAAGTATAAAAGTGTGGTGCTAGATTGTAAAAGTTAAAGAGCTTTGGGTTTAAAGTAAAAAATCAATTTAAGGGATTACATTACAAAATATGAAAACTTTGGGGTTAAAAGTAAAAAATCAAATGAGGTTAAAAGTATAAAATCCAATTTTGGGTTAAAAGTACAAAAAACTAAAGCAACACAAAGTTGCTAATTAGTAATATATAAATGAAGTTATATTTATAGTTTTGTTTATACAAAATTCATTCTTATGTCGTCACAATTGTTTGAATGTTCAAAGTTAATTTAATCTCCATCAAGCATCTAAATTAACAAGTATTAGTCTAGCATGCTTTAGACTCTAATATTCTAGCATGTGAATAGAAGATTGCGTCATTCTGATTCTTCATAGCCTTAAGAGATAACGCAGTTTCTCTTCCTAACATTCATGTCTTAGTTTAGACATAATAATGAGATTTTGTTTTACCATTCCAAAACTTCAATTTTAGGAATGTCTCAAAACCATAGTCAATTTCATCCATTAGGATCAAACTCGTGTGCCTTTAATCTCCAAGGCTTCACCATTGACTATTAAGGACTTAAACATCAGTCATTTTGATGTAGGGGTGAGCATACGAAAACCGATAACCGAAAAAACCCGAAACCGAACCGATAACCAAACCGAAAATAACTGAAACCGAATTAACCGATCGGTTACGGTTAACATATGGCCAAAACCGAACCATTCGGTTACGGTTTTGGTTTTCCCTTATTCCATAACCGAAATAACCGAAACCAAACCGATAGTTATATATTTAGGTATTTTTTATACATATATCAATGTATTTGGAACATAGACTTCGGGCATGGCCAGCTCCATAGTGTGACGGGCGGTGTGTACAAGGCCCGGGAACGGATTCACCGCCGTATGGCTGACCAGGTTATATAACTCATGTATTTTTCATGTATATCCATATAGTTGAACCATTTTTTTATTTGTTTCCTCGGTATTTCATGTATTTTACTTGCGTTTCATATATATTTGTATTCTTTAAAAAGATCCAAACAATTTACTAACTAGTTTAAGTTTACAAGTTTGCACAAGTTTTATATTTGGATATTAACCGAACATAACCAAAACCAAACCGATAACCGACATATTAACCGAATTAACCGAACCGACGTAACCGATCGGTTACGGTTATGGTTTTTCCTAAAACCGAACTTCGGGTATCGGTTTTGGTTATATGTAAAAACCGAACCGACATTTGCTCACCCCTATTTTGATGAATAGAGTCATCAACATCATTAATATGAACCATATTAGTATAAAATCACTTAAGTCTTGAGATAAAGTCAATTAGATTGACACTCAATGACATAGCATTCACAAATGCCTAAGTAATATATACAATTCCATTGTTGTATTGTTAAAACTATGTATTAAGAAACTCTCCCAAAATAAAGGAGAAATCCTCCACATAGGTCAAACAACATTAACAGTTGTAGAAACATCTACTGATCCATCACTATTGTAAGTGTCTTAAAATAAATTTAGCAAAATTTATTAAAGAATTTACAATATTAACATATATTTCTTTCATATGTTATGGTCATCGAAAACAAATTTGCATATTTCAATGTTGATGCTCTCAACATTAGATGACATATCTCGTTTTCGTGTATTTAATCTCAATACACTTGCCACGTTCGTCATGATTCGCTCATGATGTGGTTGTACGTTTGATGTTTGGTATGTGACTTATTGCATAAGTCATGATCACAACTCGCTCATTGTGTTCTTGCAAGACACTCCTTGCATAACCCGTTAAAATAAATACCTTTATTAAATTCGTCAAATGTAAATTGACCAAGAATAACTACTCAAAAGTAGCCAATTAAGTAAATATGTCCAACACAACATCTAGTTGTTTTCCTTTAAATAGTCTCTCAAGACTATTGTATGATTCAAGACATGATACTTCTCACATGAGTATCAAACCAATTGCAAATACATGTTTTATTCGTTCAAAACATTTCTCGTATTGCAAGTGTTTTAAAATTAAACTATATATGTTTATGCTTGGATTGCAAATCAAGGGAATAAACTTGAAAATAGTTTTATTAGTTAAAACGGTATCTAACTCGCTCGTTAGACAAATAAAATGATTACAAATCATATTAAATAGTTTATCATAGATAACCCGATTCTAACCCACTCGTTAGAAAATACACGATTATAAATCATTAAAGTATATGGTTTTTATGATAAATCGTTTCTAATTCGCTAATTAGAAACTATATGGGTACAAAATATTAAACAAAATATTCGGTTTCAATAACAAACCATTTCTAACATGCTTGTTATAATACAAATGATTACAATCATCATTATATGGTGTTTTGGTTACATAAACTAAACTGTTTCTAACATGCCGGTTAGAAATAAACGATTACTAAACTCGTTTCATACTTATTGGTTTATATATATACAACCGTTTCTAACACGCTCGTTAGAAGATTAAACGTCTAGATTAACGGTATTAACTTGGTTTTTTCTAAAATAAACCTGCTTCAACTCGCTCGTTAGAAACCTTAAAAGTTTAGACCAAGCCGTTTTAAAGTTGATTATTTTCCAAAATAGTCATTTCTAACGCGCTCATTAGAATCCAAACGTCTTACTTGTTTGTTTTTTACAAAATCTTCAATTTCTAACACGTTCGTTAGAAAAAATAAATAAAATAAACTAATGATTTTGTAAATAATCATTTCTAATATGCTTATTAGATATGTTTTATGACACGTTATTCTTTTAACGCCATCGATTCTAACACGCTCATTAGAAATACATGTTTCATAACTCGTTATATACATAACTAATTTCTAATACGCCCATTAGAAATCTAAATGTTCTCAACATTTTGAAACCAATGATATTTTACCAATATAATTAATTTCTAACACGCTCATTAGAAAATACTCATGTTTTAAACCTTATTATTTACAAAAATAATATTTACCAACTCGCTCGTTATGAAATATAAAGGTTTTAAAACTTATTATATTAGAATAATAGGAATTTCTAACATGCTCGTTAGAAAAATATAAATGTTTTGAAACTTATTATTTTACAAAATAATAATTTCTAACACGCTGTTAGAAAATAAATGTGTTTCAATACATTCGATAACAATCATTATTTCTTCAAATAATGTTCTCTAACACGCTCGTTAGATCGTAAACGTTCACCAAACGTTTCTATATGGTTTTACAAAAAAAAATATATACTTTTTCTAATACACTCAATAGAAAAATTAGTATTTCAAAATCATTTTAAAGTACATATTATTATTTTGTATATAATCGGGTTTAACAAAAACACGACAAAACCCATAACACGAAAAGCAAGAATCAAAACGATTTTTCTGTAAACACAGTATTTCGGATTAAAGATTGTCCTCCAATCATAACATTAATCCGACTCGATGTATTAAATAGATATTTCCAATATATATATATATATTTATAAGATTTTAACAAAAATCCAGTTAATATTTTTATACTTTCATGAACCCGAAAATCCTTAATAAGAAGGTTTTTAAGATTGAATCGACAATCTTCACGAAAATCTATTTTAAGACCGTAGGAAATAGGGTTCACTTTTTATTAAAATAATCTATACATATAATAAACCAAAGCCATTTTAATGACATGACACTCAAAGAGGCATTCTTCTCTTTGAGTGTGTCATGTGTCATCCTATGTGGCATTGAGATATTTTAGGAAAAAAAAATTAAAAATAAAATTGGATTTTTCTCTCTTGTGTTTACTCCAATAATTTTTAAACGTTAATATCTTTTATATACGAGATTTTTTAAAGAAAAAATTTCACTAAATTAACGAGCGTTTTATTATCTTTTCAACGGGTACCATAGTGCTATATAAAAAACGGAGAAAAAAAACGACTATTTTTTGTGGGGTTTTGTTCATACAGGAAAAAAAACACAAAGTGTTCAGATAAATAATTAATCATGTATAGGCAAGTCACTAATTATGTTCAAATAAGTAAATATGAATTCTATTTTCAACATGCGTTAGCATTGGAGTTATACATTGTTTTAGGTTAGATATTAATATTAGAGTTATACATTGTTTAAGGTTAGGCGTTAACATTGGAGATACATTTTTAATTGTTTTAGGTTAGGTGCTACCCGAAGCTTTATTGCATGTAACTGTAAAACGAATCATTCTATTTCATATGTAAAATTAATATGTCATATTAGATTTGTCAACCCCGGGACGTTCCCGGGGTATAATCTAGTAATAAAAGTAAATATAAAAAAATGATACCCTCGTTATTTGTAGAAGAAAAAATTACACCGTTAGTCCTTATGGTTTCCACCAAATTTCAATGTAAGGTATTAAGGTTTTATTGTTTCAATTTAAGGTATTAAGCTTTTAATTTGTTTCAATGTTAGGTATTAGGGACTAACCTAGTTAAAACTTAACTGAGTTTGAGGGGTATTATGGTCCATTCACCTGTTTATAAAGAAACAAAATAAAAACCAAAACCCAGTTTACAAGACTCGAACCTGGGACCTTGACTTATTAAAAGAACAGGCAAACCAACTGATCTAAGCTACCAAATGGTTATTATTCCGATCAGATTCTTTATAAATGAAATCGTTGCAGGTCATCTTTCCCAATTCAACCCAAACCAAACCCTAACCCTCGAACCTTGATCAATAAGATCCACTTCATCGACTAGCTGTTAATAACCTAAGAGAGTATTATTTATTTCAGACTATCGAAATTCAAGTCAACTTTGGGTCCTTTTAGCTTGTAAAATGGTATGTGAACCTATGAAATTGAATACCTCAACCATAGGACTTACGTCACAACAAAAAGAAATATATCCACTGTTTTATTATTAAAACTTGAAAGCTCTTTTTCATGTCTCATAATTGGATATTAATTTTGGTATATTCACAGTTAGAACTACAATACAATATAGTTATCACTTTGGAATAGTCCAGATTTGATAACTGTTGATTATAACTTTGCTGAATGAAATAACATTAGTTAAAACTTAAATGAAACAACATAATCCAATTCTTCTGAATCTTTTGAGTCTGGATGATCCAAATTTGAAGACACATACAAATAGGACCTAATACCGGAAAACTTTAGTAATTCCAGCTACCTTGTCCTTTTGGGGGGTTAATTGATCAAGGTTCGAGGGTTAGGGTTTGGTTTGGGTTGAATTGAATTGGGGAAGATGACCTGCATCGATTTCATTTATAAAGATTCTGATCGAAATAATAACCATCTGGTAGCTTAGATCAGCTGGTTTGCCTGTTCTTTTAATAAGCCAAGGTCCCAGGTTCGAGTCTTGTACAATTGGGTTTTGGTTTTTATTTTGTTTCTTTATAAACAGGTGAATGGACCATAATATCCTCAAACTCAGTTAAGTTTTAACTAGGTTAGTCCCTAATACCTGACATTGAAATAAATTAAAAGGTTAATACCTTAAAGTGAAACAATAAAACCTTAATACCTTACATTGAAATTTGGTGGAAACCATAAGGACTAACGGTGTAATTTTTTCTTTGTAGAAAACATAATAGTACAATACCGATTACAAAACTACATAATTAAATAAGATATAAACAAAATGTACCAAATGTTGATCCAAGCAACTTCAACCGCACCATCTTGTATTAATCGCCTCTACAAGAATAAAGTATTCTTTGACGGTTTTTTGGTCGAGGCATGTGTATGACACGCTTCCCTTAAAACAGATTTCACGCCTCCTCTCAAACGGTCTGTTTCTTAGGGTACAACAACCGGAACAGTATCTGTACTGCCGGAGATGACTCACGCGCCCGAGGTTACACCGGGTTAGGTGTTTTTGATTTATGTGGAAAATAAAATATAAAGTTGATGGTGGAAGAATTAGAGAGTACTCATCTAAAAAATTCTATAAACTTTTTGACAAAAAAATTTCTCTAGTAGTAGTATCTTTTGTCTCTTATTTTATTTATTTTATTCTAACATTTTCATATCTATGTCAAATGACTCATAAGCTATCCCTTTTATACCCATCTCAAAACTCTATATTTAATTGTCATATTTATACTTAGAGTTAAATGCCAATTTTGTCCCCGATGTTTGGTCCAGTTTGCTGCTTCTGTCCAAAAAAAGTTTTTTTTTTTTTTTTTTTTTTTTTTGCAATGGAACCCTGAGGTTTGAATTTTCTTGTTGTTTTCGTCCATTTCACTAACTGGGTTTATTTTTTAGTTATGTTATGGGTATTGTAGTCATTTTACCTATTTATTTTTGTTTTTCTATTTTTTCAACATTTTACTTTTTTATATAACAAAACATAATATATTTATTTATTTAATATAACACATTCTAAATATTACTTTTTTGTTTTTAGTCTTTTTAACTCTCTTTTTAACTTAACTTTATGTTCTTACAATTTTTTTATTTTGATTCTAACCCAACCCCACCCTACCTCACCCCACTTTACCTTTCCCTCCCCCCCCCCCCCTCTCTCACTCTCTCTTAATATCCGCATAAGTAAGAAAACGTGCATAACATAGCATAAGAGAAATTGAGCAATTTACCCATAACACTTATTAGAATTTCTACTAACGGTTTTGCCATGATGTAGCTACTTACTGTCATCAATTATAGCATTGCTCTTTGTTTGGATTTAATGTTGCAGAGCTTTTACTGTCTCTGGAAAGAACAAGCAAGAGGAAGTTGTTCAATTTAAATGTGAAGATAAGTATTCATTAACTTTGGGGAATGAAGCGATCTTTCTTTTTTGTATTCAACTTAAATCTTCCAATGGATAGAATAGCAACAAGTGGTGGAAAAATATGCTTCAATGGATATCAAGATACTACCATAATCTTATTGGATAGACTGTTGCTAAAGAACAAGAAATGATTGGAAATGAGCGCTATCTGATTGTGAGGGGGTTTCAATTAAGGGGTTGAGTCAACAGAGAAGGAAATGGAGGTGGCTGGGAGGATGGTGGGTCACCGTGAGAAGAAAAGGGGGAGTCGATTGATGATGGCATTGAAGATGAGGAGGTAGCTGGTGGTGATTTCATTTTGGGTATTTTGCAGCGGTGCTGGATTGCTGGTAGGGTGGATTTTGGGGTGGTCGGTGGTGGTTTAGCTGGTGGCTGATGGTGGTGGTGGTTATCAGGTGGCCGATTTTTTTTTATTTTTAGGTTTTAAAAGAGGGAAGATGATGAGGATATGAGAAAGGTCAAAATTACCCCTCATTTAACTATGCAAAATGACAAAAATATCCATGACTTAACGTCAGTTTATAACCCAGTTAGTGAAATGGACGAAAATAGCAAGAAAATCCAAACCTCATGGGTTCCATTGCAAAAAAAACTTTTTTGGACTGAAGCAGCAAACTGGACCAAACTGTGACAACCTGTAAATTTTCTTTCACCTTCTTAGCAACATTGAGCAATTTTTGGGACGAAAATTATTTCAACAGGGGGATGATGTAACACTTGGCAAATTCGGGTTAACATTTTACAAACATTTACCATTTACTTTAGTTAAAATATATATTTAGTTTAATTCGGAGGAATTAAATTGGTTAAATATATGGGAAACAACACGAACAGATAATCTAGTAGATTATCGAGTCATACATATGAATAACTGACCCCGAACGTTGGTGAAACAACAAAACAAATAATTGTATAATAACTCGTTTGGTATTATTTGTGATTATGTGCTTACGTGAATTTATTTGTGAATTAATATGCAATTACGTTTATTTGAACGAAACGTGTCACCGAAGTCGTAACTGACACCCGACGAACCGACAAGGTGGTTCGAGTCCTAAAATATTGGGTTGAATAAGTGCGGTATTAGTTTAGAGGTTAAAGCCCAATTATAAAGCAAAAAAATCTGGAAGGCGTTGCGGCACGTGACCACCATTGGGAAAACCCTCCGCGTGCCGCGAGGGGGTCCAAAACGTGGAAAACAAGTTTGTTGGTTTTAAAAACGATTTTAAACCACATCTTTCTCATAAACACAACCCTAATCACACATATCGGCCTCCATACGAATATTATCATTCCTAACCTCTGCCATAACCATAATCAATCAATTCTTGGAGTTTTAGATGTGTTTTAATCACCCGAACGAAGAGCTTAAGGTCTATTATCAATCCTTTACATGTTTCAATCCTTTTGATTATGTTTAATTATGTTTTTGTCCATAAAACCTAAAGTCCAGATCTGATCAAAAGTTGTTTTAACAATAACAAATGATTTGTAGATGATTAACATGTTTATGTGATGTGTTTTAATAATGATTTGATTATGTTACAACATAGGATTCATGTTTAATCATAAACCCTAACTTTGATGAATCTTGATAACCCTAGGTTTTATGATTATGATGTTAGATCTGACTTGGATGATTTGTATGATGATATTATGTTAGTCTAGGATGATTAACATGTATTTGATAATTGATTAACATCGATTGATCCGTTGTTCATACCTTACTATACATGGAAACTTTATTGATTTTGGATTTCTAAGTTGAGATTAATACATGTTATGATGTATGTAATGCCATGAGATGATTAGTAATGATTATCTAAGATTGATAGCACTGTTTTGGTAGAAACTAAACTCGATTCATGTACTTACCAAAGATGGAAACTTTTGCATGTTATATGTGTTTTTGGTGTTCATAACTTACTAAGTTTGAAAAGTTTATATGAGATACAAATTATAGGATGCATGGAATGTGTTGTATGACTTGTTGTGATCCATGACTTGTTAGAAGTAGGATGTATGCGCAAACTTGTACTTGCAAGCATATGTGATATGTGACACATTACGTGACAACTAACATGATAGATGCTAGGAATTGCATGAACTGTGTATGTGATGTAATTCTAGGTCTATGTGGATGAATCAAACATGAAACATTAACGGGTCAACAACGGGTCGGCGGGTCAAACATAGTTAAACACTTTTGTAAAACACAAACTAAAGCATCAATCGGATTCAATGGGTTAACTGGACAAACATAAACATTGGACAAACACTTGTAGGTTGTTGTATGATAGGTTTCCGGTAGTGGGATATTCATTTTACAAAACGCTTTGTTTTACTTTAGCACGCAAAGCTAAGGTGAGTTTCACGACCCCTTTTTACTGGTTTTCATGTTAGGGGAGAAACATGCTACACAAACACACAAACATTGTAGATCACATGTAATATTATATCACTTGTTTACTGCAGCGTAATTCTCATTCTTAAGTCCTCACATTATAAACCATAGTATGTGAAGCATAGCGAGGAGATGTGAATAGATCTATTAGGTCTGACAAGCCCCATCTGTGTCAACTTGAGGTTGAGCAGGTGTATATTGTCCTAGACATTTGTCACCGTGTAATGGCGGTGGTGGGAGGCAAACAACTAGCAACAGTCAGCAATGGTTTATGTACGCTTAGTAACTTGTTAATGTCTAGCTAGCATTGGGATATAATTAGTAAACTGATGTGAGTCTATGCAGACAGACAGACAGACAAACGAATTTTCTTACATTAAAACCTGTGAACTCACCAACTTAAATGTTGACACATTTTAGTATGTTTTCTCATGTATCTAAGATAGATGTAGATAGGATGCACGTGGAGTCACACTTACATGCATATAAACATCATCAATTGGGTTTCAAACATTTCAATGGTTACTTTGGTTTTGGTAACTCGCGATTGTAATGCGAGAGGTTTCATATTTTGCTTCCGCTAAACTGTTAAAACTCGAACTGTATGGTTTATTTACGTATGATTTTTAAAACATATAGAGGTCGTTCATTCGACCGTTGACTGGATCCTGGTATGTCACGCGCCTCGTGGTAAAACCCCGAAGTAGAAATTTGAGGGTGTGACACAAACCTCAGGGATGAAATTGGCATTCAACTCTTATACTTAATTAAAATAGTTTTATGAGTCAAATGAAACCTTTATTTGATTCATGACATGTTAATGTCAAATTTAATAAAATTATGAGTCATAATCAAAAGCTCTGTAATGAGTCTTGAAAGAGTCAAATCAAAACAACTCTTTTATGACAAAGACATAATTTTATACTAGAGTCAACAAAGTTTTAAGAATATTCAATTCAACCACTCAACTTCGAGCTTCGATATCTCATTCATCTTAGCTCCGATTTTGAACATGGTTGCTTCATTTTGTGAAATTTTCACACTACAAAACACAAACCTATAAATAATTATCTATATACCTCATATATAAATACAATTATTTATTGTCCGAAATTAGTTAAAATCATTTTCACTACAATTTTTCTAACATGGAATGGGAGTGAACTTTATCCAATTATGTGGCGCGACCAATACATAAGTGGACATCAGAAAAATAAAACCCGACTTTGATGCTTAAACCAGTTGTATCACAAGATCCTTAGCTTTGGCATGCATTCTTTAGTAAAAGCGTTTACACGAGATACAACGTTAGATGATAGGATGACAAAGTTTAACAACGTTCAAATGGCGGCAAGAAAGGACTTAGAACGAGCTTTTGGTGTTTTGAAGAAACAGTGGCACATTGTGCACAACCGTGTGGGTTTATGGATAAATACATAATTAGAAATATGATGTACACGTGCATTATTTTACACAACATGATTTTGGAGGATGAATGACACACAAAGTGCCAAAACTACGAAGAGGATACGCAATAGACACGTTACAACTTTCTAGCAGATTTGGTTGAACACATTGGCGTAATTTGCCACTAACAATATTATTCCATCAACTTGAAATAATAGCATTAGAAGGTTTATCTTGAGTCTTGAGCATAAATAGGAGCATCTAAGAAGTCTAGCCACCTTCTTGATACTAATACTTAACGAGTCTCATAAAATTAAAGCATCATCAACATACAATAGATGAGAAATAATTGAACCCCCATTAGAGGGTCGTAATCCCCTCCAAGGCACCTAAATCACAAGCCTTAGAGAACATATAAGAAATAGACTCTATCACATTCAATAATAAAAATGGGGATAAAAGGGTCTCTCTGACCATGGGCCTTATGGCTTAGTGGTATGGGAAATGAGGGTTAGGTATTGAGGATGAAAGATCTCATGTTCGAATATAATCTCATCCGAATTTTACTGCAGCGGGCCTTTTCGGTTGCTCTAGCTACCCAACGCTTCATCTGCTACGGGCGTATGGGTGCCTTTGTTTGTGGGCCAGGTGACCACGAGCAGTCGGGGCATCATGTTTTCGTTGGCTGTTAAAAAAAGGGTCTCTCTGTTCAATGCTTTTACAGCATTGAAATTTAGTGTTAGGATCAAATACACGGTGAAAGAAAAATAAGAAGTCGTAGGAAGAGCATCAAACGGACTCCGATTGAACTTATTTAAACGACATTAGAACCGTTTAACTCTACCTAATCTCCTTAATTTTATCTCATTTGATTCTTGTTAACATGTTAACTTATGACCATTTTGACGCCCCTTAACACAGGAAGAAAGTGATATACAATGAAGGTTAAAATATCACTTCACCGTTAACATCCTTGGTGACGAAGCGGACCATTACCAAATTGCTTAACTTATTTTTTTTATTTCATTTGTTTTTTTTTCTTTATTAAATCATTTTTTTAATTTTCTCTTTCGGTTGATACAAACTAGAACCTGGCAATTTCAACCCATTTGATTGAGTTTGGGTTATTTTGGGTTTAAAATTTGACTTTGTGGGTTGAAATGGGTTTACTATAATTTTCAAGGGGGTTAGGATGGATAATTTTAATTGTAGGATATAAGTAAGTGGGTCAGGATGGGTAAATTAAAAAAAACAAATGGGTCAGGATGGGTATTTTTAGATAACCATATACAAATTTGAATTAAAACTCCCCCAACACCAAAAGCGTTAATGCCTCTTAGAAATAAATGTCATTAAAAACAAAAAATTTATATCTTTTGCATTTGTTGATAACCCCAGTCGGTTCGAAACCGTTCAGGTCGTTAATGGACGACCAAGTCGAAACAACACGGGTCGTTAACGAGACCGATCTCATCGAAATGGTTCGAGTCGTTAGCGGACTTGACCGAGTCGAAACAGTCTGAGTTGTTGACCGACAAGTTCGGGTCGAAATGGTCTGGTCGTTGCCGGGACCGGTCGGCTCGAAACGGTCCAGGTTGTTACCGGGTCCGATCGGGTCGAAACAGTCCGGGTCACTACAGGACGGGTCAGGTTGAAACGGTCTGGGTCGTTACCGGGCCCGTTCGGGTAGAAACGGTCCGGGTCGCCACAGGGCCCGGTCCGGTCGAAACAGTCAGGGTCGAAACGGTCCGGGTCACTACCGGGCCCGGCTGGAACGAAATAGTTCGGGTCGCTACGGGACGGGTCAGGCTGAAATGGTCTGGGTAGTTTCCGGGCCCGGTCGGGTAGAAACGGTCCGGGTCGCTACCGGGCCCGTTCGGGTCGAAACGGTCCGGGTCACTACCGGGCGGGTCAGGTTGAAACGGTCTGGGTCGTTACCGGGCCCGGTCGGGTAGAAACGGTCCGGGTCGCTACCGGGCCCGTTCGGATCGAAACGGTCCGGGTCACTACCGGGCGGGTCAGGTTGAAACGGTCTGCGATTTTATAGTAAAGCCCAAATCCCCGGGTCCAAAATTCACACCCTGCGATTGATTAAAAATCACCTAAACCCACAAATATATTATACCCTGCAGGCTGCAACCAACCCTTTTCTACGCCTTGATTCAGAAAAAAAAAAAATGGACAACAACGGAGATAGAAGCGACGTGAAGAAGAAGAAGACAGCTTCAGCATGCGATGTGGAAGCTCTGAAGAAATGTTTAGAACAACACAAAGGCGATTACATCAAATGTCAATCACAAATCGAAGCTTTCAAGTCCTCTTGTTCTATCAATAAACCCTCTGATTCGTCACAATAATCAATTTTCTTGTTACCCACTTGATTATTATTATTATCAGCAGTTTGTTTAGAATCTTGCTTATGTTTTCATTATAAATGTTGTTGTTTGATGCAACTTTTTTTTTTTGGAGTAAAGCACTTAATTTGGATCCATGATGTATGTTGTATTGATTTCTAGGGTTTAATTTGGTTTTGTGCCTTTAGACATCCAATTTAGTTAGGTATCGAACAGAGCAACACACAGCGGAACGGGATGAGCATTTCGGTATTAAATATCGAAAATATCGATAGTGAATCGATCCCGATAGCGGTTCATTTTCGGTACAAATTCAGTATCAAGTTTTGGCGAAAATCGGTATCGGTATTTTTGGTATCGGTTCATTACCGAGCCCATCCCTACAGCTAACTCACTATCAAACACACGGAAGTAATAAAATCAACACGAGAATTTACGTGGTTTGGATACGGTATGTCCTACGTCCATAGGTTGCAACTATCTATTCTTTTATTAGCTCAGTACAAAGATTGAAATACGATGAGACGTATAAAGACGAATAGATACTTGTTGAACAAGAAAACTAAATTTGGGTATCCACTTAAGCCCAAGAACTTCATAACCCAACAACACACACTATAGTTCACAACTTCACAATTGGAGAACTGTCATAGTTAAGAGTAGGGGCGTAAACGAGCCGAGCACGACTAGGCTCAAGCGCACTCTTCATGCTTTTATGAAGCTAGGCTCGCCTACTATTTTGAGATAAAGCTTGGCCCGAAAGTAAAACCAAAGGGTTCGAGTTCGGCTTGGCTTGAGGTAATTTAAAAATATATTTAAACAAGCTAAAAGCTCGGTTCGGGCTCGCTTCGATAGCTTAAATGAGTGTAATCTCAGCTCGAGCTCGGCTTGGGTAACAGTGGGTATATTGTATATAAAAAATAATAATTTAAAATTTGTTTGGACTCGTTTAGGCCATTGTTTACGATGACAAAACGAGTTGTGTATGAAAAGCTCAAGCTTGAGCTTGATAATTAAACGAGTCATATTTAAGGCTCGATCCGATCCTGAATAGCTCTTGAGCCGCTCTATTTTCCTTCCTGTCAAAAATGATAATATGAAGTAGTTCAATTTCACTGAAGTATATGCCTCATGTCTTCCATCTGTATTTTTCAAGTAGTATGCATCATGTGTCAGTTTTCCATGTTTTGTTTGGATCATTCCAGCTATTTTATGACTCAAATTGCACATGGGAATTATTGTTCATGTTTGACTATCTCATAACTTTGTAGTACAAGCAAATGGAGTGACAACTAATATTGGCAGATTAATCTACAATGAAGCACTATATTAATAACTGTGGTTGAACCTTTCCAACAATCATTGACCATAATAAAGGGAGTTTCTGTCTCATATCATATGCCTGTTTTTTATAATCAAAGGTGAAGGCTTTTTTCAAGTAACTTATGCCTTGTTTAAGGGGTCTTGCTTTGTGGTCAAGTTCCATCTTGTTTCTTGCTTGTAAAGTAACATCATCTCTGCACTCATTTCTTCGCAGACTCGATATTGGAACTGTTTGGAAACAGCGAATTCTGCGATCTGCCTGACTGCGTCTCATTGTCATATTTTTATAGTGGTCAAATCATACATTTTCTGTAGTGATTAAACATAGAAAATACACGCAGACACCGTCTTTTACAATGAAAAATTGTTGCAGCCGGTTACCTGATTCGAATTATTTAATATCATGTAAACATTTTCGAATCAAACATAAAAACATCCCTAATACTAACCAGCCTCTTCATTGACTATGCAGAAAATCCAATGAAAAAAGAATCTTCCCAAGTACATCCAACCTGTAAGTCAACTCTTTTACATTGATTGCGGCTTTCGTATGTTTGCACTTACAACTAGATGCTTGTCTCTACAAAAATAGCTACTTTTGAATACTAAATTTGCATATGGTTATTACTTACTAATATAATATAAACTTTGTCTCCTGCAAACTGGTTTATAAGCTTTATGCAATCCAACACTTTCAAAACAGCTTTCATTACTCATCTTTTCATCATGCCTGCATCCCAAATTTCAAAACAACTTCCTGTTTTAGATTTATCTAAACCTATAAGCTTATCTTCTCTTACTTCTCTTTCTCTAGCCTGCAAAGAATGGGGATTTTTTCATATTATTAACCATGGAATATCTAAAGATCTTTACAGCAAACTTCGGTCTTTATCATGTCAGCTTTTTAGTCTGCCGGATGAACTCAAACTTAAAGCGGGCCCTGTCTCGAATATGAAAACTTACACACCTCATTTCATTGCTTCGCCGTTTTTTGAATCTCTTCGAGTTTCTGGACCTGATTTTCATGCCTCTGCTCAGAACTCTGCTGAAGCCGTTTCCAACCAGCCGAATTCAGAATTCTGGTAACTTGATACATCTTTTGATTTTGTAAATAGAAGTGGAAAAATGGATGGGTCGGGCAAGTTGGGTAACTAGTTAAAACTGGTTTGAGTTGAGATAGACATATTGAGTGCATGTTAGGTAGTGGCGGATTTAGAAATGAATTTCAGTAGTAACATTTTTCATTTTTTTCATTTTAGTAGCAACGTTTTCCAAATTTCGTAAAAAAAACCAAATTTTCCACTAATTTTCCACTATGCGCGCGAAGTTGAGCAGCAACAGACGCGGCACCTAGTTATACACTAGGTCCGCCCCTGATGTTAGTTTGGGTTGAAACATTTAGTTGTATCTGTTGTCGTTTTTTTTTACAAAAAGTTAACGCGTTAAAGATGGTTACAAATGTTTAAGAGAATTAAAAGTACTCTTTGGGCGACTGTGATCTATCTTACCCGTTTAACCTTTTGCGAGTTTTAACAGTTTGGCCTGTTGGATAAGTAAATGTGTCAAAATTGCCACCTCCTTTGCGATTTTTGTTTTGCTTAAATGCTTTCTATTATTCATCATTTTTTTTCTTTCTATTTTAACAGTGAAGCAGTAAGAGAATATGGAGATAAAATGAGGATATTATCCAAGAAAATCACCCAAATTTTATTAATGTGTTTGGGGAAAGATTTTGATGCGCGATTTAAATCTGAATTTTGCAACTGCGAAGGGTATTTAAGGATAAATAACTACTCATTACCCGAAAAACGGGTAAAGGGAAAAGACGTTGAAGGGCTTGGCATGCATACAGATATGAGCTGTTTAACTATAGTTTACCAAGATGATATCGGCGGGCTGCAAGTAAGATCTAAAGATGGAAAGTGGTTAAACATCGACCCGTTTGAAGGGTCATTGGTTGTGAATATTGGAGACTTGTTACATGCTTGGAGCAATGGAAAACTAAGGTCATCCGAGCATCGGGTTATTTTAAAAGAACGCAAAAACCAAAACCGAAGCAGCCGTGTTTCACTTGCTTTCTTTTGGTGCTTTGAGGACAGTAAGGTAGTTTCTGCACCTAATGAAGTTGTGGGTGATGAAGTTAGATGTTATAAACCATTTTTGTGTAGTGAGTACTTGAAGTTTAGAGAGAATAGTGTGAGAGGGAAGTTTGAGAAAGTTGGATTCACTGTGAAAGATTTTGCTGGCATTTGAAGATGAGTTGGATTTTGTTTTTAATTATTTGGACAGTTTGTTCATTTATTGTTCCATGTGCATATTCTTCTTAAGTTTTAGTGCCTCATTTGGTTTTCAAGTCTTTATGATAACATGTGTTATGTGTAGGTTGACCTTATTGTACTTAGAGATGATAGATTAACCATTTGGTTGCAATTTTGATATAAGTTTATAAATATTTATAATTTTGTTTTGTTTCATCTTAAAATGTTTACTTTTTTTTAAGATCTTATTAAATGGATGATATAAGACATTTAGCTATCTTTTTTTCTTTATGTTCTCTATACAACTTGCAGTTGTGATTCATTTATCAAGGAATTGGTTGATACACAAATTACTATAAGCATGCATACATGTGAGTGTTCTCAAATTATACAATGGGTTGAATTGGGTCTCTAATAAAACTTGCTTACTTAGAATGAGTCTTAAGTGTGCAAGCTTCATCTACTATCAACAGATGTAGCCACTGGTCCACCGCCTACTGCTCGCTGTACCACTTATATTATGAAGTCATGAGGTGTACTGAGGCGCTAGCGTTCCTGGATTGGAGGCTGGAGCCAAGGCAGAGGCATCTTTTCTACAAAAGAACTAAGTTGCTATACAGAACATCTTAGTGTCCATCTAACTACTAAAACACTTTTAACATATATCCAAGTCTATGATTATTTTAATATAAACAAAACACATGCTGGCATACTATATAAATTGATAGATCTAATTGCAAAAATTAATAAATACACACACCTCATAATCAATTTGAATTGTTTTAAACGTAAAAAGAAATATATACATACAACAAATATAGCCGCCGCTACCACCACTACCATCTCTACTCCATTTTGGTCCGAATCTGTTTGAACTCGTACGGTACCAATCGGTAACTTTTTGAAACGGTCCAAACCAGCTATGATCAGAACCCAGCTTCACCTAATCTGTCTTGATCCAATCCGCCCGTTTGATCTTTTAAAGATAAATCATAGTCCAAACTGAATCATACACAAGTAGACTAATTAAAACTGCAACATCCAAGTCAACAGTGCGAATCACAATGTCGGCTTCTGATTTGCTCCATATAACCAGTTTTCCCCTCAAACTATTCACACAATACCTTTATTTCATGTTTCTCTCTTCTTTACACCATAAAAACAATTGTGGTATATACTTCACCTTATTTTGAGTAACAAACACCTATACAATCAAACAATAGAATGTGGTTTCTTGAACACCATGTAACCAGATTCATCTTTATCAAATAAACTCTCAATCAACTCGTCCCAACTTCTGCCCGGGGTATTCTTCATGGACGACTCCCCACTGGATCCCTCTCCGTCCTCAAAATCTTGAAAGGTGCCGTACTGAGATGGTAAAACCGCATGCGGCACGGCTAATTTCACAGCCCGTTGCAGTGCAGCAGCATACTCTTCACCATGTTCTTTGGCTAAAGTTTGCTGTCTTTCCATTTTCTGCTTTGCAGGAATTTCCATGATTGGATCTTTCTCTAACATCAACTGTCGCACAAGAAAAGTAAATATTTGTTTGTGACAGATTTAGAGCATGTTTTCATAGCATCGGTGGTAATCTCTTATCTCTAAAGCGATAAATGACTTGAGAAAAAAGAGAAGTGTGGGTCAGCCCATCCCGACCCCATCCGGCTTGTTTTAATCCACGTTATAAAATCATCAGTTTTGACCCATTACCAAACTGCCCTTTGCCACCTCTAAATCATAATACGAAATGACAAGTTTAAGAAAAATAAATTGATTACAAGTTAAATTTATAATATACATTTGAATAAAGCAAATTAGAAAAATATAGATCAAGATCAGTAGTTTCAGTTTATTTGTAATATAGTTTTCAAAAAAGAATCTTTAAGAAAGTATGTGACAAAAAGGTATTTGTCAAATGAGTAAAAAGATGCTTAACCATTTGTCATATATCTAAGATACTCTTTAAAAAAGTTTAGATATAAGGCTCTCATGAATCTTAAACCACTCACATTGATTCTTTGTAAGAATACTAAAAAATGACTTTCTTGTAAACTATATGGTAAGTCAACTGTAACAATTTTCATAGAGCATTATAATTTAAATTCAACCGATAACCATATAAACAAAGATTAAAAAGGAAACTTACATCCAAAGCCCGTGTGGCTTCCCTTTCTATCCAAATGATGGCGTGGTCAGAAGTAGCATTGCAAGAAAGAACAATGTGCTCAAATCTTCCATCTACAGGCACTGCTGTCCTAACAACTGGTGGAAACCTACCACATCTGCAACCACAATTTACACAAATCTTTTCAAAACATGTTTTCCGACTAAAACATCACACATTGAAAAACATTGTGTAGTCATTCCGCTCATTCGTTCACAAAATCATCTCAAATTTTAAGCTGCAAAAATGGTATAAGTAGCAATATTATACCTGAAAGGTTTTCTCTCTACGATGTGATAAAGGCGACCAGGCGCATAAAGCCTCCTTGGATCTTTGATCTTTCTCTCCTCAGATGTGAATGTGTCTTTTATGCATCTTAAGCACAGCAAGCATGGCAAACTGATCAAAGAAAATATTATAATTATTTAATTACTATCATAAACGGATAATGATTACTTAAAGACCATGAACTATGTCAAATCTGATATTACCAGAAAAGTGATTTGAAAATGTCTTCCAAAGGTGTGGCGGTCCGAGGCAAGAAATCATCCTGCTTTAGTAAACATAAGCATTAAAACCTGATCGACCAAAATAATAACTTTATTGAATTAAACAACTCAAAATAACTTGCCTGAAGAACCACAGAATTGATAATATCTGCATATCTCACAGCCAAATTCAACGACATACACCTTGCAGGCGCAATAGCATAGCAACGGACCCTTTTTCTATCAATATTACCCAACTTATGCCGATTCTGCACCACCACCATTGCCAGCAACGCCGCCACGCCTGACCCAAGCGAATGACCAGTAAAAGTCAAAGTGTAATTCGGATACTCTTCCAACAATTTCTTCAAAGTGTCATATTCCGCATCTAACACGACTCCAGCTGCTTTTAACAATCCATTATGAACATACCCACCATCAAATTTCCTTTGACCCAACTTATTATCCAACAAAACCGCATAATCTTTTTGGTTCGCCAAATTAAGGCCTCTAATAGCAAGCACTATATCAGCATGATCATGATCAAGATACAACAAGTACGGCGGAGCCCGCCGACAAGTATCATCGTAAGTTCTTTTCAAGACTAACCAATCTGGATTAATCCCATATCCGCCAGGCGGTTCCCAAAGCGGGCATCTAAGATCATCTTCATACACTGCCAGTATATACCTACAAAGCCTAGGCACCGGCTCGAACTCTTCAGCCGTTGCCACACCCCACGTCTCACTGTCGTGGCCCGCGGTATAAAGGCAGCGTTTCCACGCCCACCGAGCACATCCAATACAATACACACATTCAATCAAAGGAAGTCCACATAAGATAGACATTGTAGATTTGTAGCTTTGGTAAATGCAAGAATGTTAATAAAACATCAAGAAAGATGAACAATTACCAAACATCAGTGAAACAAATATGAGTTATTAAGTCTCTGAAGCATATCGTCGAACAGGTGGAGTGCATAACATCTAAAAGATAAGTTATTGAATCTCTGAAGCATTTGATCGAACAGGTGGACCGCAGGTCAACTGGGTCTCCCCTAAAATTAAGTCAAACACTGTTTTAACACGTAAAACTGAAAACCCATAAGCAAAATCCAAACAAAGTACCCAAATTCAATTATATAAAGAAAATCGTAATTAGGAGGTTCGAGGAGCTGCTGCTGAAGGGTGTGTATCGTTGAATGATAGGGTGAAAAAATACATGTTTTGTTTAGGATATTGGTGTGGACTACTAGTGTTGTTTGTTTGTTAATGTTATACAGGGGGTAGTTAATTAGTTCGTGTTAAATCAATCTCTAACGTGGCACCTAACACTAATTATTATTGTGGTATGGAGGCGTAGGTGATTCGCTTTCAATCTTTGTTGTTTCGAGGAATCAGGATAGCATCAATATTTAATATCGTCCCATCTTTATATGGTGTAAACTACTATTTGAGGATGCCACTCCATATCACCACCAAGGTGGAATATTATTCAGGTTCAATGATAGAAGACTAATGACTAAAAGGTCATAGGTTCGATTCTTGAGAGCAACAAGTTTTACCGATTATTTTATTGTCGTGCTTTTGGGCAAGTGGATAGTCGAGTTTTCCCGGAACTGGTGAACTTGGTAAAACCAGGAGCTCCCTTACATGTCTGGCTATGCCGGGTGAAAGGGGTCCTGATTTGACTGAGTAGGGACTCCGAAGGGAGTTCTTGATAAATTTCGTTGGCCGTTCAAAAAAAAGCATGCCACTCCATACCAACAGCACCACCCCATATACGACGTAACTGGCGAAGGTTAGTGAGGGCCATGGGTTGAAGATCTACACCGGTGTGAAACAAAAGGTGAGGGCAAGATGGATGGTTTTGATCAGTTGTTAGAATGGATAATTATGATTGGTTGTTTGATTAAAAAAATATAATTAAAACCCCTCCATGCCACTATCATCCCGTGGCTTTTCGATCTTTGAGGGGAATTTCACATGTAGATCAATGTCTCTCTTAAAAGCATGATCACACCGTATAGTCTAAGGGGGTGTTTGCTTTTTCACAAGAAGATCTTATGGTCACTTATGTCTGCGCCGCGCAGACGCGGGCATACATTTGTGGCTCGCAGACCGTTTGTTTTTTAGAAGAGATCACATGTAAAAATCTCTTCCCCACCTCTTCCTCACACAGACATGGTCTTTCCTCTTCTCACCACTTCTCAGTTCTCACATAACAAAAAACAACAGAGCCTCTCTCCATCTTCATTCTCTCAAAACCCTATCCAAACCACCATAATAGCACCAACCTCTCATCCTCTCCCCAAGACCCTACAACCCTGCTCCGCCTCCAACCCTCCTCCACCTGTCTCCGGCCAGGTCCTTTCTCCCCCGGCCTCCTCATTCCTTCTCCGGCTCCTTCCTCCTCATCGGTGACAGGTAAGTTTTTTTTTCCAGATTTCTTATTTGTTATATGTTATTTTTTTTATATATATGTTATTTGTTATGTTTTTTTTTCAGATTTGTTTTCCTTTTTTTCAGATTTGTTCCTCCTCATCGGCAACATGTAAGTTCTTTTTTCCAGATTTCTTATTTATTATATGTTATGTTTTTTTTTCAGATTTGGTTATTTTTTTCAGATTTGTTTAAATCCTATATGTTATTTGTTATGTTTTTTTTTTCAGATTTGTTTTTCTTTTTTTCAGATTTGTTTTTTTTTTTTTCAGATTATGTTTTTTTTTCAGATTTGTTTTTTTTTCGGATTATGTTTTTCTTTCAGATTATGTATTTTTTTTCAGATTTGTTTTTTTTTCAGATTTGTTATTTGTTGTTTGTTGTTGTAGTTTAGATTTGTTCATAATGTTCAGATTTGTTGTTAATATATTGTTGTTCATAATGTTCTTATGTGTCGATTTGTTGTTAATTGTTGTTCATATGTCGATTCTTGTTGTAGTTGATTTGGGATTGTTGTAGTTGTTCTAATGTGTAATGTAGTCGATTTTTTGTTAATTGTTGCTCAGCTTGTTGTAGTAGTTCATGTTGTTGCTCATATGTCGATTCTTGTTGTAGTTGATTTGGGATTGTTGTGGTGGTTCTAATGTGTAATGTAGTCGATTTGTTGTTATAAGGAAAGAGGGCTTCAGCGATGAGTTATTTACAGAATACGATCAACCGAATGTGTCGTTAGGAAATAGCAATGTGCACGTTGATGCTGATGAAGAAGAGGTTGAGGTACACGGTACTGCATCGGATCGAGAATATATGACCCAATTATGAGATGAAATTGTCGAGCAATTAATGCAAAGTACGGAACAAATTGTTTGAAAATTTGTTATTTTTTTATTTTAAAAAACGTTATTGTTGTTATTTCAGTGTTGTAGAACTGTTATTTAAATTTAAATGTTAAAAAAACGTTATTGTTGTTATTTCAGTGTTGTAAAACTATTTATTTTAAATTTCAGCTTATTTCAGCAAACTGCAGAAGTTAAAAAACAAACAGTCTTCCTCTTGCAGACTGCAGACCTTTGGTCCACCTCTTCTCCTGCAGATGTCTGCAGATGTGGTCCGCAGACTGCAGACCTTTTCCTGCAGAAAAAACAAACAGCACCTAACACTACTAATATTTGTGAACTTCTGGTTGAGTTGATTATGCAAACCAACTAAAAAAATGAAAAAAATTATTTTCAATTCACACCCTGGTTGTATGAGCAACCAAGGTTGCAACCAACTAAAAATGATAATTTTATTAAAGTTAATCACTTATGGTGTAAATTAGTTAAAGAAAAATAAATAAACCAAATAAACTTTAATGGATGTGAACCAAAAGTAAACTAAAGTGTAGAGAAAAAATATAATTTTTCAAACTTGATCAGTCACATGAAATTGTATCTATATTAAATAAAAAACACTTAGTGTCTTAATATTTTACTTATTTAAATGTTATCTTATTATTGTATTATAAGAGAGATGAATGGCTGTGAAATTTAGTATAGATTTTGTAGAGTATTAAAATGTTTAGACCGACGAAATATTCTTCTTTATTATTGGCCCACGTAATTGAATATTATTGGCCAATGTAATTAGCCCACCTATTTGAAGAAAATTGCTAATGTAATTGAAGATTATTGGCTCACGTAATTGATGAAAATTGCTAGATAGCGGTACGACACTTATTATCGCTAATAATATTATTTTTAATGTCCACCAAACCTATAACGACACGAGCGTCCCACAGTGAAGCGCGGGTAACTAAAACACTATTAGAAGAGTAAATTTGCTACATTTAATTGATGTCGTATTTTACAATTTTGTTGCATCATTGTTGCTGTTAATAACAAGGTTGACTTTTTTATAAATTGTGCTGATGGAAAATGATGATGGTTTACTTTTATGTTTTCTTAATTTTCAGATTGCCGCAATTTGAAAGCGACATCTTATCGGATTTGGAAACCAATGTAGTCTCGGTGAGCCATTCATTATAATCTTTGGTAATATAATTGCAATTGCTTAATTGCTTTGCTTCTTCCATGTTATGGACTGAACCCATTGCAAGGTATGGGAGTTGTCCCACATCGGTTGTATGGGCAACCAATGTGGGGTTTATAACCCAAGTAGGCTCTCTCTCACATCAGACTAGTCTTTTGGGATGAGTTCTCCTGTTTGGGTTGTAACATTCCATATTGTTATTAAAGATTTTTTTCTGGTTGTTGGTTGCGCCTACTATCTCCTTTTCCACGGTTTGTCCTTTCTGGACTGCATGTCTTGCTTTCGTTTTAGGTTTGGTTACTCATGTATGGTGTTCCAGCCTAACACAAATGTTTGTCGTTTGATGTCACAATAAAAAAATTAACTAACTGATTTTTGTTTTGCTTTATGGAATTAGAATATGGAGTTGTAAGAAGTCTTATCATGTAGTGTTTTGAGTTGTTTTCTGATTCATTCGGTGGTGTGGCACTGTGGCAGAATGTTTAGTGCAAACATCAAGTTTGTAGCTTAAATTGAGGGTTCAAAAGTATATATGTGCATAAAATAACTTAACTTTTAATTTTCTTTTCACTTGGTTCATGATGTTGCAACGATCTTAAATGTCGACTAATGATTTCACTTCAGAAACAAGGATTTAGTTTGTAGTTGCTTGATATAATTTGGGTCTTCAATTTATACGCAGTTTTTGTGATAAGCTCTGCGCATTGAATGGGGACTGAAGACAACATATTTTCCTGAGTTGTATGGTTTTAACAGCACCAGGTACATATATCTATGGCATGTTAATTTTGGCTTCCGTAGCCATTAGGAAAGTTCATGGCATGTGTACAACTTATGGTGCATGATGTTGCCTGATACGTGTTGTTTTCATGTTCAGCTACAAAAAAAATGAGAAGAAAGATGATGATTAGTACAGCCAGCGAAGTGTTGTACCTCACTGCCATCAACTATATCAATATCGCTGCCAACATGTTTTAAGGCAGAGGGTGACGAAAACCAACGGGCCCAGGTATCCAATATCAGTGCAAACAAAACTATGGAAAGAGGGAAATAGGATGAATGGATACCCAAACTAATTTTGCATCTCATATCGAGTGTTTGAATATGCAAACTGCTGATGGGTATTACATAAAATCATCTTAAACGTATTTTGACTTTTATGCTTTGAGTATGTTACATTACAAAGATTTGGATATCTTTTATCTTCATTTTTGTTAAGGAAATATGATAACCTGCCTACTAGATTAAAGTATACAGTTTACACATCAACGCACAAATGTACGTGTTTCTGAAACGAAAACGATTCGGTTAAGCGCGCCACAACGCGCGCAGGTGAATTACCAGTTAAGAAATTAATTTGATGATCTCAACAAATAAATAAAAATTAGTAAGATTTTCTTTTTATCTTAAGGCTATAGAGGTATATCTGTGTCTTCTTACGTTTAGGGCTCCAAACAAACCAAACGTTAGACGAATAGTTCGTGAATCGTCTGCAGAAAGTTCGTTTGTTTAATAAATGAATGAACATATACAATATATTTTGTTCGTTTAGCTAACCAAATGAACACGAACAGAGTCTGCGTTTGTTCATTTATGTTTGATAGTTCTTTAGGTTTTTTAACTTTTATTTTAATTTAAGTAATTCAAAATTTCTAGTAATAGATTATTTAATGAATATTAGTGTATTACGTATTAATATTACATCATTTATTTTGATTAACTATTATTTTGGGCGAATTAAGGTATTGTTTGTTTTTTAAGAGATAAAATGTTTGCAGTATTCGGACCACATCTGCATATATCTGCAGAAGAAGAGTGGACCAAATGTCTGCAGTATGTAAGAAGAAGACTGCTTGTTTGCTAAAGTCGCAGCGTAACTCAAAATCGCAACCAAGACCCTCTGTTGTCACCTGAAACCATAACCCACCATAAAACCTTTCAATTAGATTCACGTTGGATTTGTAGCCGGAGGGAACGGTGGGGGGGGGGGGGTGACAGAGGCGAGGGATTGGAGGGATGAGGGTGGTGGCGGCGGGGGAACGAAGGAAGGAGGGTGGCGACGGGGGAGGGGGTGGATGAGGAAGGAGAGTTCTGATAAAGAAAAACAAGAAAAAATGAAGAAGAAAAGAAGAAGAGGAGGAGAAGAGCTGAGAATACTTTAGTCCAAGTCTACACCAAGAAGAGGACGCACACACGTTTTTTAGGGAAAGGTCTTTCAAAAAACAAACAAGCTGCAGCCCCAAACATCTGCGCTTGGTCTGCATCGCGCAGACATAAGAGGCTATGAAGAGGTTTTTGGAAAAAACAAATGTCTGCAGTATGCAAAAAGAAGATTGCTTGTTTGCTAAAGTCACAGCATAACTCAAAATCATAACCGAGATCCTCCACCGTGAACCAACACCCTCTGTCATCACCCGAAATCATAACTCACCACAACCCACCATAAAACCTTTCAATTAGATTCACGTTGGATTTGTGGCCGGAGGGAACAGTAGGAGGGAAGATGTTGGCGAAGGTTAGGGATGGGGGCGGGCGAACGAAGGAAGGAGGGTGTCGACGGGGAGGGGAGAGGAAAAGAGGAGGGGGAGGAGGAGGAAGGGGAGTTCTGATAAAGAAAAATAAGAAAGAAGAAGAAGAAGAAGAAGAAGAAAAGAAGAAGAAGAGGAGGAGAAGAGGTGAGAAGACTTTAGTCCAAGTCTGCACCAAAAGAGGACGCGTGTACATTTTTTAGGGAAAGGTCTTTAAAAAAACAAACAAGTTGCAGACCCAAATATCTGCGCGTGGTCTGCACCGCGCATACATAAGAGGCTATGAAGAGGTTTTTGGAAACCACCCCCCCCCCCCCCCACACCATGAAGACTTCAAGTTTTTTTTTTTGGATTAAATGAGTACTTTAAATTTAATATGATTATTTTGTGTTATTTGGGGCTTAATTTTATAGTAAATAGTATTACGTTTTCAAGATTATGTCAAGTATGTTCGGATAATTAGGTTAGTATATTTTTGCGGATCCATGTAATGTTTGTAATGCAAGATACCGATTTACTTCAAAATTTAATATATGTTAGTTTATGTTCATTTCTTTTCATGAATGTTTGTTTGTGTTCACTAATGTTCGTTTGTATTCATGAACATTCATTTGTATTTGTTGACGCTCAATTTTGTTTAGTACCTAAAATTAACAAATGAACACGGACACGTTCATTTCCTTAACAAACGAGCACAAACAAGAAATCTCGTTCGACAAGTGTTCATGAACAGTTTGTGAATACATCAGTTTCTTAAAAAGAAACATGAACAAGACCTTATTCTTGTTCGTTTAGTTCGTTTGCAGCCCTACTTGTGTTTATAAAGATATAAAAGATTTACAGTAGGGTGTCAATTTCATATACAATCTGAAACACGATACAAAATAATCATATTTTGGATAATCCATTTAACCAAGTTTTCAAAACTTATCAAGTTGATTATCATATCTACAACTTTATTACTACTTGTCAACCCTTCTGATGAATTAATTAAATCAGTCATGTTTGAGTTACATGATTTTAAGTGTGTGCGAGTTAGAGTTGATTTTTATATAAAAATAAAATATGAGTTGTGTTTTGGTTGAAGAGTTCAACCAACACGAATTACACTAATATGTGTAAACTGCAAGCTTAGGTGAGTATTTTAATAATTTTCAGACAAAATTACATAAATCAATATTTATGTATGTTTAAATTGCAGGTTTCAACTTTTAACTTTAAAAATGTGAAAATCAACCTTTTATTTATTTTTTTCATTTAGCATTCACAATAGCTTCCTCATCCTCCATCCACTCACAATCAATCACAACCACATATTACACTAAAAATCATTATAGTTTCTTTCTCATCCACTCACAACCACTTTCAACAAATATTAAAAAATACACACAGGAAAACTGTTTTCCCCATAATATTCCCAAATATCTTCAAATATACCGATAAACAGTAGGTTTCTCATTTTCTCCACTCACAACCCCATAAAAATATGGGGTTTAGTCTCACAATATTATGGGGGCCAAATGTGAATGCTCTTAGGTTTCAACCTTTAACACAAATCCCGTTATTTTTTCTTGTTAAATCCCCTCATATTTAAGTCATGTGATTGTATTTGGGTTAATTTCACTATTTATTTAAAAAAAATTAATTTTTTTTTAACACACACACATGTTCTCCACCACAGCCCCCACCACCCACCAAAGGCAACCATCGCCATCACCAACCACGATAAGCCACCAACGAAAACCACGACATGCCACCACCCCTCCACCACTATCATCATATTCAATCATCACCTTGTCCACCTATAAAATGCGGTTAATCCTGCCGTAGACCAAGCAATTATTGCAAAAATAGGTGAATACAACCAACTATCATTCAGAATTTCATCTTTGGACCAAAAACAAGCAAGGGGTGGAATACCACAAAGAGAAAGTGTACCTAATTGCACACCCAATGATCCTGAGAAAAAAAACGAGCACCACCACCACCGATTACACCTTTATCCTCCAAACACTACACTGATTGCATCATTGTCCATACACCCACCATTAGATCTGTCATCCACCGTCTAACAACTTCTGCCCCAAATATACACACCACCTTCAAACCCTGTTTACATGCAACTACCATGTTGTTATCCACCACCACCGACGGAAAACCTAACTTCTCACCTACCTAACCATTGCGACCACAACACCTAACCACCACCACTCGTCGAGTGGTTGTTAAAGGTTCAAAATTACTGGGGTTTGTGTTAAAGGGTGAAACATGCATGATTAAATAAAGTAAAAGATTGACTTACATGCCTTTAAATTTAAATGTTGAAACATGTAATTTTTAAGCATACATAAAGGTCCATTCCTGTAATTTTTTTTTTCCTATTTTAACAAATTATTTTGTAAATTACATAGATTTATATTTTGAGGGGTCCCTTTTCATGGTTAAAAAATTAACCGGTCATTTTAAATTTGTGTAATACTCCAATAGTCTATCTACATATAATAAACAATAAGGTTTCTTGTTTTGGGGTAAATAGACAACGAATACAATTATTTTATGTATCAACATCTCAGGATTGCTTTGGCGAGTTATAATTTGTAAATATAATAATCATATATATTGTGGGTTTTCTAAAGGTTGATATTGATTTTAGCTTTTGAAAAAAAATGTATGATTTTTTTGAAACTTTACTTTCATTCAACACACGCTAGAACTGTTCTTAAGATAAGGACCGATGGCAAAAATCACACTTACAACATATACAACGGAGACTTACACCAATCCTTCCAACTAATTGTTTTAAACATAGATCTATATTTCAACTATAAATATGTAAGCGACTTCACGGTCGCTAAGATGTCCCCCATATTAACCTCCTTACCTTTAAAAATCTTCTCATTCCTCGCTTTTCATATACTCCACAATGTGATGATCATCACTCCTTGCACAATTTTCTTTCCCAATTTTCCTCCCGCAGCCTTTTTATAAGCTTCCAAGAAGTCTTTGACCTCAAAAGCAAACTGTCACACCCCAACTGATGGCGGAATACATCGAGACGAGACTTGTGATAGATTGTTCAAAGACTTCATGACACTAAAATTGTGACAAATAATTTAAAGATAGATTTCATTTCATAGCATTTAAAGGTCTAATACGAAATACAAATTGTCTCAAGAAAGAAAGTACAACATCAAAATAACAAAATTAATCTAGTGTGTTTGTAGTCCAATCCTAGAAAGTTTCTTGGATCCTTGCATCAATTATTTCCTGCAACATGTATTAAATATCCGTCAACACATAAAGCATTGGTAAGTATACTAGTTTTTGGTTTATCTACATAGTATTAAAATGTTTACTCAAATCATCATGCTATAGCTTTGCACACATAGAATCATACAAAAGGCATAAATCAATCCCAAGAATCCACTGCGTATACCTAACACTATCGTGTTAGGCCGTTAATACTTAACAATGATCCATAAAGGGGGCGGGGTGCTACTCCTATAGCGCTATACATGTTAAGGTGGGCTAAAAAAATAGTTAATGAATTATGCTAAGGCTTTTGTATCTTAGAATTTGATTATTAGCATGGCAATAGCATATAAGCATGTTTGATAGATTGAGCATGTGTATATGAAAGCATTTTAATGTATTTGCATAACGATACATGTTGAGTCCCAAAAGTGATAAAAAGTAAAAAAGGACAAGTATGAACTCACCTTAGGGTGCGTTCGTTAAGTTCCCGTTAGAGTCTTGAGAGAACTTTAGCTCCGGTTAGACTAGAGTTGAAAAAGAATGGATTTAGATTTGGAGGAAGATTCAAGAGTACAAGGAAGTCATGCATTGCCTTTAAGGCGAACCAAAACACAAACCACCATAAAGGTGATTCGGATGGTCATGAGAGTCAAGTAGTGCCTTTAAGGCTAACCAAAACACAAACCACCATAAAGGTGATTCGAATGGTCAAGAAAGTCAAGTATTGGTAAGGTAGGGATGTATCCACAAACCTTCCAAGTTAATAGATTAATAGAGTTTTGAAAGTATATATTTTAGTATTTACATAATATAACTAGGGATTAAAGTAGTGTATGGTGACTTAGTTTGGAAGAGCCTTGGCTTTCCTTTGTCAACCATTAACCATAACACAAGTCCATCCAATATTAAGCTATTGGTGAACTTGGTTGGTATCACTACAACTAGTCTTCTAGTGCATAAAAACAATAGATAATGAACCACCTTTGAGGCCTCATTTTGGTATCCTACTCATATTCATTTGTCATAGCAAGCAAGAGTTGGGTTCTAGAGGTTTCTCCAAGGGGTTAGGAGAAGAAAATGAGTGAAGAAAGTGGAAGAAAAGTGAGGTTGAAGGTCAAGAAACTTACTGAATTGAATCATAAAATTTGCTTGAAGTTCTTGAAGGTTTGAGAGGTTTAGAGAGTGATTTAGGATTGAGCAAGTGTTAGGAAGTGTATGGAATGATGTATTTATAAGTGGGGTAAAGTGGTTGGGTAATTAAGAGAGTTAAGAGGTGGTTGAGAGTGAATTAGGTGGGGGTTGAAATATTCAGCATTTAGCGCGTTTGTTTCAGCTTCTGAATGAAATGGTTAAGTCTGAATCATTAAGATTTGGGATGTTGCTGAACCATTAAGCATTGAACTATTAAGCACTGAACTAGGCTGAACCTTAATGAGGCTCCCTTACCAATGTGGGACAAGAAAACTAAGCATTAAGAGGTCCAACTTAATGATTCAGCGCTTAACCATTCAGACCTCTTAACCATTCAGACCTCTTAATGATTCATCACTTAATCAACCAAATAGCCAGGGATTAGGGGTGTTCATCGGGTTTGGTTTTCGGTTATCGGGTTATTCGGGTCGGGTTATTCGGGTTTTCAGTTGTGAAAACATTACCCGGTAACCGACCCAATTTAGTTAAATGGTTATCGGTTATGGGGTTGATCGGGTTCGGGTTTTTCGGGTCTGGTTAAATGGTTATCGGTTTAATGGTTTGGGTGTTTGAGTTACATCTTTCCAACCATTTGGTTGCGTATTTCTATCCATTTGGGCTACAATATGTGTAAAATAAAACCACAACATAGGCTATAATATTTAGTTGCAAATTTGGCTACAAAACACTACTCCAATATACATAAAAATATCGAAACTGGATCATTTATTTGTTTTTGAACTATTCGGGTTATTCGGGTCAACCCGAATTATACAAAACAAATCCGAAGACCGACCCTAAAGACTCTAGTCGGGTTCGGATATGCACTTAATCGGGTTCGGGTTAATCGGGTTAGGTAGTTTCTCGGGTCGGATCACTTCGGGTTCAGTTCGGTTATTGGTTATCGGTTAAAAAGAACACCCCTACCAGGGATGGCAAAAAAACCCGAGCCTGACGAGTATACCCGAAACCTGAAGCATTTGGGACGGGTATACCCGATACCCGCGGGTATGGGACGGGTTTGGTATTGAAAAAAAAATATTTCGCGGGTATGGAACGAGTATGGTATTAGGTGATACCCGACCCGATTACCCGAAACTAAATACCCGTCTACCCGAAATATATACCCGAATACTTTTAAGTTTTATATATATCCTTTCTTAACTATTTTTTAAGTAATGTTTCATTATAATAGATTCATTATTTGAAGAATAATTTTTTCGTCTAAAATATATATTCTGATAACATTATTATTTATATTTATATTTATATGCTGTGAAATATATAATTAGTTTTCAAAATTCATACTATAATATATATTTACATATTAAATGTTTCAAAGATTATTATGTTGATGATAATATATATGTTACTTATTATAATTTCATATACTTTAGATTTCTTAAAACATAAGACTATAAAAGAAAATAAAAATATTTATATACATGCAAATACCAACGGGTATACCCGATACCCGTGGGTATGCTCTATACTCAACGGGTAATACCCGACAAAAACCCGACGGGTAATGAGACGGGTATGGTATGAGATTTTATAACCGGGTATGGGTATGGTATTAGCCAAACCCGACCCATACCCGACCTGTTGCCATCCCTACAAACAGCCCCTTAGTTGACATTCATAAAAAGTATCTAATAAATTATGAGAAGAACATGAACCTATCAAATCGATTGGGGTCAGCTTACAAACTGCTTGTAGTTGTAGTCTTGTAGACAAAAGAACTAGTTTTTAACCCGTTTCGTTTTACTTATTTTCAAAACCATCCATGTTATAAACCAATTTCATAGAGCAAGACTACAAACCGATGCCAAATCTACAAGTTGAGTCGGGCCCAAACCGATGTTTTTGTTAGATTGATTTCAAATCAGGAACCATTTCATCGGGCCCAAACCGGTTTTTAAACACCTCTAGAAGTTTTAACCGTTTTGTTTATGTAAACGGGCCAAGATGGGTAGGCCAGCCCATATAGTGAACCATTGAAAGCCCAAATAATAATAATAATCAGTCACTATAAAAGAGAGCCCAAACCTTAAACCTAAACCCTAATCGTCTTCACCTTTCTCTTCCGTTCATCCTACGCCGCCGATTCACATTTACGCCAAGGTATCCATTATTTTCCGGTCGTTACATTCAAATAATAATAATAATAATAATATGATATTTAGACAAAGTTACATATATTATATTAACGCTCTAATTGATATTATGTAACTATATGAACTGTCATTTGAGATGCTTATTTGTTAATTGTATGGCCATTTTTATTAAAAGGGTTTGTGTATCTTAGAGATTTAGACCTTGTGGTATGTGAGTAAACTGTTTAATTTGCATTTGAGGATGTGGGTTATATAGAATTGCTTATATACAAGATTTTTAATGTGGTTTTGATAGAAGGAAATTTGATGCCTTGATATGTTTTAAAGTTGTGGTTTTTTCTATATTGTCAAGGCGCATAGGCCGAGCCTGGAGCTTAGGCGCTTAAAAATGAGGGCTTTTTTAAGTTAGACGCATGGTATAAAATACACTTTTTGTGGGTTTTTATAGATGCTTTATGGTTCAGTAGGGATAGTTTAGGGTGTTTTAGGTTTGTTAAGGGCTAGTTTAGGCTTGATTTTAAAAGGCGCGCCTAGGCACGAGGCGCCCTAAGGGGCATGTTGTACCCAAAGGTCAGGTAAGACACGCTTTCTGGCAAAAACTTGGCCCGAAGTGTAGCTGAGGCTTACACATGCCTTTTTTGTGCAGCAAGATGTTGTACATCAGGCTTTTTATGTAGGTAATATATATGTTAAAATATATCTAAAGCTTATTTATAGCTATATTTTGGTTAGAGGATGCTAAAAACTATGATAATATATAAAAAAATTTATGTAATCACTTTGCGCCTCGCATATGAAAAGCTCACTGCCCTTGCGCTTTAGGCTTCGAACCTTGGTTTTAGGCCTTGTCGCTCCGCTTCTCGCCTTTTAAGACCAAGAGTTTAGGATGTTTTATAGTTTTTAGAATTATGATGTCTTCTAGCTTGAATTTGGCCAGAATTTGACCTTAATTTGCGCCTCAGCACCTAAAACCGCCTTTCACCAGTCACAGCCCACTTGCTGCACCATGCTGCGTTTTAGCGCCTAGTCACGCGTCTCACGTGCTTCCGACAACATACGTTTTTTTATTGAATCTTTGATAAATTGAAAAAAGCTCCCAGTTTTGTAGACTGATTGCTGAGTGTGAAAACTCACAGTGTGTTATATTTGCCACAGGTGATGGCGCCCAAGCAGCCTAACACAGGCCTCTTTGTTGGATTAAACAAGGGTCATGTTGTGACCAAGAAGGAGTTGGCCCCTCGCCCTTCTGATAGAAAAGGCGTAAGTTCTGTTTGCGTCATGCTTTTGTATTGATTTGATTACTTAAATGACATGAAATTCTGCTCTTTTTTCTTCACTTTGAGTGTAAGAATCAAACTAAAGATTGTTACTTCTCAATAGAAAACAAGCAAAAGGGTTCATTTTGTGAGGAACTTGATTCGGGAAGTAGCTGGATTTGCACCATATGAGAAGAGGATTACTGAACTGTTGAAAGTTGGAAAGGACAAGCGTGCTTTGAAGGTGGCGAAGAGAAAGTTGGGTACCCACAAGAGGGCAAAGAAGAAGAGAGAGGAAATGTCCAGCGTTCTCCGCAAGATGAGGTATTTTTTTTTAACTTTGTCTACAAGACCTATTATTCATTTTTTGAACATATACTAAATTGAATTTGTATTTGTTAGAAATGATAAGAACTCCATGATATATATCGATAAATTTTGTGAAAATGATTTGCAGAGCTGGTGGAGGTGCGGAAAAGAAGAAGTGAGGTCATTGTTTTCTAAATTTTGTTAACATCTGTAGACCTCCGTCCCTCGGGACCAACAAGGGGTGGTAAACTTATTTTATCAAGGATTGAACTTAAGATAGTTGTAGTTCATTTTTGATTTCTTGTACTTTGTGACCTGAATTGAGATTCATGTACTTGTTTTTTTGAAAAGAATTATTTTCTTTATATGAGTTAACTCTGCCTATGGTGTTTAGCAGATGGGTAAAATAGTCTAAAATTTCTAGTGGACATATTGGTTTAGTTTGTGTTGAAGCTATTGTTGGTAGGTCTTACAAATCAAATAAGATAATAGTTATGAAACTTTTTTTCCTAAAAAATATGTGAAGTGTAACCTTGAACACTAATTATCCAACCTCAGCTTAGCTTTGAACATTCAAACTCATTCTTCATCAACAATGAAACCTGAATCATTAGAGTCACAACCCTCCAACCAGCACTACTCTTAGAACCAACATCATCTTGACCATTGTTTTATTCATAAACAACATCATGACCAACCAGCACTACTCTTAGTGTTAACATCATTCCAATGACCAACCTCATTCTCAGTAGTATTCTCAATAGCATATTTCCATGCCACTCTAATGCTAGATTCCTACTACTAGTTATGGTGCTCCCAACCGGTTTAAATGGTCCCTCATCATCATTCACTTCCTGAATAGTATGTGGCTCGGGATTCAGCCGATCTTTGCGTTCAGTTGCAAAGACCTGCTGGAAGTACATAGGTTTGTCGACGGCTCTAAGGAGAAGAAAAAACTGGTCCGAATGATTATTTTGGCAGCCTGTTGGGTAATATGGAAAGCCCGGAACGATTTGATCTTTAGTGGCAAGAGAGCAAACGTCTCAGGCATTTTCGGTGAAGTTCCGGCTACATCCTTTATGTGGGTAAAGCACAAGGCAAAACAATCAAACTGGACGTGGGACAATTGGGTGGCGTTTAGTCCTTCCATAAGTTGATTTGGCGATTGTATTTGTATTGGTGTATTTGGTGATTGTAGGTTGTTATTAGCACCTTGCTTGTATCAACCATGTATATAACGTTTGGTGATGAATGAAATGAACTTTGCCGATCAAAAAAAAAACAAGGAGAGTGGAACCAAGTGTCTTAGGTTGTCATCCAGTGCTCAGTGAATATGTCTATAATTTTGAACCTTTGAACACATTGTAACAAATTTAACACCTGTGCATCATTCAACTCGTGTACTGAAAACTTGTCTTCATCAACCTAGTCAATAAATCTTATCTCGCCAGCAATATATCTTCTTTCAGGTGATGTAGTGTACAAAAATTTAGGGTTTTTTTTTTTTTTTTTTTTTTTGTTGTTGAAAATACTATATAAAGGAACATAAATGAGAAGTTTTGGGAGAAGGGGTGTTGGTGACTGATACATTTAACTGGTAAGGAGAACATGGGAGAGGACATACGAATGGTGAGGACGACATTAGAGTGGTGGACTAAGATTGTTAGATTCAACAAATTAATGGCTGATAAATGCAATTTTTAAATTATAGGACTTTAAGTGTTAAAATCAGTAAACCACAGGACGAAACTTAAGGTTTACTCTTTAATCTATACTTTTTCATCTTTCGCAAGTTTTTCGTTTTATATTTCGTGCTACATTTTGCGAGTTAACACGCCTCAATGTGCGTGTGGGGTTCAACGTGTTTTTGTCTATTTCTCCCGTTTGACATGCCAGTCACAACACATCTATTTTTCCCCGTTTGACAGGTTCGTTGTAATGTGCAAGTCCTAGTCTCCTACAATTAGTTATTCTTTTCTACGTTTATGTTCCGTCTAATTTTTTTGCATTAACACGCTGCAGCGGGCATGCGTGGTTCAACGATTTTACATCTGCTTTTCATTCGATATTATTTTTTTCTTTTATATTTATTTTGTTTTTACAAGCTTTTCTGGTGTTAGTGGCCACTAACGATGATGTGACATGGTGCTAATAATTTTACGCAACAAGGTATTAGGGGTGAGCATAAGCCAAGAACCGACCCGACCCGGCAAATAACCGACCCGACCCGGTACCCGATAACCCTATAAATTCATACCCGAGCTCAAGACCTGGAACAATAGTCGGTCTTCGGTCCTTGTCCCGACGGTTCCACGGTTCCAACATCAACAGACTCGAAACCGATTATAGGCCTACAAATTCATCAAATCTATGTGGCCATTTCTTCCAATTTCTTTAGGATTCTTTCAGGTGAATTGTTGCTTGCATAGTTGATGTTCGTTTCTTTTAGTTTATTATTTGGTAAGTGGAATTTGTTTAGTTTTTATTTGGGTTTCATATTCTTACATGTTTTAAACTGATTTCACTTGTTTTTTAACCTGATTTTGCCCTAAAAAGCTTTGATATGTGTTCTTGATGGAATTGGCAGGTGATGTTATAGCGCTTGTTTTATATAATCTAGTATCTATGATCTTTGCCCACCAAATGTTCGATTGAATGCCTAAGTGAAAAAATTCTTTTATACAATTATCTAAACATGCGAAATTATAAACATGCATAATTTATTCTTACTGGCCTCCGTGTTCACATCAGGACAATTGGAGACTGGACACAAGAGCTAAAGGAAGTGTTAACAGATGACGCTGGTTCAACGTGTACAATTGGGCACGCCAAATTTAGGAAGCTAGGGGAAATCAATTCAAAAGGGTAGTCATATGTAGCAATAAATACCAAGTATTCTATATGCATAATGAACATTTAAAAAAAGACTAAAGTGAAAAATGTAAATTATGCAGGTTACCAAAGCTACGGTTCGATGAGTGCAAGACTACACGAACTATGATGTGTTACTTCTTGTGGGATTAGGAATTGGAGGTACTCCTTTCATAAGTATTCAATAATTGGGCGCTAGAAGCCAAACAGATTCAAACACAGAAACGAGTATTTCAGGCGATAGTCTTCAGAGTTTAGCATCGTCAAGTATGGCATCAACTGAAAAGAAGAAATCAAGACAGGCCAAAAGTGCAATTTTTTATTGGGTCACTAGGGAACACGACTGTTGAATGGTTTAAAAGAGTCTTGAACGAAGTCGCTGAACAAACTAAAATATTACATATTTGTTTAAATCTTAATGTATATCAATAATGATTTTCCATGTGACTTGATTTTGATTTATTTGAAACAGGGTCAAATTGAGATGCACAATTATCTTACAAGTGTTTATGTGGAGGACTGCAGGGTGATGCAAGATCAACTCTAATCTCTATGGTTCAAGCACTTAGCCATGCCAAACATGGAGTTGACATCCTTTCTGGCACTAGAGTATGAATTGTGATACATGCTACAATAAATTATATGCTAGAATTAAACTGATAAGACACAAAGTTTTGTTGCAGGGAATAACTCTTGGTGTAGTTTTGATCAAGTCAAGTGATGAAAGTAGCAACTACCAAGTGATGATCAGTATTGATTGAAGATTTGTGATGATGAAGAGATGATTCTACGTTTTATTTGTATTGCTATGTTGTATTTTTAGGTTAATATGTAACATGTCAGGCCCATTCTTTTGTTTTAATTTCGGTCCAGCAAGTTATTCTCGGTTCCAATGTGGTTCTGGACCGGAACCGACAACCCGAAAAGGGTGTACAAATCATAACCGAAGTCAAACCCTAACCCTACATACCGGGTCGGTTTCGGTCTTCTTTCGGTCCAATTTTCGGTTTTTATCGGGTTGACCCTATTTATGCTCACCCCTACAAGGTATTAGTTCTTTTCATTTAATAACCCAATAGTCTTTGTTGTTTTGGTAGGATTACTTGAACTTTTTAAATAATTCGTTAATTAATTTAGTTTCTTATCATTTAGAAGTTGCATCCAAAATAGTAATCCTGCATATGAATTCTCTTAATATAAACAAAATAAAAACTGTCATTACTCCAACCAACCATCTTTCTGAACATGACACAGGAACAAGAAGATTCTTCACTAGGAATGAAGAATAGCTTTAAATCTTAATGCTATAAATTTATTTCCACAATTTGTACCAACAGCAGGTACTCCATAATACAATTTGCAACCATCTCCAAACCCATTATTATTCTAACTCGTAAACGGGCGAGTGTGTAATAAAGTAAGGTTTACAAAATTACAAAAAAGAAAACAAAGAAAGAAACCATACTCATGTCTTGAACTTCTGTGAGAGTTTCTCAACTCCTTCCCTGCAATCACCGACTACTCGCTTCACACCATCTTTAGCAGCCAAACTTAACCCAGCAGTACTCTGCTGCAAATCTTGCATTGACCCATTGACTTTCAACACGACGCCATCTTTGACTGCACCCACATGGTTCACAGTCTTTGAACCCAGTTCTTTCAACTGAGATATAAAGTAGAGTATCTTTTCTATCACCATGTTAATGATCTGTTTGGATTTTCCCTTGACATTGGCTGCCATTGACTTTAGTTGATCAACCAGGGTTGCAGCTCGGGTCTTGGTCTCTTCAACTGAAACCGTTTTCTGAGCATTGACCCATGTTGATTCAGTCATTGACTCGTCACGAAGATCTTTGTCCACAATTACCTTAAGACCCTGACTCTCCCATTTGCTTCTTGCATCGTCTAGAACTTTTGCTTGCTCTCTTGCTCTTTTGGCCTCATCTTCTGCCCAAGATCTTCATGAAAAGTCAAAAAGATCAGGTCAAGTATCATTAACAGAGTAAAACAGACAACTGACAAGTCAATTGAATGTTTGATTTTTTTATTTTTTTTTTGCGAGTGGTGACCAGGCACTTCCTGACCAAAAATTATTAGTGTGACAAAATGATAGAAACAAAATTATTTTTGTGCTAAATATAATCTGCTTTTTTTATTAAATGACTGAAGAGGTTTTATGAGATTAAATAAACACGTTCAATGACCTTCCGACGCGTTTCCTTTTAAACAACTTTTCAAAGCAAAGGAGGTTACAAGATCAGAAATCTTTTCAGACGTAAAATCTCTTGGCTTTTTATGGTATAAACATAGGCGAAAAAATAGTGAGTGGATTGGGATTCTTGGTGTAAATTTAGGTTGATGTAAGGTTGTGTTGTGGCGGCTCGTTCTCCTCCTTGGAGACGAGTTTTTAGCCGGTTTTAATGGAGTTCAATTTTCAAAAAACATAACCTTAAATATTTGCCGTTCAACATAAAATGACCCTTAACTACAACCAATATGTAATTAAAAACCATACAAACTATAAAAACCATATGAACCTCGCCTTAACACATTTATTTAAGGCTACTATAAAACCAATATGCTTTCTTAATTCACAAAACGTCCATTAAATTTAATTTTGGCATATTGAACTACTAAAGTCACTGCACATTTGACTTTTTTTAATAAAGGGAATAACTTAAAAATATTAAATTTGTTAGTGATATTAACATTTTTGCTAAAATGAGAATAAAACTGTACACTAATAATTTAAGAGTTAAACAAGTCATTATTAGGTAAACAAAACCCCAAAAATTCCAATCAACTTTTTTAATTAGTGAGCCAAATATGATTCAATGAATTTGGTAGTTGCGTGTTAGAGATCAAACATAACACGAATCGACCCAAATATTAAAGGGTCAAGCGAATGGAGCATACCTGGCCATGGCTAAAGCTTTCCTCTCGACTTCTAATTCATATTGTAACCGTATAATCTCCTGATTCTCAATTTCTGCATCTGTCCTAAGTTTGTTTATTCTTTCTTTTTCATATGATATTTCCACTTTATTACTCATAATTCCCTGCAATTCTTCCTCTGCCTCACGCCTTAACTTTGAAAGCACTTCCATTTGTGAATCAACAGCCGCTCGTTCTTTCATTATTTTTATGTTCTGTTCCTCTTGTTCGGCTTTTAACCGATCCAATTCCTGCCTTGTTTCTTCAGCTAATTTCTCTAAAGCAGTTATTTTTTCCCTTTCTAGAAGAAGGTCGTTTTCATAATATGTGTTGATGTCTTTTTGCACTTGATCAACAAGAGCACTATGTGCAGCAACAGCTTTTTCAGCCATTGATTCTGCTTCTATGCGTGCAAGTTCTTCACTAACTATATCAGAAGCCTCGCCCGTTGCAAGAGCGATAGCAGCTTGTGCTTTGGTCACAGGTTTATTGGGCTGAAATAGCCTCGTGTAACCTGTGGCATTTGAGTTATTATTCATTTTCTTCAAGCAAAATAAAGTTTAACGTGACCAATAGCAGTGACAAGAAAGTGAGACATATGATTGGGTTGACCCGGATAATATTTTTTGTCCATCTTTTTTGCCAGTTACAAAACAATATTACTACAACGGCAATCTAAATCTTTAAATGAAGATGATTTAGGATGTATGCATCAAAAATGTACTTAAGCTACTTTCAACCCACATCCGTTTGAGATAAAACACAAACAAATGGACCCGATCATAACTAATAAGTAAACAGCCCAAAACAAAAACTTACCAAATGCAAGGCTTACTATTCCATTTTCTCCTGCTGATAAATCTGATATGAGTGCAGGCCAAGCATCTGGATTGATCTTGTCAATGTCTATGAAACCAGAAAGTTGCTGAAGAATCTGCATGTTGGTGGAATTATGTTTAGGCTAAAAAGTTTATATGATAAAGTCAAGGCAAACTTAATTCAGTTTAAAAGTCATATCACCGTTCTGTCAGCTACAGGAAGCAGTCTTTTTTCCAGGGACATTTTCCAGCTCACAAGATCCTGACGAGATAGAGGGCTACAAAAAATTTGTAAAAGAGGAAAACATTTGAGGTTGAAAGGGGCAAAGAAACGAAACATGGTAATATAATTGTGAAATTGTGAAAATATGTACCTTTCGGGACAAAAATGCAGAGAGCTGTCATCTTGATTTGAAATATTCAAGTCACGTTGAGAGAGCTTACTGGCTATGAGTCCAGCTTCTGCCAAGCCTGTATATCCAAGTGTAACATAAATTTCATTACATAAAATGATATAATTCCAAATATTGAGTCGAGAATGTTTAAATTTCTGTATTTACCTTGAATGGAAGAGAAGTCAGGATCTTCGGGCGTAATATCATCAAATGCAAGTTCAGTAACATTCTCGATATACATTGCAGGGTACACTTTGGATAGAGTGTTTCTATACATACCACAATTAAAAAGATTAGCTTTACTGCATATTTATACAAAAATCAACTCAAGTTTATACCACAGTACCACACACTTAATGAAAGAAAATGTACCTAGAAAGAGCACTGCTAGCAGAAACCAACCATCGAGCATATTCACGGCGAGTACATAAATCACCGGGCTGAACATCACCTTCAATAACCTAACATCAACCATACTTGCTTATATTATTTCCACACTTTCCATATATAATAAGAATTTTTTTTTGCCAAACAAACCTTTAACACTTGCAAAGCTGCTAATGCTTGCCCCTGAATGTGATCAACAACTGCAGGAACTAACACCTTCCCAGGAAGAGCTTGCAAAGCAGGCGAAAGTACAGATGGAGCTGGAATGCTTGCAGAAGAAGAGATCTTTCCGAGATCCACCGATTCATAAAATGATCCTTGAATGTCATTACTAAAATTAATATCACTTTTTTCACTTTCAAATGTATAAGGTATCGAATCCCCTGAGAACACTTGAGTTTCTTTACCGTCAAAATCTTCGATTTTTGAGCTCACGGGCTCCAAGATCACATCCACCTGCTCACTCTGCGTATCAAGTACGTTAACCGAGGGTGCCGATGAGCTGGATTGATCTGAACCATTTATTACAGTATCTACCTCGTCGGAACCTGTATCAGGATTTATTGAGTTTACATCTGTGACCAATGAATCTGTAACTTTTACATCTGTCGGGGCATGTTCTAGATCATTATTACTTGATTCAAAGTTCTCAGCAACAAGACCGTCATCTACCTTCTCAATGCTTGATGCATCAACCAAATTATCATCTTCATTGGATTTTTGTAATTCAGATAATTCCTCTGGTAAATCTTGTTGATCGGAAACATTGTTCATCACATACCTGTCTTCTATGGTGGTACTATGGTCTAGTCCATTATCATTTGTAGTTTCGTTTTCTTTTTCATTAGAAACATAGTTATCATTTTTTGTCTCGGTTGAGTCAGTTCCTTCATCTTTAACATTATCATTCTGCTCAGCAGAGATCAATGACTCTTCCTGATGTTTTGTCAAAGTTTCCATGTTCTTTTTTGGCCCTAAAATCGTTTTAAAATTTAGAACAACTAAAAATATTGAGCTATGAAATAAGAAAGCTTAAAATTTTAAAATTACAGAAAAATTAAAAAAAAAAACATAGGGGAAAAACCCCAAATTACCAGATGCACGTCTACTTATAGACAAAGTTGCAAAGGCGAGCCCACCAACAAGAACCACTCCTGCTACTGCAGCTCCCACTACGCCTGAAAGTAAGCTACATGAGCATTATTAATAAACAAGAATACCATCTGCAGCAACAAAAGATCATATGTAAATGTTGCACATAAAGGATCTAACTTCCAGTGTAAGCAAATTTGATCACAAAATTATGAGTTTAGTACTTTTCCTAATGGATGTTGTTGCAAATTTAATCCGAATGATAACTTATGCCAGTTAACTCTTTCCAAAACAACTTTGGAATTAAAATGTATTGTGTCACAAAATAAAATAGAGTTGAGCTTTGAGCATGATTACTCATAGAAACAACACTAAAACCTAAGGTGTATACATGAATATAGGATGATTTAGTTTTCTAATCATCTTAATTATAGCTTCATCGCAGCCTCAACATACAAAGCATTAAACAGCGATTTTAATAAACTCTATTGTCCTCTTTGCAACAAACTATATATATGTCTAAAAACCAGCCCATGCTTGAACCCGTTCAAGGTTTAAGGACCCAAATATATATATAATGCTAAACTATTATATCAAGAAAACTATCTTGGATAATATAAACATGCCACAATTCGTACATAAAATAATATTCAGTCATTTTTATTCTATTTTTTCTAGACAATCTCAAGACTTCAGTGGCGGATTTACTTTGAATGTATGCTGGGCCTGTGCCCACTATAGAAGCTATGATAATGTATTATTTATTGCCAAATAATATGGTTATTTGTTGCCAACTAGTATGAAACAGGAATGAATAGCTTTAACAGTATATTATTGCCAAATAATGAGCAATACTTTAGCTGTCTTATGACTGGGTAGCATAAATTTATTCCATTTGAAAGATGGTTCAGAGAAAAAATAAAGATACAAATGAAAGAAAAACAATATTCATTGATAAAGATACTAAAGGTTCCGAAAACGGAATGAGTTTTCTACCGTATGTATATTTATATATCTAATAAACCATGTTGCTTTATCATTATTTTTTCTCTTTTTGCCAATTTTTAGCCTGACCCATATTGTGCCCCTCCTATAAAAAAATTATGTATTCGCCACTACAAGACTTATATAACAGATCACGTCTTTACATAGTAAACCAAATTTGCTTTCATCCTACACCACCAAGAGGAAGAAATCCTAAACACTTTTCCAAGTGCCACACAAAAGAGGGCACGAATCGACGCCCCGATTAAAGCGAGCAAAAAGTAGGTGCCCTTGTTTAGTTAATAACTTAGTCTTATGCTGGTTCCTTTTGAATGTTCTTAAAATCGCGAATCACTATATAGTTCAAATAATGGCATGGAACCAGCTGAACTCACCAGTGCAGAACCCTCACTTTTAGAGTTTGCTGTAGGACCTAACAAAATTAGAGCATCTGCAGCCGGTAGAGGGCGAAAGCCCCCGTCAGAGGCGGGAAGAAGGCGCAAAACCTCATGGACGCCCCCCCCCCCCCCTCCTCGTCCCCTATATGCTTCTTCTCTCTCCTCTCCACTAGACATCCCACTATCCTCTTACATGCATTTGTGTGGGGTGAAACAGAAACCAACATAACCTAACCGAAATGACTGAACCGAACCAAAGCCCGATGGTTCACTTTTTGTATTTTTTACAACCAATTAACCGAAAACCGATTGTTAAAAAAATACATACATACGCTGATACGCAACTTTTCATTTCGGTGGACGCATAAAACCAAACCGAACCAAGCCGCCCCGTGCACACCCTAATCCGTTGACACCCAACTAACACCATTTTGGATGCTCTTAAACCGCTCCTCCTAAAAGCTAAATACCATACAACAGTTTTATTCACAATAAACTAATTTCATCAAACTCAATCACATAATCTCCAACAAAATTAGCATTTTTGCACTCTACATATGAAATTAACACTACAAAACACAAAATTAAACTATTATTTTTATTACGAATCAAATCAATTAAATAATTCAATACATATAGCATATTCCCAATATAAACATCATGTTTTACCTCCAGACCAATCCTTTTTAGGCGTTGATTCATTCAAACCCTCTGCACCATCATTATCATCACCAGACCAACCAGAAAAGGCTTTAACAGAGCAATCAAAGCTCCTCCGTCGTTTAATATTATTCGCATTACTATCTAAAGAGCCTGAAAGGCAATGAACCTGATACTCTAGCTTGTGAACATGCATCCGTAGAAAGACAGAGGGTGAAGGGTATTTTCGGTAATTCACAGCAGATAATCGGAGCTGGTAGGAGGTTGGAGACCTTGTTGTGATTAAACCACTCATGGTGTTGTATTGAACTAAGGTGTTTTGGATGTTGTTGGGTTTGTTGGTTCTATTTTAGGGTTTTGTGTGTTTTTTTACAGTGATTGGGGAAGAAGATAGAATTAGACCCACAACACAAGGGTACCTACTTTTTTAGTTTGTTTTCTAACTACTTTGGGTCGCAGGGCCAAGGTTTTCGATTTTTGTGGTGACGCAACTTATATCAAGTAATGTGTTATGATTTTTCTTAGACTGCGTTCTGAGACCATTAATTAGGTGTTATGCCCTATTTGAAGAAATATTGTGAGTTCTCGAACCGGGTTGGTCTCGCAAGCCGACTTGCAGGCTTGCAGCCACCCAATCTTTATGAAGAAAGTCGTCGTTCTAAATAAAACTACTTTTAGGTTGTTAATTTCCGCCTTTTTTCTCTGATTTCTTATATTTACAAATAATAACGCTCATTGCTTGAAATTGAACCCAAACCTCATATCAAAAGGCAAAACTTTTTATCAAATAAGCTAGTTTTTTTTTAACTGCTAATGTTACCACAATATATTTTTCTTTTAAACAAACAAACATCTCATCTAAAAGACTACCAAATAGACTAACTCACATAGGGGCTGTTTGGTAGGATATGTCTGATTAAGTGCTGAATTATTAAGAGAGTCTGAATGATTCAGAACCCCTGGTTAACAACTTAATAAAACTATTCAAATGCTTATTTTTAGTTGAAACAAACACTCGGCACATTTCTTTTTAAATATTAAAATAAGAAATGTTGGTGTTGATCATTTTGCTACGTGTATTTATTCGTTAAAATCTCACTGGTAGAGTAAGGAATAATCGGATAAGAATGTAATAATAAATGGTGCCTGTTGTTATGAAAATTTTTATAATTATTTCACTTTTCTGAATTAGTTAAATGAAATAGTAATAAAACTTTGTTATCCTTTAATTATTATTTTTCTTTATAATTACCTCATATTTCAAGTTTTACTTAAAAACTACACCTATTCTATCTCCGCTAACACGTCTTTTACGTCCCATAAGTGTTTCTACAATGTTTCAGGTACTATTGATCAAGATTTTATGATATATTTGTATTGTTTATATACTAGGCTGGTCATAAGTTATGGTAATAAGTAGAATCTTTTGGAGTTTTGGGTGGGATTGAGTTCAATTGTCAAAGCCATTGAAGTGAGGGTATTTCTCCTTTTGTGGTTAACGGTTCAAATCCCGTCGAAGACGGATTTAATGTAAGTTAAAACAAGTAAACGGTTAAAAAATAATAAGTTTAATCATTAGGATTTGCAAGCTTGTTGGTACAAGTTATTGCATATTTTGTATTTTTGTTATAAAAGTTTGAACTTCAATTGTGACATCGTGTATTAATTTATGGGCAAAAGAAATGAAGTATAAAATTATAAAGATATCAACTCTTGAAAGCTCACCTGAAAAAAGTTTTAAGAGTGGTACCCATAAGAACAATAGAATAATGTTTGTGGTGTTACAACGACTCTCATTTTATCTTGAGGGTATCGTTTACTATGAGAAATAATAAAATTGACATTAAACTTTAAGTTTCTTTAAATAACTAAACTGGCTAAAATACTTTTAAAGCGAGTAGGCGATTTAGAAATTTCTTCTTAGCTTGTCACTAATTGTCAGAATAACTCATAATTTATGTTTTAGTAACAACATATAATTTAGTCTACGGTTAGTTTATATGGTATGCATATATTACAAATTCGATATATATATTTATTAGAAACTATACCACTAATTCAAATATGGTTGGTTCAAACTTATGAATCATCCAGGGAATATTAGAGCACTCACATCCTATCCATCAAATGTATGTGAGTGTGTCCATCAAATTATATAGGGTGAGTGTAAGTGGTTGTGAGTGGAGGAGAGAGAAAATATTTGGTGGAAGCACTGTTCCACCCTAAATATGAAAAGCTACTGTTCACCCATATATATATTTTAATATTTTTGTAAGTAGTTGTGAGTGAGGAGAGAGAAAATGTAATAATAAAAGTATGAAAAAATATTATTATTTTAATTAGGAGAGAGAAGATTTAAGGGTGAAGTAGTGATTTTTAGTGTAATTTGATGGATAAAATTTGGTAGATAGGATGTGAATGCTCTTAATTTATATAATTGGGATATTTTTAGTTACCAATTAAAATAAAAGAATAGGCAAGCCTAAAAATCATAATGATCCACTTAACTTCTGACACGTGTCCTATTTTCTATTCCCTCATCTTCAGTCCTTCACTTTAGACTTTAGGGTGAATGGAGTGGCAGGGCATGGGTGGGAGACATGAGTTGACATGTGGCCGTGAAGGGGCGTGGGTTTAAAGAGTGAAGGGGCTTGGGTTTTGAATAAGTTTGTGTGCATAATTTTTAATTTTTTTTTTAAATCAGCTAATCAAGATCCAACCCACCCACCCCACTCCCCATAGTATTATCTTTATATGCAACATTTTCAAGCACATTTGTGAATTCATGAATCATTTTTAACCATTTTTCATGTTAAAAATTTTATATTCCAAAATGAATTTTAACCATTTTAAATCATAAAAATTGTAGATAGTATGTGTCCATGTGCTTGTAAATAATCTGAGATAAGGATCATTTCTCATTTTATCCGCAGAAATGATTTGAAGTCATAATTATATTAAACAAAATGTTATTTCCAAAGTAGCAACATCCTTCTTAACTTATCCAAAGTCCATTTACATGTACCATGGCTTAAACTTCTGTCGAATGTGTTTTCTCTGTAAGATTCGGTGTCGATCCTTCCCATAACTCATTTAGCTCCTTTCGTGCCCAGGAGATCACAACTATCGGTCCAAGCGTCGATGGAACCTACATCAAATAAATGTTGACCAGATAATATAAGTCAAACCACTCAAATGGCAACCTAACATGAACCAATCAGCTTAAAGGAATCATCTCAATATGGACCCACTCCAAGAAAATTCAACCAAATTGATGCAAAAATTGCATACTACTCTCTTGAGTTAGTTAATTATCCAGATATGTGACAATTGTTGGCAACTCCAACCGTTATGTTTAATCTCTAACGGGTCAACATATTTAAAAGAAAAAAAAAAGTTAGCTTCATGTCAAATCGGTTAAATGGGTCGAAAGTGTTCCAAAGTGTGTATCATTTTATTCAAAAATGTATAATACTTTTGAAACAAATATACCTATTTCAAGTTACCAGGGCAGTCCAACCCCGTCCAACTCATTTCAACCCATACCATAAATACCCAGTTCGACTTGTTAGTTTGTTACAAGACCTGTCACCTCCATCACTTGACGAATAAAAGCACTGGTGGAAGCGGCGAATGGCCGTTCAGGAACAAATGGGTACCAGCCAAAGTTGAGTTTTTCTGTTGGCGAGCATGCTTAGATAGAATCCCATCAAAGGAAACATTAGGCAGAAGGGGAGTGTGGGTGGGCTTAAACTACCGGTCCCAGATCCCATGGGTTCATGCCATCAAATTCTCGAGTGGGCCAGGTCACTAAATAGTTCGAAGACATGAAGAAGGTTATAAGCGCGGTAACACTATCAGCTATGTGGCATATTTGGAAGGCAAGAAATGATAAAGAATTCAACCCAAAGTTGGCTCCGTTCAACAAAACCGTAGAGGACATAAAATTACACTCGTTATGTGGCATAAATGTAGATCCAACTTAAAAAACTCGGAGCGGGAGATATGGTATGATTTCAATATACGCGATGTAATCTTGTAATTTGTCTTTTGGGTTTTACAGCATCTTGCTGGCCCTTGCTATATGATATATAGTACCGCCGTCCAAAACAAATGTGTCAGAACTCAGAACAACTTGGCCAGTACACTTTCGCAAGAAGTAAAGCAGCACACCTCATAACAGCCTATATGCCCCTCACAATTCTCTCTTTTCAAAACACAGGTCATTTACACGTGCATGAATATCGTAGCACAGGTGTTAAATCATTCAACATTATCTAGCAAAGCAAGTTCAATGGCATTAACAGAAACATACCAGATATAGAAGTGCTGGCTGTGGAGAATGAGTAAGAATTCCAGCTGCTAACGCAGCTACCAATCCAACAGCATATCCACAGGTAGCATACCATATGTATTTGTATCCCTTTTGTGGAGATATATCCAGAGGGTTTGCAGCCTCTTTGACTTTTCTGTGGTCAAAGCAGAGAACTAATGCCAAGAGCATAGAAGGAATAGCCTACGAAAACAGACAACTTAATTACCAATTTACTATAATTAATGGCATGCAGAGTTCAGACAAATATAATTACCATATCGCCAAGACCAAGCATCATGAAGTCACTAGCCGCATTTCCAGGTACAATGCCACCTAATAAGTTTCTCGGAAATACAATTTTCACAGGCAACTCGAGCTTTTTTGTAATTAATTGCAATCCCGGAAGACTTAAAGAGTTAGCCACTGTATGAACAGGGTTAGAAGCTTGTTGTGTTGCTACAGCAACCATAACATTTGCACCAAAAAACCATTCTGAATAAAATACCCAAAATATGTCATATGCAAATAAGCAGATTAGCAGCATTGCACAAACTTTAATATTGGGCAGACGAACATGACTCACAAACGCAAAACAAAGTGAAATCCCCAACAAATTGTTCAATATCCAATGCCCGGAAACAAGCCATGCTGCAACTGTACTGAAGCACATAAACAACAAAAGCGCCTGTATCCGAGTAAAAGATTTGGAGCAGCAACGAGACACAAATGGGTCAGAAAGACCAAACTGCGACTTCACATGTGCTATATAAGGTGAGAACACAAAATACAGAGAAGACACCGAGGCAACCGCAGTGAAAGCCGTGAGTAGTTGTGAAACCGAAGAGAACAAGTAGAACATCGTAAGCAGACTTAACGAGCTCATAACCGGTATCATAAGTGCTTGAGACCGATCCAACGTGATCGATGCTTCAGACAGATCACGATTCTTTTCCATTTCTTTTCCATAATTTAACGCCCGGAAAGCCGACCCAAATGTCACCGCAATAGCGGTCAATATTAGAGTAACCGGAGCCGGCTCCATAAGAAACACAAGCTTCCATAAAGGCTCCATTTTTTTTTAAAACACTAAACCACAACTATAAGAAATGAAACCTAATTTAGTCAGCTGAGCATGTACACTGACACAGATTAGCTGCTAGAAGGTCACAACCATCAACCAATCCCCTGAAATACAAAAAAATAATAAAAATACAATAAAATAAATCAATGGTTTAACAGATCAATCATGTAACTAATACTTTATAATTATGCATATACAGATAAATTTCATTTTCCTACTAAAATCACTAGTACGGCCGGCAATTATTGACCTGTTTAAGACGCGATAAAACCTGTTTAAAAAGTACACTACATAATTTTAACTTTTTTAAAAATAATAAAAATTAAGAGACTAGGATCCATCATTTCTCCTTCTTGGTACATAAAACATACAATTATGTTACAGACATGAGGTACAAAGTAGTTAAACAAGTCGTGTTCATGTTGTGTTTTTCGAAACCACTCTTAGATGTTAAACTCGAATACTCGATAAGACTTGTTTTGTCAGCCCATTCACAAGCAATTAGTAGATAAAAGTACACTATGTAATTGTAAACTTTTTCTTAAATAATTAAAATTAAGAGGATAGGATCCATCAATTGTGTTATAAACTAGTTAAAACAGGTCTATTCATGTTTGGTACTCAGTGTTTTTCTAGTCGTCCGTCTGTTAAACACGATAATACATGGTTTACCAGCCCATTCACAAGCAATTGGCACAAAAAAGTCAACCCAGGTCCGATCCGATCAAATCACAACATAAAAAACTAGGGCACAGAATTCAATGACAGTAACAGCAATTTCGATGCATCTTCATCATCATCATAATATTAATCATAATAATACTAAGAGAAGTACATAAGAATGTACAATCAATCACCACCAACATCAAATTAACATAAAAAACAATCGATAATAGCAAAGAAAGGAAAGCTACAGAGATGGTGTCATATGTAAATTAAGGATCGGAAATAAGGCAATTGTTGTGAATCTAAACAAAATGGTTGAATAGAAGACTTACGATTGAAGAGAATTATTATTAAGTTGAAATTTGGTGTGGTGCACGACTGATGAAAGAAGCAAAAGGGGAGAAAGAAAGAAGTAACTGTGTGCACCCAAAGCAATGTCTCTCCCCTTCTACAAGGTTTTTGTTTTTGCTCTCTCTTTTTTTAGATATTTATATTTGCTGTTATTGCATATGTACCCCTATAGTAAGGGACTGTTTGGTTGATTAAGTGCTGAATCATTAAGATGGTCTGAATGGTTAAGAGGCTCTGAATGGTTAAGAGCTGAATCATTCAGCATCCCTTATTAGCTTAATGATTCAGCACTTAATCATTCCATTCAGATACTGAAACAAACAGTCTGAATGCTGAACTATTCAGATCTGAATGGTTAAGAGGCTGATTAAGAGGTTACCAAACAACCCCTAAGTAACATGGATAATTGGATAAACGCGTTTTTCATGAGTTTTAAAACATTTATTTATCTATTTATTTTTAAATTAAAAATAAGATGAATAAATAGTACTAGTAGCAATCTTTTTAAATCAAACTTACCCAATTTATGAATTTAACTTGCCCAATCTTTTTTTTAACATCTTTCCTTACCAAAAAACGGACCAAACTATTTCCAAGACGGAAATAGAAAGGCCAAACACTACCAATGAGTTACACCATTTTATTCAATTTGCCGTATTGTGTTTTATATAATATGATGAAACTTATAAGTCTAAGGCTGGATGGTGTGGTTTGGAGATAGAAAACGCATATTTAATTAAAAAAAGGGAAAAAAAATTAATTGGTTAATGTAAAGTGGCTCCCACTAGATTAGCCATTAAGGCTCGTTATTTGGACCACAATTGGTAACTGGCATCCCCCAATGACGGTTATGAAATAGGAGAGGGACGCCAGTTTTGTTGAAATGGCTGAGGTGGAGGACAATAACGCCTTAGCATCGTGTATCCTAACCCACTGTAAAAGACTCTTCCTTAATAATCTTACAAATTTAAAAATAGGGATGACTTTGTTACTAAACACCCTCTCATTTCCGCTCCTCCATAATCTCCACACGGTGGTTAGCACGATGGCACTGATATATTTCTTCCAAGATTTGTATCCCTTTCGATCTTGAACATAATCCAAAAGCTGCTCAACCTATTTACTATATTAAACATAGATTATATAGACAATAGGTCTTTTTAGGCTCGTATGTTAAACAAACTTACTTTTATATTTAAACTTGATTTGGGTTTTTATTCAAGTAAAATGACTTAATTATATGTTACCTTTGGGTAACAGTCAAATCTCAAAACAATAAAAAATTGTATGCGTTTAAAAAAAAGGCAAACGGATTAAAAAAAAACTCCATAGGGGGCGGTGTTTGCCAGCGTTATTCACCACATCCACGCCCAGTTCCATTTCCACTACAGGTGGTCTAAAACATTTAGTAAACTATCACCTTCCCCTCTTGTCTCGGACAGACCAAGAGTTTTGCTCGCTCCTCTACAAGTGCACCAAGAAAAGCAGACCGGTTAGGGAAGACCAGTTTTAAAACTGATCCGAAACCCATAACGAAACCAATATTGGAGAACCAGTTCCAATCCGATCTGATTAGCCAGTTTTATACCGGTTTGATATTAAACGTTAAAACCGGTTTGGCCATATGTCCCATCAGATTCGATCAGCCGATTTTATCACTCGATCAGCTCCCAAAGGCCAAAGCCATCCAAACCGGTTTAGATTGTATAGATCTAAGCCGGTTTTAATCCGAACTGGTTTGGACTACATCCGGTTTTGACTAAAGTTGACCAAAACCGAACCGGTTTGGCCCAAAATCTTGTTTGTGCACCTCTACTGTCTCGCTAATATCCTTTAAAGACGCCTTTACTCCGGTGAGTGGCGATGAACACACGGATACCGACGACCACAATATCTCACCTCCCTAAATCTCTTAAATTTGTAAATCACATAAAATAATTTAGGACACTGTTTGTACAAGGTTTTTAGTTCATTTGCTAGTCTGGTGGTTTGTGTACTCCTATAAGAATCAAATGGCATGAATTACAATCCAATGGTTATAAAAAATATGATTCAAATTTTGGTTTGGTTCATTTACATGTTCTACATAAGGTTAGGTTCACTTGGCAGAATCGCCAAAGGTGATCGGATTCACGAGTGACTACAACTGTGGTTAGGCTACGAGGATTAAGGTTCGAGTGTTGTAGCAAATTGGCGGTCGTGGTGTATGCAAGGCTACCATAACGCCTGACTACGATATAAGGCCGTGGTGATCATGGCGACAACCAATGGAGAAGACATGATTAACTGATTTTGAAACATTACATATATGTTAACATGCACAATCAAATCAAAAGAATATTAGGAATTAAATGAACTAACCAGTAATAGATACAAATCTTCCTATTTTAAATCCATAACACATGTAAAAAAATGAACTAACCCGTAACAAATCTACACGCGTAAGTATACATACAAACCGCTACAATAGAAACTTAGAAAGTGTACATGATCTGTTGGTCATCAGTTCATACCACCACGCTGAATTACCCTTGGCGGTTAACTGTTCAACCAACCATATAGTAACTAACCTCAGCTCGGTTCAACCGGTGGCTGCAACGTAGGGAAGAAAGTCCAGTTGTTGTTGGACCCTAACTCCACACCATTCCTGTTGTCAAAATTGAAATCCCTGCTGACTGATTGGCGTTTACATCGACATTCTTTCAATGGTGTCTCGATTATTTCACTTGAGTTTTTGTTTTCGACACAGCATTCACAAATACTTTCGGTTTTGTTTAAAAGTGTTTCATTTCCAGATGAAGTTCTAAAGGAGGCTTCAAGATTATTTGCTACACCAGTACCACTCGCGGCGTCTAAATGTGTTAACTCAAATGAGACCCTGTGGTCAAGTAACGGTTCTCTCTTCGGGGAACTGGTTGCTGAGTTGGCAAGTGATGCCACCTCAGAAATTTGGCTCTCCATATGGTACATTTCCCCCACACCTATTGGGCTCAAACTACCTGAACCTACTCGTGAACCCAACCCATATCCGTATGGAGTTGCTGAACCCGAAACACCAGTTGGAGTAGCAGATTCAGAACCTAATCTTGAACCCCACTTACGGGTCGAAAAGTATTCATAACCAATGAACTTTGAGCCATCCCCGACCCGTAACTTTAGAACACGCTGCTGTTTATCCGGGAAAGGAGACGATGTACCAGAATTCGGTATCGTTGAGCCTGCTGACATAACACCTCCACCTGGACTGCCTGTGTATGGCTGGAACTCATATTGTGAAAATGGAAACTTTTGACTTGACCCCATAGTGTGTCTTCGGGCTCGCGCAAGTGATGAAGTCAGCAGTTGAGCGAACGGGACTTCAGGTGACGATGGTGTGGTGATCTGTACTGATTCAGGAGGTGGAGTAAAGGAAGCAGTAGATGGTTCAGTAGTATAGGTAGAGAACACAGGGGGTGAAACTAGCTGCGTCTCGTACGCATAGGGACCGACAGTGAATACTGAAGACGGAACACTTTGCGGGTAGGGATTTTGTGAAAGAGATTTATAGGAAAGTAACCCAACTGGTGAATAGGTGGCAGAAGGAGGATCTGACTGGAGAAAAGATGCAGGAGACGAAGGTGGAGCGATAAAGGGAAATATTATAGTGTTAGTGTTTACATTTTGGGTCACGGATGGTGCTGGTCCTAGTAGCGCTGGCTCAGGCGCCAAGAGGGCGTGTCTAATTTGTTTGCTTTGTTTGTACGACCCGAAACACCAGTACAGACTCCAGCAGCTGCCCCATCTTCTCTTCTGAAGACAATGTAAAAATAATTCATCAAGAAATCATAGATAGAACCAATGAATCTCAAATCAAAAGATAACAATATTCCTAACTAGATTCAAGTAACATTATCATAATGTTCGTTTCGGTTGCCGTTTATATATGTATATCCTGCACCTATAGCTCCTCTGATCAAATATATGATGCATTTTGGTTTGCACTCTCTCTCACTCACACCCTAGAACAGTCACACGCTAGGCTCTATAACGCGCCCCATTAACGCCCCCAAGGGCTGACGTGTACAAGGACGTTGGCCCATAACACATGGTCTACAGAGTTGCACAAGCCACAATAGTCATCCCTTATCGCTGACGGTTCAGTTCACACTACTAATAATTCTCTTTAAGTAAAAGCAGTGGGACAGCTTTCATCATGACAGTTACAATCACTAATTCATTATAGCAATCTACTGTTTCAAATGGTGATGCCAGATATGCAAAAAAAAAAAAAAAAGTCACCTCATTTGTTCAGTTAGGTCTCCACCAGTTCACACATTGCAAACCAGTTACTGATCTTAAATCCAACCATAAACATAAAAGAAAAGAAAAAAAAGTAGAATCAGACATAAGGTGACTGGTCCAGGAAAGATCCATTTCATCTAACCTCTAAAAGTCTCTCCTATTTGGACTAATGTTAGAAAACAATATTACTAAAAATAAGTGGTCCATCATTAATAAATTCACAAACTTCAAAATAAAATCTAAACACAACATCCGGTCCCCACCGTTTGGGGGAGTAGCAAAGGCGATGAAGATAAGAACTATGCCTCATTTGGAGGTCGCAAGTTCGAATCCGAGACAACGTAGGTTTTCGTCCAACCTTGCGTTACGCCAGAGAGTCTCGCCTCTTGTGGCGGCACAACGTTTGTCAAATGGCGGCCGCCGGTAAGGCTTCTGTGGAGACACACGGAGGTCCCGTAAGCTAGTGTTATGCCCCTCCATGGAGAAACCCAATGGGTTTTGATCTGGGGATGGCCTCACAGTCGTGCGTGCGGCTGCCCAGTCCCAACCGCTCAGTGGGTGGTATCTTGACAGTCGTTCCAAAAAACAATGTAACCACACACAAATATTGTAGCCATGTTTGTAAAACTCCTCCTTGGAGGCCGAGTAGTCGCTACAAGGTAAAGTGCCAAGGCGATTTTCTTCGATTTCAACTCCGCCTAGTTACTCGGAATCAATTAAAAGGGGTCAACCTTAGTCAAAATCGGATTTAGTCGGTCAAATCGGGATTAGTTTAACTTAAAGTAAATCATAATTCCTATATCTATAATATTAAAGAATGAATATCATTTTAAAAAAGATAAGAATCAGTTTTTGAAATACTTTAGTGTATTTGAACACGTATCTTTTTTATTTGACATATATGATTTCTCAAAAATTAATTTATTTACAATTTACCATGTACAAATTCTACCCAGTTGACCATCCTCAGAGCGTCTAGCGACTTTTGCAACCATAATTCCACACAACTAAACAAAATTTTGAATCAAATAAAACACTACAGATTGCATTTAAGATAAATCCAACAAACCCAGATCAGAATCATCACACAACAAGTAAAAAACAGTTGACAAACATTAACATATCATAAACCATCAAGAACAACAACAAACCTGAACAGAGGTGGGTTGTACACGACGTTCAGCAGAAACTATACAAGTTGCAGCAGCGTTGACTGTCTCTACGGTGTTATTAATCGAACCCATGTTTATAAATATACAAATTATAATCTATAGGTTCATCGGAAAAGCAAGAAACAAAATGAAAGAACATATTACAGTATCATATCATATCACATGACGTACATAAAGTAATGAACATAATTGAATAATGAATAAAAATGGTAAGGATTTATTTATGTATATAAAAGATTATGGACAAAAAGGAGGAGGCACTCTTTCTCTCTCTCTAGAACTACATGTTTCTGTTAATATCTAGCTGTGATTTTGTAATTATGTCGCACGTAACGTTATGATTAAATGTTTATTTAAGTTTGCTGAATGATATTATTAATATTATACTCATTGATTGGGACGTTTTTAATCCCAAACTTTTAAGGTGATAGAAAAGTTTAGATTTATTTTGTCACTAGCTTTTATCCCGGGAGCTTCCCGGGTTGAAATATCTAATATAACATATCAATTTTACATATGGAATAGACTGATGCGCTTTATAGTTATATGCAGGAAAACTGTAATCGGTCATTATAATAAGAACTAACATGAAATAAGAAAAAAAAGTTATTTATTGAAACAATATTATAATAACCATACATATATTTTAGTTACATACTATAAAGTTTTAGTTTATGATGGTGCACGTATATTGCAAATATCGACCGCATTAGTCTAAGGGTTATGTGATGTGTTAAAAAATTCATGGGTATATGATCGGGTATATAGTTCGGGTATTTGGGTATGTGGTTTCGGGTAATGGGGTCGGGTATCACCTAATCCCAGACCCGACCCAAACCCACAATTTTTTTAAACTAATCCCAAACCTTACACAATACCTGTCGAGTTACAAAAAATAGTCGTTTTTTTCTCCGTTTTTTATATAGCACTATGATACTCGTTGGAAAGATAATAAAACGCTCGTTAATTTGGTGTAATTTTTTTCTTTAAAAAATCTCGTATATAAAAGATATTAACGTTTAAAAGTTATGAGAGGAAACATGAGAGGGAAAATAATAAATGTTTAATATTTAAATTTAATAGATTAGGTTTTAATATATTATTTGCTTTTTTAAAAGATATTAACGTTTAAAAGTTATGAGAGGAAACATGAGAGAGAAAATAATAAATGTTTAATATTTAAATTTAGTAGATTAGGTTTTAATATATTATTTGCTTTTTTTAATTGGTGTAGTATGTGCCACATATGATCCTACATGGCATCTCTCAAAGGAGAGAATGCTTAAATAAATGACATGTAGGATTTCTCCCTTTGCAATATATATATATATATATATATATATATATATATATATATATATAGATAGATAAGGTGATAACGGTATCGGGATAACTTTGTTTAAAGTAGGTTGGCGGTTGAAGTTTTGTTAGCGATAAATGTCATGCACGAGTAAGGAGTTTACAATAGTGAGCTTCGGCTGGTGGGTTTCCCCATAGAAAATGTTTTAAATAGAGGTTTATACTGGCCGATAATACAGGTAATACCGGCCACTAGCCTCGAGCCCGGTATGATAAAGGCCGGTCAAACTAGCAAATCGTAAATGTTATGTGCCGAAGGTAAATCAAGCAATACCAGTTCAAACTGTTGTATCGATGTTAATCTACAAATTTGATTTATTATATTTTACTAAAATCATGATAATTCCAAGTTTTACCTTCCATATTTCAGTAAAAAGGTGAAAACAAACCTAGAGATCATTGATAGCTTAAAGCAAAGAGTTCTAGGCTTCCTCTCGAGGCTACCTATCCATTCCATTGTTGCGTTTCACAGTGGCGCATCTTGACCCCAAACTTCGGGGGGTCGAAAACCAGTTTCGGGGGGGGTCGAAACCTTATGTACCAAAAAATTTCTATACGAATACTATATAATCGGAACTTCGGAGCGAAAATTCGGGGGGGTCGGTCGCCCCTCCCCGCCCCTAAAAAGAATCACCCCTGGTTTCAAGTTTAACTCCAGTACTTTTTAAGTTGTATTATTATGAAATTAAAAGGTTAACTAGTCAACCCGGTATTACTGCCATGTACATCTTGGTAGGGTACTACTAGTTAAACTATTTCTGAGCTCTATCTCGTATAGTTTGAAAACTGGTTTTAGAAACATTGATCACAGGCATGTATAATGTTTTACTTTTGGTGTATCCAGCTGACCAAAGCATGTTTTGTTGAATGTTAAAAAAAAAGTTAAATCGTTATTGTTGCTACAACAAATAACTGTCTAACGTTGGTTCTGAGTCACAGGAAGGGTTAAAAGGTTCAAGGGTTCCGATCTGCCTAACGCAGGTCGTGGTGTCCTCCCACGTTGCAAAACGTAGAAGGAGGTTCTAGATAATATTATTTTCGAGTGTTAGATTTCTGGTTTGAGAGAGACTCAAAGCCAGAAATGAAGACCTTAACTCGAGTTGTAAGTGAGAGATTCTCCTCACGTGTGTATGGACCAAGAGAATAGAAGATATTGTGTAAGAGATTGATTTAGGATGATCAGATCTGTTGGTGATAGATCTTGTTAAATAGACAAGGCATCTTCTATTTTGGGAAGACATATTATCTAGAAGTGTGATGCAACAAAAGGACAATCCACTTTAATCCAATGGTGGCTATTGACCTGCAGTCCGAGCGGTGTGGTTACTCCATCAACAGCTGCTTGTGCTGTTCGATGAAAAGGTGACAAGACAGATCATCTTTTGACCTGGGATGCTCCGTCCTTCGAACCCTTGTAGCCTCCAACCCTTTAAGCGTTGTCTTATGATATTTATTATTCTTTTTGCTTTAGGCTACCCACGTCATCAGCCCCCCAAGTCAGGAGGTTTTGTGGCGAAGCTAGAAAGCTTCTGACTGTTTGCCTAATTTTGCTTTTGCTTGAAAGGTTCGAAGGTTGGTCGGTTTTGGGCGGTTATTATCTCTGTAATTTGAATTATGATTAGACTGGTGATGTGACAGGTGGCAGCCGTGCAGCCTTGTCATTAATGCAGAGTATCATTGCCTTTTAATATTATTATAACCGCTATATTTTTTCTTTTTAACATTTTTTCACAAGAATTTTTACTTTACTCTTTCCTTTCCTTCGACAATACTCCTAATTCTTCTTAGGCTTTCGCTTCTGATCAACCAGGTTAGTGTTTTTTCTTTGCTTTTTCTCGTCCCTGATCATCCTTCCAAGCATTATGGGTGTTAAGAAGGATATGGCCGTTACCTTTTCTTCCCTTACACAAAATGAAGTTGGGAAATTTTGTTCCGAGTGGGATATTGACTTATCGTTTAATCCTGTTTCTCCTGGTGAAAAGTTGCCTGTTTCTCGTTGTCCAACTGGTTCTTCGCCATCCATTTTCCATTTTCTTGTCAAACGTTCTTGAGTATTATAGGGTTTCTTAGGGTCAGATTCACCCACATGGGGTTGGTCGTGTGTTGCATTTCGAAATCCTATGTAGAGACTTGGGATATGATCCCACCCTTCTTATGTTCAGGCGATTCTTTCGTCTTGCAAAGAATGGTGACTGGTTCACATTCGAAGGATCTCAGGTAGAAACAAACTTGCTTTCTTCTCATGTGACTACCGTTGGACAATGGAAGACAAGGTTCTTTTGGGTTTCAGAGTCTATCTTTCCTTTTAAGCCTGTGTGGAGACAGCCCGAGGCCGTTCTTAATGAAAAGGAACCATCAGAATCTGAATTAGATGAGAACTTTCTCAAAGCTATTCGAGCGTGTCTTTCAAGTCTTCGTCCCTTTGGCGAACCTTTTCTGGTTTTGTCCGGTATTAGCACCCGATGGGATAAACAGGGTAGAGACCCTGTGTTGATGAAGGGTGATCAGTGTATGCACCTTTTTGTTTTTGCTTGTTGTTAGTTTCTTCCTTCTTGTCTTTTGTTTATATGTTTGTTTTCTTTACTTGTAGTTATGTCGGCTCTAGATTTCATTAAGGGAGATGATGCTTCGGAGGTTGTTTTCAAGGATGCTGAAGCGGTTGAGGGTGAGGATGCTCTGACAAAGTATGAGAAGGGAAGGTATGATGGGACTAACTATGTTGCTGTCCCTAATGTGAAAAGCTTTTCCAAAGCCAATTCTTCAAAGGCTTCGACCAGGAGGTCTAGCCGACGTCTGCTGAAGGCTGCAAAATCTGTTGATGCGTCTGAGACGGTGACTGTTAATGATGATATTGAGGAGTCAGAGGAGGAGAAGGATCAGGATGTGGAGAATGTTGTTACTGAGGTTGTTGGAAAGAAAAGTAAGGGCAAGAAGGCTTCTTCTAAGGCTGCCATGTTGAAGGGTAATGAGGGTTCAACAAGCTTTGATGGGGAAGGGGTGTATACCCCTGATTGGTATGTGAAACCCAACGATACCTTCAAGTCTTCAGCGGTTTGTGAGGAGGTATTGGCACATCTTGCTACCCCTGGTGCCAAGGCTTGCTTGGAGGGGTTGGATGATGATGCCTTGCTAACAAAGATGATGGTTGGTACTTGCAATTTGGCTGCCATGTTGCCAGAAGGTGTTAGCAGGTTTAGGAAAATGATGGGGGAATATAGTGACTTTGCTAAGAAGAAGAGGGAGATGAAGCAGTCCCTTGCAACTTTGTAAAAGGATGCCGAGGAGTATGCTGAAAAGGAAAACACCTTGATTGCTTTGATTGATGAGTTGAAGAGGGGGCATGAGGCTGAGACTGCAAAGCATGAGGCTACTAGAGTGCAAGTTGAGGCTGACCGGTTGTCATTGGAAGCAGAAAAGAAAGCGTTTGAAAATGAGAAGAAAGGGTTAGAGGCTTCCCTTGCTGCTGCCTTGAATGACAACAAATGGTTGATCGAGGAAGGTTTTCAGCAAGTTGTTAAATACTTGCTTCACTCTGCCGAATTCAACTCTGCTCCTGGGGAGGTATACACTAAGCTTCTGGTCCATGGCAAACATGCAGGTTTTATGGCAGGGTTTAAAGCTCATGAGTTGGGTCAAGTCATGGAAGAGTCTCCCTTTTACCAGCCTGATTCCCTGGACGTCTTCTAAGAGACAGTTCTGAAGATGGAGCATTCAACCTATCCCTATGTTTCCCAAGTATCTTCTTTCTATGGGAAACCTCTAGAGGGGTTGAAAAAGTTGAAGCCCAAGGGTGTGAATGAAGCTGTCTGCGCGAAAGTACTTGAATCTTTTTCTAGGAAGATGGCTCATTCTGGGGACAGTGAGGAGACTTTGGATATTGGTGAAGCGCTTCCAAGGATGCAAGCGTTGAAGCCTCTGAGGCTGGTGGTCTCGTGGAGAAGCTGCCAAAGAAAGGGAAGAAATCCAAGAAGGAAAAGGTGGCGAAGGTTGTTGGTGAGGATGAAACCTCCAAGCCTTCCGGATCTGGTGTAGACGCTTAACTCTTTTATCTTCCCTTATTCGTAGCTATTTTAGCAGTTGGTCTGTAAACAATTAACTCTGTGGTGGTGTTTAGACAATTTATCTTTTGATGGAAACCTATAGGTTCCTTTGTGCTTGTGGGCTTTAAACAGCCCTTTGAACAATGTTTTAGTACTAGGCTTGTTAAAGCCTGTAATGTTAAATGTTTAAGCCCTTAAGGCTACTATTAGGTATATTTGTTTGTTCAGCTTTCGTTACTTGTTTTTTTTATGTTTTGTTTGTCTTTGTTAGTGTTTGGGAATGTTTAACCGGTAGCACCTTCAAAGGTTGAATGCTGCAGTCATTCATCCTTAAGGTAGTCTAGGCAAACAAGTCACCGTCTATTCTATATACACTTACACAAGTGTTTCAACATGTTTTCGTAAGTTTGTTTTGTTTTTAAAACTTAAGGAACAATTGATGTAGGTTGTTCAAACCTGTCAATGAGATTTATAAAAGTGTTTTTTGTTTATCTCATGGAGTTGGATTGATCTAGGTACTCACCCCTTACATAGATCCGTTTAACCCTCGAACCTATTGAGCGAAATGGCCTGGGAGCTCATCCCCTTACATGGCCCATGCCATGGAGTTTTTTGCAAGGTTCTCAACCTGAACATAGGATAGAAAGACAAAGTTTTCAAAAGAGGATCTAGTGATCCTTTCATTCATTTGATATGTCATCGTTACATTGCTTAAAAGAGAACAACATTTCATGAAAGCTTAAACAAAGAACCTTTTAAGGTTCTTGGCATTCCAATGGCGAGGGAGCTTCTTGCCTTCCATGTTGGCAAGCTTGTAGGATCCTCCTTTGTGGGATTCGAGGATGGTGTAAGGACCTTCCCATTTAGGTCCGAGTTTCCTTGGTTTTCTTTCTTGCTGGCTTCATTATTTCTTAAAACTAGATCTCCTGGCTTGAAGTGTTCATGCTTAACTCTGGCGTTGTAGTAGGACTCCATCTTTTGTTTGTATTGAGCTTCTCGAATTGCTGCTGAGTCCCTAGCTTCTTCTAAGAGATCTAGATTGAGCAAAGCTTCTTGTTCATTGGCCTTGATATCGACATGAAGCGTTCGAAGTGTGGTGACTCCAATCTCAGCAGGTATGACTGCTTCAGATCCAAAAGTAAGGTTGTAAGGCGTTTTCTTGTTGCTTGTCTTTTCTGTGGTTCGGATGGCCCATAGAACGCTTGGAAGTTCATCCAACCACTTCCATCCTTGCCTTCCTAGTCTAGCCTTGATCCCTTCAACCACACTTCTATTCATTCTTTCGACTTGGCCATTTGATTGAGGGTATGCTACAGAGCTGAAGACTTGTGTTATTCGGTATTCTTTGCGCCAAGCACTGAACGGATTTTCTGCGAATTGCTTCCCGTTATCAGTAACAAGTACCCCGGGCAAGCCATATCGGCATATGATGTTTTCCCAAACAAAATCGATTATCTTTTTTCCAGATATTTTTCCCAAAGGCTTCACTTCTGGCCACTTCGTGAAGTAATCAACAACCACTAGTAAGAATTTGACCCCTCCTTTTGCTGGTGGGAAGGGTCCAACGATATCCATCCCCCATTTGTGGAACGGCCAAGCTGAACTGATGGGCACCAAGTCATGCTTGGGGCTTTTTGGGATGGGAGCATGAAGTTGGCAGCCTTCACATTTCTTCAATTGCTCAAATGTATCGCGATGCATGGAAGGCCAGAAGTAGCCGAGGTTCATGAGTTTTGCAACAGCTGATCTTGGACAACAATGAGCTCCACATATTCCTTCGTGAACTTCCTTAATTAGGTATCTGCTTTGTTCAGGGCCGACACATCGAAGCAATGGGGCCAAGTACCCTTTTTATAGAGTATTTCATCTTGGATGATGTACTGCTTAGACTTGATTCGAACCCTTTCAGCTTCAACAGGGTTCTGGGGTAGTTCACCTTTTTTCAGGAACCTTGTGAACGGAGTCATCCAATTTGGTTCATTTTCAGCTATTACATCTTGAACTTCGAGTTCATATATGGAAGGATGTTGGATTACTTCAACCAACACCTTTTTAGTGAGGTGGGCAAAATTTAACGAAGCAAGCTTGCTAAAAGCGTCAGCTTTCTTGTTGTGAGACCTTGGAACCTGTTTGATTTTGCAACACTGGAAGGTATTCATGATCTCCTTGGCCTTCTCTCTATATTTTTTCATATTAGGTTCCTTGGCGATGTAACTGTCATTCACTTGATTGGAAACCAGGAGTGAATCAGTAAACACTTGAAGCTTGTGAACCATCATCTTTTTTTGCGAGCTTCAATCCTGCTATCAGGGCTTCGTATTCTGCTTCGTTGTTTGTTGTCTGAAATTCCAAACGAAGGGCATATGTGAATTCTAACCCTTCGGGGTTGATTAGTACAAGACCTGCCCCTGAGCCTTCAACGCTGGAAGCTCCATCTGTGTAGAGCTTCCAGGCTTCTGGGTCAAGGGGCTCGTCTGTATTGATATTAACTTCGGCAGTTTCCATCCTTGGAATTTCAACAATGAAATCAGCAAGTATTTGTGCCTTTATTGCTTTTCTCGGGACGTAGGTGATTTTGTGTTCACCTAGTTCGACAGCCCATTTGGCTAATCATCCCGAGGTTTCAGGCCTTTCAAGCACATTCATGATAGGTTGGTCAGTGACCACCTGTATGGGATGTGCTTGAAAGTACCTTCGAAGCCTTCTGGCTGTTTGTACCAAGGCTAAGGCTAGTTTTTCCAAAGGAGGGTACTTGACCTCTGCCAACTTTAAAGTTTTACTGAAGAAGTAAACGGGTACCTGCGCTTTGTCTCTTTCGATGGTGAGAACAGCGCTGAGGGCTTCATCAGTAACTGAAAGATAGACAGAGATCGTTTCCCCAGCTTCAGAGGCTGCAATGGTGGGAAGGGAAGCCAGATACCGCTTCATCTTGTTGAAGGCTTCCTCTGCTTCTTCTGACCACCTGAAGTCTTTCTTTTCAGTGCAGCCTTTGAGAGTTTTGAAAAAGGGTAGGGATTTTTCAGCTAGTTTGGACATGAAGCGCTTCAAAGCAACAAGCTAGCCGTTCAGGCTTTCTACCTCCTTCTTGGTTTGAGGTGACTTCATATTAAGGACGGCTCGAACCTTATTGAGGTTGGCCTTTATGCTTTGTTTCCCTACGATATGCCCCAGGAATTTTCCTTCTTCGAAGCCAAAGGAACACTTGACAGGGTTCAGTTTCATGTTGATTTCCCTGAGGTTGTTGAAGGTTTCTTGTATGTCGTTAAGCATTTGGTCTTCCGTCTTGCTTTTAATGACTAAGTCATCCACATAGGCTTCCATGTTCTTGCCAATTTGCTTGGCAAAGGCTTTTTCAACCAATCTTTGGTAAGTGGCACCTACATTTTTTAAACCAAAAGGCATCTGTTTGTAACAAAAGATGCCCTTGTCAGTATGAAAGGCAGTTTTTTCTTCATCTTCCTCCTTCATTTCTATCTGGTGATAACCCTTATAGGCATCCAGAAAACACTTGAAGGGGAAGCCTGTAAGCGAGTCAACCTTCAGATCAACTTCGGGCAAAGGATAACAATCCTTGGGGCAGGCTTTGTTGAGGTCTTTGAAGTCTATGCACATTCTCCATGAATCATCAGGCTTTCGAACCATCACAGGGTTTGCAACCCATGATTGATATTTCACCTCACGAAGGATTCCAGCTTCGACCAGCTTATTGACCTCTTGACAGGCAGCTTTGCTTCGTTCGGGAGCAAGACTTCTTTTCTTTTGAACTATTGGCTTGACATTTGGAGGAATCTTGAGTTCATGTTCGGCAACCTCTCGAGGGATCCCTGTCATGTCACTTGGGCACCAAGAAAAAATATCAACATTATCTTTTAACAGTACCTCAAGCTTTGAAAGCGTTTCTGCAGGGAGGGCCGTGTTGACCTGTATCCTCTGCTCAGGGTACTGAGGGTTGATGTTGAGACCAAGCTTGCTTTGCTCATTGGGACCCTCATTAACCGTTAACACGGAGGTTGAGGGTTGGAGGGTTGCAACCCCATTCTTAGTAGGGAACTTGGCACTCTTTCGGCTAATGGAGATGGTCATGTCAAAGACCACAACACCTGGTCTGCCGATGATAACGTCATAACTAGACGGTAAATCTAGGACAATGACAGTCAACGGTTTAGTTCTTTGCATTTGTCCATCGGAAAAAGTTACATTAAGCGTTATTTCTCCCAAGGGCTTGATGGGTATATCTGCAATCCCTTTGATGGAGGCTTCAGCTGGTTGGAGTTTGGAGCGTTCTTCTGAGCTTAGAAGGTTGAAGCATTTTGCAAACATAATTTCAGTAGCAGCTCCTGTGTCTATGTAGGCCTTTTGTGTTCTGAGTGAACCAACGAAGACTTCAAGGACAAGAGGATCACAATGCTTTTCTTCTTTGGTACGAGGGAAGCAGATGCCTTGACGCTCCCAATCCTCCAACCTCTGTCGCTTACTGGGGGTTTCTTGTTCAACAAAAACCATGGCAACGTCTTTCTTTTTGTTATCAGCTATGTTTTCTTTGACACCTTTGACCAAGTGAGCTAGATCTCCAGATTTGACAGCTTCCGCAATCCTCTTTTTAAGTTGGAAGCAATCATTGGTGTGGTGTCCCTTTTCTTCGTGAAGCTCACAATACTGGTTGGACCTTTCGTTTCTTTTGCTTTTTGGTAAGGGACGAGGAGGTCTAAAGGTATGCTTGACTTCTTCTGTTGCCAGGATTTCTTGAGGAGTTTTGGTGAGGACTGTGAAGTTCACGTTTCTGTCTTTGCTTGGAGGGTTCCTACTTTCGGGCCTTCGGGACTCAGACCCCCTGGGTCTTTTGTCATATGTCTCGTAGTTACCCCTCTTTCGGGTAGGGTTGTTGCTTCTCCGGCTAGATGCCCTTTTTCTTTGTTCTTTGATATCTATAGCCTCCTCCCCCCGGATATGAGCTTCAGCTCTTTCTAAGGCATCTTCAAGGGTTCTAGGGAGGCTCTTGTTAAAGTCCCTAGTGAGGTATTTTGAGTTGATGGCGTTCATGAACCCTGAAACCTTCATCTTTTCATCTGCACCGACATAGGTAAGGCCTTCTTTCTTGTATCTTTCTATAAAGCTTTTCAGGCTTTCGTCATCTTTCTGTTTAATCTGAAAGATAACGGTTGCATCCTTGACACAACGCCTTTGTTGTGAGAAGTTGGCCAGAAATCCCTTGCCAAGTTCGTTGAAGGTTCGGATGCTTCCTGCTGGCAAGTCATTGAACCAGATCCGAGCGGATCCAACAAGGGTCTGCATGAACATGAGGCAGCATTCGGGATCACCCCATTTCTCGATCCGAGCAGCCCCAGAGAAGATCTGAAGGTGATCTTCTGGATCATCAGTGCCATCGTATGTTCTTATATGGACTGGCATCTTCAGCTTGTTAGGGAACTCGTAGTCCGCTATCTCTGGCGAGAAGCAGGACAAGCTGCTTGGCTTGTAGGGTTGGTTGACAGTGTGTTCCACCCTGGTGTTGGTGACTCCACCATGATTTCCTTGTTGAGCAGCGATGGCTTGACTGATGAGTTGCTGCCAAGGAAAGTTAGCCATCATCTGTGATATCATGTAAGGCATAAGGTTAGAACCTTGGAGGCTTTCTGTCGTTGCTACATTGTTGGTTGCCATAGGAATGCTCATGGAAGCGCTACGAGCCATAAGTAGCGAAGCCATGGCTCGTTCCCATGAAGTGGCAACCGGAGGTGGAACACTAGCTATTGGTGACTGCAAGAGTTGATCCAAGGTAATTTCATGCCCAAGTGGTGCACCGGTGGTGACAGCTTGGGTGGTGAACAGTGGGAAGGCACTAGGACTAGGCCTTGTTTCCTGACGGGAGGCAGTGAACATGTTGCTAGGACCAACATCATAGTTCCTGGGTGATGGTCGGCGACCATAGGTGGCAGTAAGAGGGTGAGGTGGCCCAGGAGAAAGTGATACTTCTTCTTATTCGTTGTAATCTAGCCGAATATGGACTCCTTTGTCCCTTTCCCTCATGACATACTGGTTTAAGAGGGATCTGAGTTGCAGAAAGTTACGCTCAACTACCTCAGGGGTGAGATCTATGCGATGTGGCGTTCGTGCAAAGTCAGGGAGAGGAGACAACACCCCTGAACGAGTGGGAGGTGGAGTCTGCAAGTTTACCGACTCAGGACGAGTGGGTGGGGTCTGAGTACCGGCTGGAGTGCTTCCCGCAGTGGAGAGTGACACAGATCTGTTAGGAGAAGTTTGATCTGTGTCCAGAGAGATCTGGTTGACCTCTTCTTGAGACTCAGGATCAGACATGAAGGGAAGTTGGAGCTACACAACTCATTTTTGGAAAAGACAATGGCGCAGCCCCACGGTGGGCGCCAACTTGTTGCTACAACAAATAACTGTCTAACGTTGGTTCTGAGTCACAGGAAGGGTTAAAAGGTTCAAGGGTTCCGATCTGCCTAACGCAGGTCGTGGTGTCCTCCCACGTTGCAAAACGTAGAAGGAGGTTCAAGATAATATTATTTTCGAGTGTTAGATTTCTGGTTTGAGTGAGACTCAAAGCCAGAAATGAAGACCTTAACTCGAGTCGTAAGTGAGAGATTATCCTCACGTGTGTATGGACCAAGAGAATAGAAGATATTGTGTAAGAGATTGATTTAGGATGATCAGATCTGTTGGTGATAGATCTTGTTAAATAGACAAGCATTTTCTATTTTGGGAAGACATATTATCTAGAAGTGTGATGCAACAAAAGGACAATCCACTTTAAGCCAATGGTGGCTATTGATCTGCAGCCCGAGCGGTGTGGTTACTCCATCGACAGCTGCTTGTGCTGTTCGATGAAAAGGTGACAAGACAGATCATCTTTTGACCTGGGATGCTCCGTCCTTCGAACCCTTGTAGCCTCCAACCCTTTAAGCGTTGTCTTATGATATTTATTATTCTTTTTCTTTAGGCTACCCACGTCGTCATCAGTTATGTTTATTATAGTCTAAAAATACGAAGTAGATATTGCGTTTCATAAAATCGGTGGAACTAATAGATGCATTAACTAATGTGGGGCTAGCCCACTTGGTAGAGGCATATGCCTCTTAGAGGGGAGGTCCAAGGTTCAATCCTTGGCAAGGGTGTTGTAGTTTAAAATTATTGGTGTAATAGTATAGGGAATGTAATTTGCGGTTCAAAAAAAAAAAAAATAGATGCATTAACACATTTTTGCCATAAAACCCTCACACGTATATGGGTCATCTCCTCATGCTTTCTATGTTTTTTAGATTAAATATATTTTGCCATAAAGGCCTCTTTAGGGAATGACTCAAATTCAAATGCAATATAAAAAATAAAGAGAAGAAATTAACCGTTCAAAAAAATATATTTTGTAAAATGGCTTACCCATACATACATACATACATACATACATGTATATAATAAATAAAAACTAAACAGATATGAAATGAAAAAAAAAAAACAATTAAGGGATTATGCAATCCAAAGAAATTTGCCTAAAATTTATAATGCTCGTTTTTTTAAGTAGAGCTCTTAAGATATATAGAAAGAAAGCGAGAAGAGTAGGATAAGCTAATACATAACTTTCTTATATACTGCATTTTACATAATATTTACACAATTTAATTATACTAGTTCTTACGATTTTCTAAGTTAGAAATTGGTTTTTGTTACATATATGTTTTTAAGTTAGGGTGGAGAGTGTGGTGCTAGAAGGTAGTCTAACACCTTCCAATCACATGTTTTTCACATCAGGTTTGTTGTACACCACCCTAAAACATTTAAATTGTGGGTGTGGTGCTTGAAGGTACCCTAAACAATGGGTCTCACAATTTTACACACACTACCCACTACTCCTTCTCTCTATATATATCTCACCTACAAACACACACGCCCAGGCATTACAAACAGAGATTTGAAGCCATTTTGGGTACCCAGTGAGGGAGGGGCGGTGTAACCACTAGGATACCATCTAACCGAGGGTGGTACTCGAGAACACACCCTTAGAAGTTGGTATTTTTAAACATTTATGTTAATATAGAAAGTAGTTAGCTTTTTATATTCTTTCTAAGATAATTTATGTTGTAGGATAAGTAATGATTCATTTAAACTTCCATTGTACGATTAAATTTTCAATTATCTATATTATCTATATCTATATTATCTTATTAAGGAGGAGTGATGTACAAGATAGTAATTTTGTACACCATCCAAATATTATAGCAACATGTACAACATATTCAAGCAACAAATTTAAGGGTATTATGGGGATGTTGGTGACAATTAAGACACTTAGAAGGGCAATGTAGACATTTCACCATTCTCCTCCTTTACAATATCAAAAGAATTTTACAATACTATCCTCCTTCTGTCCCTGCCTTTTTGTTGCCCTAGCTCACGTTTAACGGATGTACTGCCAGACAATGGCCTTCAATTCCATTCTTTAATTCTCATCTTAAATGGCATTAACCTCACTTCATCATTGTAATTGATTATTCTTCGCCTGTTCAGTTCCGTGAACGTTCTCCACGGCCATAATAAAAAGATGGTGACAATGGAGATGAGACACACTACAATCTCTCTCTGTATCAGGTTCCTTACTTGTTCCTTTCATTAATGTTCATTCCCCTCCTTTAGTTATACCTATTTTTAGTTATACCTATTGCTTAAAATTACCAAGCAATTTGGTCTAAAAATTGCAGTTTAGTTGTCTAATTTTGCTTTTGATTGTTTGCCTTATGAGAATTTACTAATACTTCAAAAGAGCCTATGATATGGTGGTATAATTTAAACTTGTTTCATCTATTGTTGTTAATGTTATTAAAAAATAATTGTAAAAGTTTTATATGGTTGTTATATAAAATTTGTTAACAAATATAATATAAAACTATTATTGTATATCGTCATTTTTAAGGAATTTACTTTGATCAAGTATATGCGAGAGGAGATCACCATTAAATATATGCATCATATGTTTGGGATGAAAATCATTACCGTGGGACCAATGCTAAAGGAAAGATAGAAATGTTGTTATGTCGCTAATAGCTATCTGATACCTAAATACATATACATATTATATGTGCAAATTTAAACTTATTGTATTTCTTATGGTGAAGTACAACTGTTTGCTTAGACCAGTTTTTTCACTATGCTTATCTTCGAATGTAGTTGGCTAAGTTTTTATCTTTTGAATAGCAGGCTGCTAAGTACATTGTGTTAAAATATAACATACAAATATATAAATATATAAAAATTATTTGTTATATTTTACTCATACACTTTTATTTGTGTTGTTATTGTTTTTGGGCTAGTTGGAATGAAGTCTGGTTGATTAGCAGCTGATTGAAGTCCAAGAGGAATGATCCAGTTGTAGCAGCCCATTCGAGAGTCCAGATAGGCCCAAGTTCTCAGCTATTAGTTCGTGTGGATTGCCAGCGTGGCAATCCCCACTCCTTATTTCAATGGACAAGATCTCGTCATTCTGTGTTTTCTCTCAAGAGATCAACGGTTCTCTGAGGCTCGGGTGTGTTTCTTCCCGAGTCTCCAGGTGGTCTATATAAACAACTCATCACAGAGTGTTTCCAGTTTGGCGAGTCGTCATGTGTCTTTCTCTTTGTTTCAGTCCTTTCAGTTGTTAGGGTTTTTTGTTAAGATCATCTGTTAATGATCTGTTGTTTCCTGATATAGTGTAGATCATCTGTCAATGATCTAGTATTAGGGAGTTTGTATCAAGATCATATGTTAATGATCTTGATTTAGTAGTTAGGGTTTGATTGTGTCAATCAGATTCTGTTTTGTGTATTTCTCTTTATTTTTCAGTAATAAAAGATTAGTGTTCATCTTTGAGTTGATTACCATTTCTTGACATGGTATCAGAGCCCTAGGCTCAGATCTGTTCTTGATTAGTGGTCCGTTTAGGGTTTTGTCGGTGATTCTTGGTTTTCTGGTTATCTGGTTGAGCTGCTTTGGAAAAGAAGAAGATCAGCCTTAGATCTGTAGTTCATCGACGGATCTAGGGTTTCTTGAGTATTCGTGAAGACGACTGGATCTGGAAGGCATTGAATTCTTGCTCTCTGACTCCGAACCCTAAGTGAAGGTTCCGGGTTACGAGTTGTTTTTGGCGAAACCCTAACTTGGGTCTAACCTCGGTGAGATTGTTCCTGTTCTCTGTCTGATCTGTTCAGTGTAGTTTTGTCCTTGGATTGGTTGGTTAATATTGTAGTACTGTCACATTTTTCTTGAACTGCTTGTAGTCAAACTCCCCTGTTAAGACATGTCCAGGCACCCTTGAGTGACGAACCTGGAATCTTGACACTGACAGGGCTTCGTTTGGTACTTGCATAAGTGTGACACTATTACTTTACTATTCCAATTCAGGTCTTTGTGTTTCCTTTGTTGTTTGTGTTAAATTTGTACTTGCTTGATTAATTGGTAGTTATGTCTGATACCAGTAGTGAATCTGGTGAAGGTGGTCGCACTTTGGTTAGTAAACTTGATGCTAGTGATCCTCTTTACCTTCATGCTAGTGATTCTGCTAACTTGTCTATTATCAATATTAAGCTAAAAGGAACTGAAAATTACACTGTTTGGTCAAATGCTATGATCTTAGCTTTACAAGTAAAGAATAAGCTAGGGTTTATTAATGGGGACTGTGTTAAGCCCACTGATGACACTGTTTTAGCTAGACAATGGGATAGATGTAACTCTGTTGTGCTTACTTGGCTTCTAAATTCTGTATCTGAAGAGTTATACATGGGTCAGGTCTATTCTAAACTAGCTGCTGATGTATGGAAAGATTTAAAAGAGACTTATAATAAAATTGATGGATCTGTAATATTTGATACTTATCAGAAAATCAATCATTTTAATCAAAATGGTATGTCTGTTGCTGATTACTATCATAAACTTCATGTTATGTGGCAACATCTTGATCAAATGTTACATATCCCTGCTTGTACTTGTGATGCTGCAAAACAGTTTAATGACTTTAGTCACCTAATAAAGTTGATGCAATTCTTGATGGGTCTTGATACTGTGTATAGTTCTGTTAGAACCAATTTGTTGATAAGGGATCCTTTACCTACTGTAAAGGAAGCCTTCTCTATTGTTTCAAGGGAAGAGTCACATAGGAACTCTAATGTCACCTTAACAAAAGAACAAGGTCCTACAGTAGGGTTCTTTGCTAAAACTAATCAAGGGTTTGAAACAAGAAAAAAGAATGCTAGGATTAATAACCAAAATCCAAATCTGAAGTGTACCCACTGTGATAAGGTGGAACACACAGTTGACAAATGTTTTGAGATTGTTGGATATCCTGCATGGATGAAAAATAAGTCTAGTTTTAGTAAAAAGAATGTGACTAGTAACAATGCAACTAGTTCTAGTGGGGCTTCTCTTGAAACAAACAATGGTTCTGGGAATTCTTTAACTGCTGATCAGGTTTCTCAACTGTTAAGTCTGTTAAACAAGAAAAGTGAAGAAGGGACAACTAGCTGCAATTCTGCAGGTAGGTCATGTAACTTTTTCTGTTCAGCTAGTATATCCAAACCTGTTTTCTCTTTTTCAAATGTGCACTCTGTGTTTAGAAAACTAGGATGGATAACTGATTCTGGTGCAAACCAGCACATGATTATGAATGATGATTGTGTGATTAATAAAATTGATGTAAGTGACTTAAACATAAAAGTAAATCATCCTAATGGAACTAGTGCTAAAGTTACTGTTATAGGAGATGTAAAACTTACTAATGAAGTCACTTTATATGATGTTTTTGTTGTGCCTGATTACTGTGTAAATCTGATTTCTGTGCACAAACTGGCCAAGGATAGTAAGTTGGATGTTTTATTTAATGAATCCAACTGCTATATACAGGATTCTTTAACCAAGAGAGTCCTGGTGACTGGTAATCAAGTTGATGGGTTGTATTTCTGTGGTGAATCTTCTGTGTTCTCTGGTATGTGTTGTAACAGTTTTGAGTTTGTCAATTTGTGGCATGCTAGGTTAGGTCACCCCTCAAATATTGTGTTAAAAGTGTTAAAAAATGATATTAAACTTAGCATGATAACTGACAATAATCATAGTCCATGTGATGTGTGTCATAGGGCAAAACAACACAGAGAACCCTTTCCCATTAGTGAACACAAAACCACCAGTCTAGGAGAGTTAGTCCATTTGGATGTGTGGGGTCCATATAGGGTAAAGAGTAGAGAAGGATTCAGATATTTCCTTACTGTTGTAGATGACTATACTAGGTCTGTTTGGGCTTATCTCATGAGGCATAAAGATGAAGTTTTTGAAAATATTCAACATTTTGTGGCCATATTAAAAAATCAGTTTAAAAAGAATGTAAAAATATTCAGAAGTGATAATGGTACTGAGTTTATCAACTCAAGAATGAAAGATTTTTTAAGTAAAAATGGCATTCTACATCAAACTTCATGTGTACATACACCTCAACAGAATGGTATAGTAGAAAGGAAACACAGACATTTGCTGAATGTTGCTAGAGCCTTAATGTTTCAAAGTAACTTGCCTTTGTCTTTTTGGTCTGAATGCATTCTTACTGCTGTTTATTTAATTAACAGGACTCCATCCTCAGTGTTAAAAGGTAGGTCACCCTATGAAATCATGTATGGTTTTAAGCCCTCTTATGAAAAGCTTAGGGTCTTTGGTTGTCTGTGTTATAGTACAGTCTTAAACAATTCTGACAAGTTTAATATACATGCAAATAAATGTGTTTTAATTGGTTACTCTAATGAGAAAAAAGGGTACAAGTTGTGGAATTTGGATTCAAAACAGATTGTTTTTTCTAGGGATGTGAGATTTTATGAGTCTATTTTTCCTTTTAAAGAGTCTAAAGTTTCAAAAAGTTGTGACCCAAATGACTATAAAAATGTTAATCAATTAAACTTCTTTGATTTGTTTGAGTCAACTAACAACACAGATTCCAATGGTCCTGATGGTCCCAATGATGAGCAGAGGGCATACCAAGAGCCTGATCATCATGGGACTCAGCAGCCAAATAACTCCCTGGGCACCACTTCAGGTATGGCTGGTGATCAGCAACCTGGTGGCTCAGGAGTTAATAGTGGTAGGGTTGAGGGTGATGATTCAGGTCATGATGATAGCACTGATTCTGAGGGACACTCATCATCTGCTGATCATCCTACTGTTGTTAGAAAATCCTCTAGAAACACTACTTTTCCTAGAAAGTTTAGTGACTATATAGTTGAAGGAAAGGTGAAGTATGGTTTGGAAAATGTTGTTAACTATACCAAACTTTCTCCTGAAAACTTCTGTTTTGTGTCTATGTTAAATAAAAGTGTTGAACCCAGATTTTATTATGAAGCTTGCAAAGATAGAAACTGGGTAAATGCTATGAATGATGAAATTGAAGCATTAAACAGAAATGACACATGGGAAATAGTAGAGTTGCCTAAGGATAGGAAAGCAATAGGGTGTAAGTGGATTTACAAGATAAAATACAAGTCTACTGGTGAGATTGATAGATATAAGGCCAGATTAGTGGCTAAAGGTTATAGTCAACGTGAAGGGTTAGATTTTGATGAAACTTTTTCACCGGTTGTCAAAATGATAACTGTTAGGTGTGTGTTGACTATGGCTGTTGAATATGAATGGCCTTTATACCAACTTGACATTAATAATGCATTCCTATATGGTGATTTGTTTGAAGATGTTTATATGAAATTACCCGAAGGGTATTTTTCAAAAAATGATACAAGGGTATGCAAACTTAAAAAGTCCTTGTATGGGCTAAAGCAAGCCCCTCGTATGTGGAATGCTAAGTTGGTCAGTGTATTGCATGAATTAGGTTTTGAAAAGAGCAAATGTGATCATTCTATGTTTATAATGAAATCTGGTGATGTGTTCTGTGTGTTGCTTGTATATGTTGATGATATAATCTTGACTGGAAATAGTAAAGATTTTATAGAAAAGGTAAAGAAGTTTTTTAAAACCAAGTTTCTAATTAAGGACTTAGGTTCCCTAAAGTATTTTCTAGGTATTGAGGTGTTAAAAACTAGTGAAGGTTTGTGTTTGAGTCAACGAAAATATTGCCTAGAACTATTGGCAGAATATGGAATGACTGGGTGTAAGCCAGTTAAATGTCCACTTGAACCCAATCATGTTATTACAAATTTGTGTAAACAAGAACATGAAGGGTTGGTGGACATTACTGGTTACCAGAGGCTTGTGGGAAAGCTCATCTACTTGTCCCACACCCGTCCTGATATAGCATATTCTGTGCATGTTCTAAGTCAATATATGCACAATCCCACAAAAGCACATCTCATGATAGCTATGAGAATACTTAGATATCTAAAACAAGCTCCTGGAAAAGGCATTCACTTGATTAAAAGTGGTCAGCTAAGTCTAACAGCATTTGCTGATTCAGACTGGGCTAAGTGCACTGAATCTAGGAAGTCTGTTACGGGATATTGTATCTTTTTAGGGAAGTCTTTAGTTGCTTGGAAAAGCAAAAAGCAGTCTACTATATCACGGTCTACAGCTGAAGCTGAATACCGTTCAATGTGTACTGCAACATGTGAAGTTATGTGGATGATTAACCTACTTAGTGAACTCAACATCCAGGTCAGCCTTCCTGTTAAACTCTTTTGTGATAATTCCGCTGCACTGGCAATTGCTGCCAACCCTGTTTTTTATGATAAGACGAAACATTTTGAGCTTGACTTATTTTTTCTACGAGATCAAATTAGTAAAGGATGTGTTCAGACTGAACATGTTAAGTCTGAAGATCAAACAGCTGATATATTTACCAAAGGTCTTTCTGTTGAACAACACAGTCAAATATGTTTAAAGTTAAACATGTTTGACATATTTAGTAATAAAAGTGAGGGGGGTGTTAAAATATAACATACAAATATATAAATATATAAAAATTATTTGTTATATTTTACTCATACACTTTTATTTGTGTTGTTATTGTTTTTGGGCTAGTTGGAATGAAGTCTGGTTGATTAGCAGCTGATTGAAGTCCAAGAGGAATGATCCAGTTGTAGCAGCCCATTCGAGAGTCCAGATAGGCCCAAGTTCTCAGCTATTAGTTCGTGTGGATTGCCAGCGTGGCAATCCCCACTCCTTATTTCAATGGACAAGATCTCGTCATTCTGTGTTTTCTCTCAAGAGATCAACGGTTCTCTGAGGCTCGGGTGTGTTTCTTCCCGAGCCTCCAGGTGGTCTATATAAACAACTCATCACAGAGTGTTTCCAGTTTGGCGAGTCGTCATGTGTCTTTCTCTTTGTTTCAGTCCTTTCAGTTGTTAGGGTTTTTTGTTAAGATCATCTGTTAATGATCTGTTGTTTCCTGATATAGTGTAGATCATCTGTCAATGATCTAGTATTAGGGAGTTTGTATCAAGATCATATGTTAATGATCTTGATTTAGTAGTTAGGGTTTGATTGTGTCAATCAGATTCTGTTTTGTGTATTTCTCTTTATTTTTCAGTAATAAAAGATTAGTGTTCATCTTTGAGTTGATTACCATTTCTTGACACATTGAGTATAATACTAATTTTGAAGAACATGAGAAGGAACAAGCAAAACATTGAAGATTACTCCCAACCCTAAGGATGTAGCCTGCAAGTTGAAACTCACTGAATACAAAAAGGATAAAAATCTATGCGCCAAGGTCAGATACAAACTGCCATCTATTGTGATTACCAACAATTTGTTTTCTTACAGTTTATATGTATGAGTAAGTTACATAGGTGCTGGAACTCGAGAGTACGAATATCAAGGCTCAGTACCGGAGGCCTCAAGCATACATAAACGTGGCTGATTTGGATCTTGTAGAGCTTAATATTAGAAAATCCCTCGAGATAGATCCAAATAAAAAGTATAAACCTTCTTACTTTCTTCATTATTTATTAAATATTAAATTGATGCAATATGCATGTTGTTGGTTGACTTGATTCACTAAAATAAAAAGAAATGTTCAGTACAAATACAGTAAAACTTTATTTATAGAGCAGTTAGGAAACCAGTAAAGAGGTGAATCAACACCAGCTCCATTTGTAGATTTTGGGTTATTTGTTTATTGTACAGACAATCCTATTCAATTATCATATAATACGATCCATATTTTCACGGCCTCATAGAACTGTCATCTTATAAAATATGTTGCAAATACATACATGCCATTCATCTCTAAAGGTTATACTAAGCATTGAATTGCCTCAATTTACAATTCTTCATATAATGTTGTAGGATAATGAATCATAATCTAAACGGGTCATCTGTTTGTGTTATTATTATACACCCTTATCATCTCTTTTAGGTCTGCATCCTTGTTTGAAAGTTGTTAATACAATATTGGAAAATGACCAGCAATTTTCTTGCCATCGTTCTAGATTGTAGGATGATGACTTTTGTTAATTTGTGTTTGTGATGTTATTACCAAGCATGCATGTTTGCTTTTGTATATATTCAGTTACTCAAGAAAACAGTCTACATAGGCGTTCCATGTTAGACTTTTACATAATTATGGCCTAATTGATCATTTATTATTTAATTAACCAATATGATGTTACTATCCCTACATTAATTATAAGTCATTATTATATTAATTATAAGTCATTATTTGATGGGAATAATGGCATAAGTTAGAATATGTAGGGGTTGCCCTTTTGGTGTCCATAATAAGTGTCATGAGAGACTTATAAAACACCATATACAAGAACACTCTCATACACTCTAAAGAATCCATCTAAAAGAGACACCATAAAATGGAACCAAGAACATCATAACGAAATCATGGCTGCACCACCATCCGCTAAGTTTACCATTCCCACATGTAAGTATTTCTCATTTGACATTCATGTTTATTGAATAAACATGATTAGGTTCTAAGTCTTGACCCATGTTTAAAGATATAATCAACATTCCACACCTATGTGATTAAACCGAATGGTACATGACTTAAAATCACATTCTGATGAATTTATTGTCTTTTATTTTTAGACATTCTGGCTCACATGCAGTTAATAAGAAGCGTAAGTTAGAGAGAAAGGGTAAGCGAGACAATAAAAATAGGTATGTCATCTGTGTAAGTTACTATTTCCTTCCATATTGTTAGTTAACTGAGTTGCTAGCGGTTGAGTACGGTATTCTTTTCAGGCCAATGGAGATGAGTAGCAAAAAGCCAGTTGGTAGATTTAGAGAAGTCATTCAGGCTCCTAAAAAGGTGAATTATGGAATATTGGCTTGTGACATACATGGCTGTTGATATGTGAATTGTGATATTATTAGCTTACGGATTACAACTTTGTTTTCTTTAACTAGCGTTCACATGAGCACCAAAAATATTAACTTTTCACTTCGCTATCATGAAATTTAATGTTTCAATCTACATAAATATGGTGAAGTCTAACTGTTTTATATATTTGTTTTGACCAGGTTGTCCGTGACCCTCGTTTTGAATCACTATGTGGAACACTTGATTTAGATGGGTAATTACTCTGTTCTCACAGTTACATATTTTTAAGGTTAAACAAAAAGAACAAGCTAATGGTGAGGGTGGCATTTCAATGTTAATTTGCTCTTGTGCATAAACAAAAAGTATCATGATATGATTTTTCCTTTATAGAGATATGCAAGTATGCAACACGTTAATCTATTATGATTATTAGCTTCTATTTCATTTACATATATACTAGCCTAACTAGGTAGGCGAAGGCACACCAAGGCGTAAAGAGTGAGCTTTGGCCTAGGCGCAAGGCGCTTATAAAGCGATGGCTCAAGATAAGCTAGGCCCTTAGGATAAGCATACCATATTTAGGGGTTTTAGACATGTATTAGGCTTGTGTATGGATACTTTAGGTTGGTTCTCAACCATTTTTGATGTTTCAGATCAGTTTGGCCAGAATTAATGGGTCTTGTTGATGGTCTCAGGGCGACATGACTGCCTGGCCTTGTATGGGTGCCTAGGCACGTTCCTGGGCGCCTTTGACTACATAGTACCTGTGTGTGTGAACTATGTTTGTAAACTATATTGAGGAACCTCGTATGGATGCCTAGGCACGTGCTTGGGGCGCCTTTGACTATATATGTGTGCGTGAACTATGTTAGTAAACTATTATGAAGAAGTTTTGTGCTCTTTGGGCTACTCTGACCCAGATTGGTGGCAGCCTAGATGATTTTCTTTCTGCAATTATTTTAAATGAAGAAGTCAGCAAACTATTATGAGGAAGTTTTGTGCTCTTTAGGCTACCTGCCAAGTTCGGAATTTTTTCTAGCTTTTTGGGTTGGGATTGGGCCATAACGCATGGCTTGATCAAAGGTCAGGTGGTTTACAAATTTTGTAGAGAAACTCACTCATTAAAATATAAAGCAACCTATGGCAAATTTAAAAGTACCGATAATTAAAATTTTATTTTCCACCTCATGTAGAAAATAGATAACAAGTCGATTGGGTCCGGTGGGGTTGACCTGAAACACTTTTATTATAATATTTAAAAAATATGTTTGTATTAACAATTAGTGTAATGGCGTGTGAAATGTGATTGTAAATTTATATCATATCAGTAAAGAACAATTTTCTTTAATAAATATGATTTAGGAAATCGTTATATTAAGCATTAATATTTTTTTCCGATTGCAAGTTCAAAAAGAGATGCAACTTTCTATATGAGAGTGAGCTTCCTGCTTAGAAAGATGTACCTCTATGATTTCAGAAGCATGTACCTGAATAAATGATGTTATTTCATAAATAACTTTGTTTTATTGAATATTGTTTCATGATCTTCATACCGATTGAAGTACCAGATGAAGAAAACGAAAGACCCGCAAGCCTTTAGTGGGTTGAAAGAGCGAGTAGCATGGATTGTAAGTGGTTTCATTAATCAAAACAGATACACTCTAAATCTTGTTACCAATTATATTTGTCGTATTATTTATTCTTGTAACTTGTGGTGTTTTAGGACAAGCAACTGAAATCGGCATCCACAAAACATATTGACAAAGATCCTTGCTAAACACAAGAAGAAAGAAAGAGGAGCTGCAAAACAAGGGAAACGGCCTTATTATTTGAAGAAATGTTAACTCTCTCTCTCTCTCTCTCTCTCTCTCTTTGTGTAGCCTGTCTATAAAAAAGTAACATATTGTGTGTGAAAAATTTGGAAGTTGCAGCTAAAATTAAAAGTAAAAAATGTAACAGATGATAGTTTACAACAAAGGGTTTGGCAAGTTTCTTGAGTTGTGTTTTGCAAGCTCTTTGATGAGCCCTTCTTTTATCTTTATCGTCTTATTGACTGTGTTTTATGTTTTCTGCAGCTGAAATCCCTCTTTTAAACTATGTATTCAGGTGGAATTGTTTAGAAAGGATGGAGATAATGTTGCTAGAGGCCTAAAGTTTGGCAAAGTGCATGGTAAGCGATATACGTGATCGAGCTTTAGAGACTTCGAAATTCAAATATTTGTTAAACTAATTTTTTTTGTGTTTCATCTCTAAACCTGTTAGGAAAGGCGCATAGTATCGTTGTAGCCGAAAGAGTGGTGCTTAATTTCATGCAGAGGATGAGTGGTATAGCCAGACTCACAAAGGTGTTGCAATTAAAAAATTTATTTTTATGTACAATTTTGAGGGGCATGTACAGCTAAATCTATAAACCAGTTAAATAAGTTGAAATCGTAATTTGGTGAAACTATAATTTGGAGGGTTTCCACCATTTGGTGTATTGCATAATAACATTGTCTAATTCACTTTCTGTACTCAAGGCAGATTTGACTTGCTTGCCTCGCGTCACACCTTTGTTTCCTTTGACTACATAGGCTGAAATGGCCATGTCAATCTCTGTTGTCAACTTTTTACTAAATGCTTTACAAATGTTTAGCGTGTTAATCTAATTGTTTGCATAAAGACATCGTTAGTTTTATGCATTGACTATTTTATGTTTGTTTGGGTGACTTTTGACCCATTCAACATGGTCGACCGGTTTGTTTTCCAACATTTTTTAACCCATTAAACTAAAACATAACCTAAATCAATAGGTTGATAAACCGATGAATCACAATATATCGATAACAATGAAGAGGTTCGTATGTGATCATGGTCTTGATTTAATTTATGTTTGACTTCTAGCTTTCAAGTGTCATCTTTGCTTCTGACTTCTGCTTTCTTGCTAGCTGCGAATATCAAGCATCATATTCGGCAAAATGTCAAATGAGTTTACAAGGAATTAGATCTAAGGGTTCGGGTTAAATGAATAATTTTTATTACTATTCTTGATAAACGGGTCAACTAGGTAGTTGTTATTGACCCGGTCAAATGGAACACATATAATTTATCTCTTTAATTTCTCCAAGTTGGATTATCTTCTCTTTTTCTTGATACATATGGAAATTTCGATGTAGAAGGTTTAGAATTTAAAACCGATATGTTATTTAGTTGATTCATAGGTTAATGTGATTTAACTATTTGGATGCAGTTATTAGTGTAGATTGAAGTGACAGTAACCACACATAAGGATGGTATATATTTGTAATTTTATATACTGCTTTTGTTTGTTTATTTCAATCAAGTCTTTTAACTATCATACTAATAGCTTTAGTATCAGTTGAACATTTTATATACTACTTCCTTTGTTTGTTCCCCAACACTATGAGGCGACAAAACAGACGCACCCGCAGCAACGCGCGGGCATTTCCACTAGTTTTATTAAAGTAGCGACATTATGAATTTATGATTGGTTTGGTGATCAAGGCTTAATAAAATACAACATTTTAAAGAATAAAAAAATATCTTTTCTATTTATGGTGTTTGACGAATCCCTTTCTTTGATGTGAAGCAAATTTCGTTAAATATAGTGAATTATACCGAAATTTTTGTTTATCTATTAGGGGGTGGTTGTTGGATTGCGGGTACCCTTTCGGTAGGTGTACCCGAGCGACCACACCATCCCTTGTGTCACGGGTAGGGTAGGACAGGTAGGGTTCTCGGTTGATACTACCCGATGATTGCTGAAACTATGATACTTTAAGTGACCACACTCTTCACCCTTCGCTTTGCTAAAAAAAAAAGTTAAAAATGACATTTTAAAAAATCAATTGTTTTTCATTAGTTTAATTGAACTATGTAGCATAAATATATGTGCAAAGACTCATGTTTCTCTTTAAAGTCGACTGCTGTTTATATTTTATCATCTGCCGTTGTAAAACAAATACTACCAAACAACGAATTATATGTCCTAAGAGGGAATGTAGGGATGAGTATGAGTACACAATGATTGGTACACTAACAAGAGGATGAGTATGATTGCACAATAATTGGTACACCAACATACAATTTCTTGTTGAATTCATAAATTAAGTAGCATTTTATTTGTCACTAATCACTTAACCTATTGCTAAACGAATTAAAAGAATACGTGTAACGATTAATCAATGTAGCTTGTGCAATGTGTAGCGACAATATATGATATGATGGCAACGTACAAAATGAAGCAAGGATGAGTAAAGCCAAGCTATAATTCGAAAAGTAACTGAAGCAATAAAAGAGATCGACTAATCAAATCCAAGAAACGAGGTTTGTGTCACAAGGCCCTAGTACATACGGTGGAAGGGGCATCTTTCACCCTATTATATTCATCACACTCAGCCAATCACCATTTGACACATTATTTTATCATATTCTGTCACATTTTCACTATCACACTTGCAACACCCATCACCTTCTATCACTAAACCATTCATGACCAATCATAAAAACAACCAATCCCAACATTCTACCTCATCCTCAGACCAACCACCCACCCCACCATCCTCTCTTTCACGATCGTGATCATGTATATTACGGTAATAAACTTTACTGCCGTTAAACACCACCGCAGGCGGTTGTTTGGTTTTCACCACCATCGCTTGTGCTCGCTCGCGTCGGGTTCACGTCAGGCTGTTGTGGCTAGGGGTAACCACCGATGCTAAAACTCCATTCGCTAGCGCCTCCACAACGGACGACCTTAGGCTAGGGGTGTGATTCAAAGTCCTTAGTGTCACTTCTGTATCACTTAGACAATGAGGAGCTTTAACGCCTTTCCACTTAATGACCTCTAGCAGTCTAGCCCCTATGATAAATGTTAATTATATAATTGGTAGATGTTTACTTATGACAAATATGATATATATCATCAATAAATTTTCAATACAACTTATTAAAATAAATTCAAAGTTATTTTTTATATTAAAGTTGTTCTAATTGCGTGGCTTTACTAACGTGCAATGCTTTTATTTTGCTAAGGTGCACCATCATTTAAAAGTTTTTTTAAGGATGGGCATTTGGTATTGGGTAATTGTACCGATTCAATACTTTCGAAATTGGTATTGTGATATTTTTTGTTATCTTGGAGTAGCGAACCATGTCTTAACATCGATAATGATACCTATTTGGTAAAGTTAGCAATTCTATTTTAAGGATGGGCGTTTTTCATACCCTTATGACAAATATAGGAAGCCTAATAGAGAAGATTTTTTATCTTCAAGAATCCTGAAAATAACAATTTCAAGGTTTATGATTATAAAATACAAGACTTTAATTCCTTCTCACTTCAAGTGAAGAACAAAAAAAACATGAAAATGTATAAATTAAAAAACAACAATAAGCTTAGTTTTTTTTCCTTAATTATATATCAAATGAGTTTGTACTTTCTAGTTTCTAGATCTCGAAATAAACGTTTCCAAAAGGCTACAACTAAATTTACAAACCAACAAACCATAAAATAGAGGGATATGTGCATTTTTCATGTTAAGTATTTTACTTTTTCTTTTAATGGGATGTTCGGTAAAGCTCTTAATGAGCCTTTGAATCATTCAGAGCTGAATTTCAGCTTATTCAGCGTGTTTGTTTCAGCATCTGGATTGAATAGTTAATGCTGAACCATTAAGACTTGGGATGTTGCTAAACCATTAAGCAGTGAATTATGAATCAATTTTTACTTCCCATTTCAATGCGGGACAATAAGACTAACCATTTAGAGGTCCAACAAAACAACACTTAATGATTCAACACTTAACCATTCAGATCCTCTTAAATATTCAGACTTCTTAATGATTCAGCACTTAATTAACCAAACAGCCCCTAAATTACATTATGAATGATCATTAATAAATTTGATTTTAATTTAACATATGGTTGATATCTTCACTTCACCCCTATCCGTTTTTATTTAAATAAATATTATATTACTAATTATAATCAGTAAAAAAATAAACAAATTTTAATAATAACATTTAATTTATAAGCTATTTATATAATGTTTGTTTCTGAATTTTTACCTTATTACATGTGATTATGTAATTTGTAACTATCTATTTATTAGTGGTCTAGTAGTATCAGATATGGTGCATGTTACCCACAAAAATAGCATGAGTTCAAAATCTTACACGTGCAAATTATGTGATATATAAGTGTAAAAAAAAGTTAAAAACTATGCTTAAAAATATATAATTTATATTTATTTTCTTTAAATTTAACCATGTAATTAAATACGTGAGAATAGTAGGTGTTTGTTATATAATAAAGTCTTTTATAAAAATACTTTAGATATAAAACTTGTAACATTTTATCTTCACTACAAATATCTTTGTTTATTGCCGCATTCTTCACGTTCATTATTTTTATGTTTATTTTGAATTTTAGTGGTCCCAAATTATCCAAACTTAAACGATTCTTTTAGTCTTTTACCATTTGACATTATTAACTTTTGGTACTTCAAACTTTATCCACACTTTCATCAGTCTTTATAAGTTTATGAGATTTTGCAGCAATTATGTTTTGAGAAAGTATACGGTATAAAGTGTTTTAACGTAAGAAGCAATAAGAAGCCATCATTGACTGACAAGTGTCCTGCTAAGCAAACCACAGTTAACCTAACCAAACTATAATTAATCTTAATATCAGTTAACCCAAGGTTATTCCAGACTTTTCACACGTAATCAGTTACGTGATTTACGTTCGTTATTTTTGTAAACGATATTTTCAAATCATAATTTGAAATCATAACACACAGACGATCACACACACACATTACGTTTCATTCCAATTACGATTCAATCTCAATTTTGATTATCACGATTACAGTTTAATCGATCAATTCATCATGTTCGGTAAGTGTAGTCGTGCTTAATTAATTCATTTTTTTAATAGTTTTGTTTAATTTTTGTTTTTGTTTGTATCAGATTTAAACTTCTATGTTGAAGAGCAGATAGTTGATGTTGAGAATTCGAATCAAGTGCCTGATTATAATGCTTTTCATGGTAGGATCATCATCCTCTGTTTTTTTAGTTTAAAAACAGAGCTCTGTGTTTCGACGGATTTCTTAACATGATGTTTTTATCTGTGTTCAGACTTGATCGAAAACACTAATCAGGATGTTGATATTCATAGTTTGAACCTCATCAACGAATTCAGAGTTCAAGGTATGTTGTTAGTTTTAACCTGTAATATATACGAATGCGTCTGATTTTATATACAAGTGCGTCTGTTTTAAACTGTATTTTGATTATTTCTGATTCTGATAATATATGAATGCGTCTGATTTTATACATGAATGCGTTTGGATTGCAAACTTTTTTTTTACTAAGTGCGTTTGATTTTCTGTATGAATGCGTTTGTTTTTGCTTTTTGTAGGTGTTGCAACTGATGTTCCTGTTGATGACCTAGCTAGTAACACATATATCCCTGATGTACCTGATTCTCTCAAACCTGCAAAGGACATGGAGTTTCCTAGTATTGACCATGCACAAGAGTTTTATGCAAAATATGCAAAGGCTAGTGGTTTTTCTATTCGAAAGGGCACTTCAGAAGTGCGAAAAGGTATTATAAAACTTAGGTACTTTGTATGCTATAAGGAGGGTTTTAAGCCAGTCAAAGTAGGTGAAGAGAGTTCTAGCAAAGATGTTAAATCAAGGAAAAGGTCTTCTATCAGGACTGGATGTCCTGCACATGTCAGGCTAAACTCTGATGATGGAAAAAAATTCAAGGTTTATGGCTTTAAGGAAGGTCATAATCATCCATTTGTCCATGAAAGTGACATTCATTTTCTAGCAGCAAATAGGAAGCTGACACATACTCAAGAAGAGATGATATGTGAGTTGTCTTCATTGAATATGGGTCCTGTCAAAGCTTTTAACATTATGAAGACCAAGTATGGAGGTTTTGAGCATGTAGGTGCAACTGCAACTGATTGTAAGAACTTTAAAGGTGGCTTAAACAGCTTCATTGGTGAGTTTGATGCAGATATGATTGTGTCTAGGCTTAGGGATAAGAAGAAGTTCCTGCCAGATTTTTCATTTGAGTATTCTGTTGATCAAAAGAATGCATTAACCGGATTATTTTGGGCGGATGTTTTATGTAAGAGGAATTACATGGAATTTGGAGATGTGATTTCGTTTGATGCAACATTTAACACTAACAAGTATGTTTTAAATTTTATTTTTTAAGCTTGTTATCCAAATATTATATGTTTTTATTTTTTTAAACTTTGTTTTATTGGTTATTGTAGGTACAAGATGGTTTTTGTACCATTCACTGGAATTGATAATCACTGCCGGAATGTCACACTTGGTGCAGGTTTGTTGTCATCAGAGACAACTGAATATTATACATGGTTGTTACAATCGTTTTCCAAATGTTTTGGAACGCATCCCAAAGTGGTTGTAACTGATCAAGATCCTGCTATGAAAAATGCAATCCAGTTGGTTTTTCAAAACAGCAGACATAGGCTATGTATGTGGCATATCATGAAGAAGGTTTCTGATAAGGTTTGTATCAACTTTTTTTGTTTTAAATTATGAGTGCGTCTGTTTTATATAAGAGTGCGTCTAAATAGTGTCTTTTTTTGATGCATTGCACTGAGTGCGTCCAAACTTATCAATGAGTGCGTTTGTTATATGACTTTGTTTTCTAATGTGACTGCGTCCAAACTACTAACTAGCTGCGTCTGTTTCTATGTTTTTCTAGGTGGGTAGTGCATTGTGCAGTGATGATGAGTTCAAAAAGAGAATTTGTGCAATTGTCTGGACAGATTCCATCAGTCCGGAGACTTTTGATTTCGAGTGGGGTGTACTTATTTTTTATTACAAATTAAATGAGAACACTTGGTTGTCTGACATGTTTGACCTGAGATCGATGTATTAGTGAATAAGTTGTATATTTTGTGTATCTTGTTATTTATGTATATCTCCTTAATTATAGGAGTGATTGATTGTAAACTTTATTATAAATACACACCTCACCTCAATCAATTGATGAGGTCAATCATATACAATCTCTATATGGTATCAGCCATAATCTCCCTCCCTCTTCATTCTTAACCCTAATTTGGCGAGACCAAATGCTTTTGGTTCCCGAATATCATAAGCTTTCGGCTCATGTCTCAGCCGATGCTTCGTCGCCTCCAGCCCTTATTACTGTTGATGGCAAGTCTTCCCCAAACCCAGATGCTGCTGTCTGGAATGATAAAGATCAGAAAGCAGTCTTATTAATCAAGTCCTATCTTACAGAAGAAGCGGCCGCTGAAGTCCTAGGGCTCAAAGGAGCGTCTGCCATCTGGACGGCTCTAGAACAAGCCTACAGCAATGCTTCAGTCGAACGAATCCACTCGCTACGTGAATCTCTTCATTTAATAAAAAAGGGTACGTCTTCGGTTGCTGATTATTCTCGTCGTTTTAAAACTTTATGTGATCAGCTTGCAGCTATTGGTCATCCGGTTGAAGAGATGGATCGTTTACATTGGTATCTTTGTGGTCTTGGTCCGGCCTATGAGGTTTATTCTACCACCATTCGTACCAGCCGTGTGCGTCTGTCTTTCCGTGATCTTGTGGCTCAAACGGAAAGTCAAGAATTGTTTATCCAGTCGTTACACGGCTCTGACACCCCTGCTGTTGCATTCAATGCACAACAGACCCGTGGCCGTGGCTCTTCTTCTGGACGTGGATCCTCTTCTGGCCGTGGCTCTTCACGTGCTCGTGGTCGTGGGCAGCAGCAGCGCAGACCACCACACTGCCAACTTTGCCGTACAAACGGTCACTATGCAAGCGCCTGCCCACAGCTTCACTCCTTTGCCTCGCAAGCCCCTTCGGATGAAAATTTGGCAAAGGCTTTTCATGCACAATGTCACGTAACTGATGACTCTCCTGACTGGCGTGCTGATTCTGGAGCCACAGACTACATGGTTCCTCCCACAGACACGGTTCACAATTTGGCTCCCTACAAAGGTAATAATCGAGTTGTTTTTTGTAATGGTAAGACACTTCCTATTTCTCATACAGGGACGTCTACAATTGCTCGTAATATTACTCTACGTAATGTTCTTGTGGTTCCTGGTCTTACGAAGAAATTATTATCTATTAGCAAGTTAACTAAAGATCATCCGGTAGATGTTTTATTTTCAGATTCTTATTTCCATATTCAGGATCGGGCAAACAAACAGGTACTCGCTGAAGGAATCTGTGAAGACGGTTTGTACGTGCTAAAGGACCTCCCACAAGCTTTTGTTGCTACTCGTGAACGATCCAATAAAGCATCCTACGAGTTATGGCATGCTCGTTTAGGTCATGCTGCTTTTAGTATTATTTCTTTATTGAATAAGTTAGGTTTTTTGACTGTTACTTCATTGTTACCAAAACCTGTGCTTTGCACTCCTTGTCAACTTGCAAAGGGACAAAGATTATCTTTTGATGTTAATTTGAAACGTGCTTCTTTACCATTAGACTTGATTCATTGTGATTTGTGGGGTCCTGCACCTATTTGTTCTAAAGATGGTTATCGTTATTATGTTGCATTCATTGATGATTTTTCGAGATTACTTGGTTGTACCCTCTCAAAGCAAAAACATATTTTTATTCTGTTTTGCCTGTTTTTATTAATCTTGTACAAACACAGTGTTCACGCAAGGTTAAGACTTTTCAAAGTGATGGAGGTTCTGAATTTGTTAATCATACGGTTCGAAAATTTTTTGAGGATAATGGCACCTTTCATCGGTTTTCATGCCCTTATACGCCTCAACAAAACGGTCGTGCTGAAAGGAAACATCGTCATATTGTGGAAACAGGCTTGGCAATGCTCTTTAATGCTCATATTCCAGCTAGTTATTGGGTTGATGCATTTACTTCAGCCACTTATATTATCAACCGTCTTCCTACTCCTCTATTGGACAATGAATCGCCTTATAAGTTGTTATTTCAGCAGCACCCACAGTATGATAATTTTCGCACTTATGGTTGTCAGGTGTTTCCTTATCTTCGTGACTATAGCAAGCATAAACTTGAACCTCGCAGTTTACCTTGTGTCTTTATTGGGTACAGCCCGCAACATAAGGGGTATCGATGTCTTGATCCTTCTACTTCGAGAATTTTTATTTCTCGACATGCTCGTTTTAATGAAACTGTTTTTCCTTTTGTTGGATCACCAAAGGATCTTAATCTCTCTTCTTTGGAAGTTACCACTTTTCTTGAGGAGCCTCACTTTGTTTCTACAAAGCCGCCTTCTACTCCTCCTGGGCCAAACAATTCTGAACCAATTACTACTGGGCCACCCTTATTTGATTTTTTGGACCAATCCGTTTTAGGTCCACAGCCAAGCGCTGAGTCTGCTCCTTCTCAGCCCACATCACCCTAGCCTGCTCCTGATCTGGCCCACGATTCGGCCCAACAGGCTGCTACTTCTCAGCCCATGTCTTCTGGTTCGTCTACTGCTTCGGATCAGCCATCTGCTGCTTCGGACCAGCCTACTGCCTCTGCTCATCCTATGCAAACTCGCTCTAAAGCAGGCATTTTTAAACCAAAGCATCGAGCCGACCTTGCCTCTCTCACTTCGCATGCCCTTCATGTCGCTCTTGCTTCGGCTACTGAACCTCGTGGCTTCAAGACTGCTGTCAAAGATCCTAAATGGCTTGCTGCTATGCATGAGGAGCTGGATGCTCTTCATCATAATCATACATGGACACTTGTTCCTCGTCCATCTTCTACTAATATTGTCGGTTCCAAATGGGTCTTTCGTATTAAGTATCACTCTGATGGCAGCATTGAACGTTATAAGGCTCGCTTGGTTGCACAAGGCTATACTCAAATTCCTGGTCTTGACTATTCCTATACGTTCAGTCCAGTTGTTAAGGCATCCACAGTTCGTATTGTTCTTTCCATTGCCGTTTTAAACAACTGGCATCTTCATCAGCTGGATGTTAAAAATGCATTCTTAAATGGCAATCTTAGTGAGACTGTTTATATGGAGCAACCACCTGGGTTTACTGATTCTCGTTTTCCTAATCATGTTTGCAAACTCTCTAAGGCCTTGTATGGTCTTAAACAGGCTCCACGTGCGTGGTTTCAAAGGCTAAGTTCCTTCCTTGTTTCTTCTGGCTTCGTTTGCAGTAGGGTCGACACCTCTTTATTTATCTACAAAAAGGGTTCGTGCCTTATGTACTTACTTGTTTATGTTGATGACTTAATTCTCACTGGCAACGATGAATCAGCCATTAATGCCTTTATATCCCGTCTTAATCATGAGTTTGCAATTAAAGACCTAGGTGCTCTAAATTATTTTTTGGGTCTTGAGGTAGCCTACACTGACACAGGTTTGTTTCTTACCCAGTCTAAGTATGCTAAAGATATTCTTCAACGGGCCGATATGTTGGATGCGAAACCTGTCAGTACTCCTTTGGCTCCTCATGAGTCGTTTACTGTTGATGGTCCGCCATGTCCTGATCCAACTACTTACCGATCCTTGGTAGGAGCACTGCAATATTTGACTATCACCCGACCTGACTTGTCTTATGCTGTTAATCAAGTCTCTCAGTTTCTTCATGCTCCCACAGTTACTCACTTTCAGGCTGTAAAAAGGATTCTTCGTTATGTCAAAGGTACTTTTTCCTTTGGATTAACCTATACTCGGCCTCATACCTCATCCATTCTTGGCTACTCAGATGCTGATTGGGCTCGATGCTTAGATACTCGTCGATCTACTTACGGGTACTCTATCTTTTTAGGCGGTAATCTTGTTTCGTGGAGTGCTAAGAAACAACCTACAGTCTCTCGCTCTAGTTGTGAATCTGAATATAGGGCAATGGCAAACACTGCTGCTGAAATTGTATGGATTACTCATCTTCTTCGTGAACTTCATGCCTTGCCTCCTGATCAGCCTACTTTGCTCTGTGATAATAAAAGTGCCTTGTTCATCACTCAGAATCCGGTCTCTCACAAGCGAGCGAAACATATTGCCTTGGATTATCATTTTATTCGGGAACTTGTTCACTCAGGAAAGCTTTATACCAAGTTCGTACCGACCAATCTTCAGGTGGCGGATATCTTTACTAAAAGTCTTCCGCGTGCGCAGTTTGAGCAGTTTCGTGCTATGCTTCGTCTTTGACCGCCACCGTTCCGATTGAAGGGGGTATTAGTGAATAAGTTGTATATTTTGTGTATCTTGTTATTTATGTATATCTCCTTAATTATAGGAGTGATTGATTGTAAACTTTATTATAAATACACACCTCACCTCAATCAATTGATGAGGTCAATCATATACAATCTCTATACGATGTGGATCCCTGCTTTTTACCGGAATGAACCTATGTCTGGGCTAATGAGGACAACATCAAGATCTGAGAGTGAGAATCATTTTTTTTGCCAGGTGGCAAATTCTCAGTTGACTCTTGTTGAGTTTTTCAACCATTTTGAGACGTCCCTTGAAGCTCAGAGATTTAATCATAGGAAGAATGACCATGACTCAAGACATACAATTCCTGATATAGGGACTCAAAACCCTATTGAACAAGAGGCTGCTAAAATATTTACCCGGACTATCTTCTTTGATATCCAAGAAGAAATATATGCCAGTTATGAAGGATTAATAAGTGGTCATATGCAAAGGGCTGATGAAGAAGGGTTTTTAAAGATTTATCACTACAACAAAAATGGCTTTTAAGGACCTTTTGTGTGGGACGCTTGTAAAATGGGGTCCTAAAAAACTATTAAATAGGACGAATGAACTTTTAGGGTCCTTTTATAATATAGACTACTAAACCGGTGTCCTAAAAAACTATTTAATAGGACGGATGATTCTTTAGGGTCCTATTATCATATCACTTAATACGACACTTAAAATATAGATCCTAATAAAGTAATTTATAAGACATTTAGTTGGTGGTGTCCCATTATGTGGTAATGTAATAGGACTACTTGATCACCAGGGGTCCTATTATAACATAACTTAATACAATACTTTGTAGTTAAGTCATAAATGTTCAATGTTATAGGACCCTTTGTAGTCGAAGTCATATTAGAACACAACTTAATAGGACACTTGACACAAGGGTCTTATAACTTTAACCTTTATAGGACGCTTAATCATTGTGATGTTATTATAATACACCGTAATATGACACATGATATTTGAGTAAAAAAACATCAGTTTTATAAGACGCTTATTCGTTAGAGTTTTATTATAACATAACTTAATAGGACACTTAACACTTGGGTCTTATAACTATAGCATTTATAGGACGCTTAATCATAGTGGTGTTATTATAATACAATATAATGGGACACTTGATGTTTGAGTCATAAAACATCAGTTTTATAAGACGCTTATTCGCTAAAGTTTTATTATAACAGAATTTAGGAGGACACTTGACACTTAGGCATTATGGTTAAAGAACCTAATGGCATTGTTTTAAACCTTTTATATGCTCTCTCACACCTTTTTTTTGAATGGTTAATTTTTTGCACCCATGGAATTTAAACCCCACATCACTTGGAGAGGCAAAGCCTTATTCATCACATTGATACCACTAGGCCAAAGACCCTTTGGTATGCTCTCTCACACCTAACCCTCACCCTTCTCTTCTCCTGGTCTCATTGACTGACAACCACTTATGTTGCTTTGGTTATGGTTTTCCTTCTCTTGCTCTCGTCTACCCACTCCGCCGCTAACTGAAAATCATTTGTGGCTGAATGCTCGAACCTGCGTTTTCTGTCCACAAGGTCTTTAGTTCAACTAGTGGGTTCATGGGTGCGCGTTGCGCACCTTGTGATTTGTTCGTCACTAAAACGCAGGCAAATTATTTTCAACCAAATTCCATATCTAAAATAAGCAATAGCGACACCATATTCAACCGACACAACGCAAACAATAATTTTCAAAGCCACAAAATCAAAAGGCACAAAACAAAGAAACAACGAAATCAATCGACTTGAGCGATTGGCTAAAGTAAAGTTTTTTTTCAGGTGTGGCTGGTTCAGGGGTTGATGTTGCTGGTGGGCTGCTGCTAATGAGGATTGTTGTTGACTGTTCATTCAAGTACAAGGCGTTACAGTGTCGTGTGTGGTCCCGGTTTGGACTTGTAGCTGTGTCTACTTGTTTTTTTATACCATTTAACACACCATCTCAGCAACACCAACAAATTGTCCGCTGGTATTGACCTAAAAACATTAAACTTTCAATATTATACAACTGTAGCCAAAAACTAAATATTAGACGGTAAAAAAGGAAGCCAAGCTTACCGAGAAGAAAAGAAAAACAGGGCATGATCCAGACTTTTGTTGGGCTTCCTGATATGTAGTATCAAGTTTCTTGTTTCCATTTTGTGTACTGGCCCAAACATTATACTTAATGCTTTTGTGAACATCATCTTCACCGTATGATTTAATTATGAAGAACTTGGCATCTTCATAAGTTCAAATACCCGCTTGTAGTATTTACACCCGATATTGGTCTTGGACTCTGCAAACCCTATAACAGCCACAGCTTCAAAATATCAAAACTCAAATAATCTTGAAATTGCTAAAAAAATATCATCTTAAATCAGATATTTGCATACCAAGACATGAGAATGAGGGCGAAGATTTTGATTTCTAGATGCAATGCCATTCCTATTCGTAACAGGGACAATAAATATGACAGGTGTAGGATATTATATTATTAAAATAAAATTATGAGAATATGATTATACCTCTGTCATATTCAAATTCAGTGGACACCTTCACCTGGTCAGCTGGTAATGGTGGCTGATACCTGACATGAAATTAAAAGTATCACATTGCATCCATGATGACAATAATGTTTGGCATCATAAGCCGCATGGCAATCAAATCCTCCACAGACATAACACATATTAGGAGTAATTAACTCACCTGATAGATGATGTATCTAACTCCTCCTTAGAGAGACTAGAGTAATAGTGATCATACAAACATGCCTCGTTGTCTCTAGGCTGGAACAGAAAAGAAGGTTTAATAAGACAAAATGGAAACTTCCTAAAACGAACACGTAATGCCAAATAAATAGATGTTTTTAAGGGATGATATGAAAGTTATCTTACGGGAGTAATCCTTCCTCTAGAGGTTCCCAGGTGTCAGTTATGTCTGTGGATCCAATGGATGTATTTTGATGAAGACCAACAATGCGCCTCTACAAATAAAATGTATAGTAGAGCTCTAAACTTAATAAAAAATAGTGACATTGGATAAAATGTATATAATGGCAAACCTTTATTAGTTCCATAATTGTGACAGTCTTGTTGATAGCTCTACCCATGGCTTTAAACACAATTTCTGATGAGCCTTTTTCCTAAAATAAATAGCCAAATAATAAAATCAGATACTATAGCAAGCACTTTAATCATTATTGCAATAAGCCAAAGACGATATTGTATGAGAGGACAATATAAGCAGTTGTAGAACTTTAAAGCTGATAATTATGTTAGTGTGGATAATAGTCATTAGAAAAAGCTACAAAGTTGAGAGCAACAGAGTGAAAGCTTTAATAATAGTCGCAACTAAACTGGGCAGAACCCTTATGAACTGATACAAATTCAGAATACAAAGGCGCCTCCCATTCAGGCGAAAAATGAGGGAAAACAAAGTTTTAGTTACATTTGACCCGGGTCCAAGGGAGGCCGCCTTTAACGCGCAGTCAACAGGCTCAGGCAAACAACACAGTCGATAGCCGCGTCGTAAACGATAACATCATAGAAAGCAAGTAATTGAAAGGAAAATACGTGGAAGAAGGTTGACCCATTCACAGATTATAAGACAGCAGATTAGGGAGCAGTACGACAGTGTGGAATGAATGTACTAAATTGCCGTTCCTCACAACATTACAAAAATGACACAAACCATAAGTTAATATTAATTCTAATGCAAGATATGAAACCTGTATGTTCTTTTAAAGTGTTATGTAAGCCACAGTTTTGATGTTGCTAGTGTTGAACTAAATAAAAAATGGGGATTAAGACTACATAATAGATGAAGATCACACTTAATCTGATATTTCTGGTGTTACAGTTCTATATAATCAGGTCAAAATTCCAAATTCAATTATATAAAGAAAATCGTAAAGCGTTTTTTAAGATTGCCAGCCTGGTGTTCTTTATTAAGTGGGGATCTGGACATGGTGTGGTGTGATCAATCCATCATCATCTTGAGCCTATGATTGCTAAAAATACCCTTGAAAGAAAAACAAAAAAACAAATTTATACCATTTGAGCTACCTTGCGATATTATTGCCTTTCCGACGGTGACGATGGCGATTCACATTTGCAGCTTCACAGGGGCAGTAGTCACTCTCTCTCTACCTTTGGTTGTCGAACTGTGCTCAATATCATCATTGATTCAAGCCATCAAGAATAGAAAGACATTAGGTTTTATCAGACACAGATTCGCAACGCAACCGTAGATGAAACAATACGCCGCCTAAAACCCCTCACCGTGTCGCTTTATGTGGGGTTCGAAATGCCAAAGAAATTCGCTCACATAATACCCATCGCCGTGTCGCTTAATTTGGGGTTCAAAAGGCCAAAGGTAGAGAGTTGATTGTTGAAAGCAATATGTATAGAAGATTGGAAATCACTTGATTAAATTGTTCTTGTTAAGTTATTAGGTAATATGCATTGGAGTTTATAATCGTTAGTTTAGTTTATTGAAGGGTAGAGTTAGTAATGGTTGAAATGGGTAACTAATCGTCATTCAATTGGGCCCAATTAAATGCTATTATAATTGTTAATCACCAATAGGTTGTACAAAAAACTCGTGGCGTAGAGATTGCTCGAATTAAAAAACTCTACCTCGTTTAAGTTGAGCTCGATGTCACTCTGGCGACAACGATGCATCACCACCCACCACTGCCACCACCGTCACCCACCCACCAACGCCAACACTTGCCACTGGCACCACCAACACCTCCATCCTCCACCCACCACCCACCATCACCTCGACCTCCACATATCATCACCGCCGCCGCCATCCTTCACTACCACCACTCACCACTGGCGCCATGTGTAACAACCGGCAAAAATAAGGTAATTCCGTACAGATTAATTAGTATATGATTAACGTAATTAAATGCAACTATGTGTGATTTAATTCTCAAGGCCTTAGGAGATAGCAATTTCCAAATAGTGCATAGGAATGCATACGTTTAATGGTAAAACATGATTGGATCATGTGCGAACAAGCTATCCGGTATGGACGTTGGCAATTACCCGGTAATAATTAAATAAACGAGACGGATCCCGGACACCCAGGATATGAAATAAAGGGTATTTTCATAAGATATAATGAGTTTTGGAACTCCAAAACCATAAATGAAAACGTCTTGTACAAATCTCCCGGTAACGAATAAAATGCGCGTACCGCACCCGATACGCGTATAACTCATAATTTCACCCGGCAAAGGCCTAAATAACCAATCAACGCTTAAATTAGACTATATTTAAGGGTTATTAAAGGTATTTTTAATGTCCGAATAACGCGCAATTAAAACCCGAAAAATACCCGAACGGCACCCGAACGACGGGGGATTTAACTTAACAAATATTGGGTAAATATTTGGAGTTGTGGACCCCACCTAAGCCACCAAAGGGGCCGGCCTAAATGGCCACATTATCTCCTTTCTTTGTGACATAATAATAACCTATAAAACCTATATTAACAAGCATGCATGATAAAGATAATGTGTAAGCTTTACAAGTACAAGGCATGCTTAATCTTGTCCCCCATCCTTGCATAATTTCGGCCCTTAGGCCATAATAATCCAAGGCATGTGTGATCTAGTTAAACACTAGGATACTCATGTGTACATGCTTTCAAAAGATCCCATATCTCACTAGATTTATAAGCATGATTACTAGAGATTTTGGAAAAGATTACAAACCTCCTTTTGGCCCTTAAAAAAACCCACGGCCATGTGCCCATCCCACATGTTTTCCAAAGCTTTCCATAGTACTTCACAATCCTTGCAAATCCTTGATAGATTAAGTGTGATCTTGGGAGATATTATAAGTATTGTATAAAGATAATAGCATGCACACTTGAAGCAAAACAACTCTTCTTCTCCTTCTTCTTGAAGCCGTAGGTATCCCCTCCCCCATACACACTCTTCTTTCAAGTTTTTACATCTCCAAAACACTTAAAACAATCCATCATCCAAACCCCTATAGTGTGTTTCAAGCTTGGAGCTTAACCATTAAGGAAGAACACACTAAACCCCTCTCAAAATCCAAGGTTTTGTCTTCCCTAGCCATGTGCTAGTAGTAAGCTTCTTAATCTTGTTTTTGATTGTTATTATTCATGTATGTGTTCTTAGAAGCAAGTTGTACATGAAGGGTTTAAAAGGTGGTTTTGAACATAATCTTTAATAGGTTTTACATGTGTAAAATGGAAGATTAAAGATATGAAAATAAACCATGGATTTGTGGATGATGATGTATTAGTCTTGAAAATATATAAAGTTTACATAAAAGACTAAGTAGGATGATGTTTTGGTTAAGATTATGGAATGAACTTGAATATGTTATAAGTAACTTTAAATCATCTTATTATGATCATTCATGTTATAATATGTGGTAAAACATATTAGAAGTTCATAAATGAAGAAGATGGAAAATCTAAGTTAGCTTACTTAGATGAATGATATTTTGATAAAATGGACAAATACATAAAACACACATATAGTTGGTCTTCCATATGAAATACAAGACTAACATAAGTGTTTTGATACAAAAATAACTTACCAATAAAAAGTTGAATCTTCAAAGTTTACTATTTTGAGTGAAAAATGTTAACTTTGGAAGTTAGAGTGGAAAAATGCAACTTTTGGAAGTTAAGGGACTAAAGTTGTAACTTTGAAAGTTAGAGGACTAAAATGGATATTTTAGAAACTATTAGTCCAAAAAATACAAGTATGGAAAGTTCGGTGTCAAAAATGTAAGTAATAAAGTCTAAGGATGATTTTCGTAAATACTAGTAGAAATACTTGGGTATTTTGTATAAAAGTGTATTTTTGAAAGTTATAAAAATACAAAGGGTTTTAAAATAAGGATTTTTATAAAATAGAGATTTTATAAAAATGTGAATCAAACTTGAGAAACTTATACAAAAATGAATACTTTTATATAAATGGGAATATAAAAGTATTGGAAGCATTTTTGTATCTAAGTTAACAAGTTGGGCTAAAATACAAACCTTCCAAGTAACATGGGTTAGAAATGTGGATAATATTTCTATAAAGCACATGTTGGGAAAGACTTGGAAGAATTAACTAATCGAGTTAAGATATCGAATTAAGACGCGTTAACGAACCGTACACGGACAAATCATGAGAAAAATGCCATTGCGGCAAGATGAGAAAGTATATATTTTAGGAAGTAAAATATATATATACATGGGTGAAAACTAACAAACACTTTCCTAAGTGTTAAGGGAATTATTCGTGGGAGAGAAGTATAACATAAACAAATAAGACGTTAAACAAACGTATATACTTAACAAGAAAAACTACGCATTTATATATATGTACGCTCGTCTCGGCAAAAATTCTAGTATATCTACTTAATGGGAAAGTAGATATGAGGAAAGGAAAGCGAGACGAGTAGACAAGGATATATATATGTGTATGCCGTACCAACAAGATCCTAGTATATTTATTTGAATGGGAAAATAAATATACGGTATGGTGAGTTGAATCGGGTGTTAAGAATATACAATCGAACGACAAGATCTTAGCATATTTGTTTAAATGGGAAAACAAATGTGCGGCAAAGTGAGTCGGGTCGGGTGTTGAAATATATATTATATCGAGCGATGCGATCTTAAGTATAATTATTTAAATGGGAAAATAATTATATGTTAAGTGAAGTCGAGTCGATGATAATAAAATACAAGTTAAGGAAATATTAACAAGAGTAATATATAACTTGTAACACAAAGGGTAATGTAACGCCAACGAAACCTAGGATACGCGCTTAATTAAACGGGATTTGGAATAACTTGTGGTCGGGAGTTGGGTGTACAACTTGCCAAGGCACATGCACTATAGGAATAGTGACTCATACGTCCAGGACGTTTGTAGGTGCGAGGCCCTCTATGCTATCTACCTAGTGAGCCAGACAGTGTTCAAGTGAGTTTCACGGCCCCATTTTACTGTTTTTAACTGGGGGAAAGATATGTTGGTCAAATATTGTCACATGTTGAAAAGGTTTTCAAAGGATAAAATGTGATAAGTGGTATGATGAGTACTTGAGCAGTGATCGCCACTCGGGGTTGAGTCCTCTCTTCCGTAATCATTAATTCAGGGAAATGAAACCGAAAGAATATTTGGATAGTACTATTGGTGCCTGACAAGGCCCACCCCTAATCGATAGCGTCGATTATGCATTAGGTTATGCCTGGGGTGCATATATTCTGAACTTAAGTCGTTGGGTTCCGAGGAACGACTTGGAGCGGGGCATTATTATTAGTCTTGGTTTGGTTATGGGGCTCAAGGGATTGCTCATCATTATAGTTTGTAGGAGCTAGCTACTCCTTACAAAGGCCACAAGTTGTGCAGGTTTCGCACATGTTGTAAAAACGGAATATCGATCGACAAGATCCTAGTATAATTATTTAATGGGAAAATAATTATACGGCAAGGTGAGTCGAGTCGATGGTTGTGAAAATGTTGCTGTTATGAAACTAAAACCTGTGAACTCACCAATATTTTATATATTGACGTCTTTTTTTTTTAAACATATCTTTCAGGTAACTAAGTGCCGAATAGATATGGGGCTAGTGCGGTGGAATTCGGGATGTCGGATACTGGTCGGGATTTCATTCACTGTTACCTTCGGGTTGGAACATAAACGGAAATTCCCATATTGAAAACTTAATGTTCATCGTTTTAAATAATGCCTTGTGCAATATTGTAACGAGATACTCATTTCCGACTTTCTAATAAATTGATCTTTTCTAATTAAATATAGTTTGTGTTAATCTTGACTTTGATATACTTTCGAGCGTTGCGCCACGTGTTTCCGCCATTGGCGTGGTGTGACAGAAGTGGTATCAGAGCCAAGGTTGTAGCGAACTAGCATTTTTTGAAAAATCTAGACTATAACCAGTTTTGGCTCGAAAACGAAGTTTTCAAAAATAAAACACAACGAAATATTTTCAGAAAAGAAAGAAGATTGTACATGGATTGTACAAGGGGAAATTCCGACCGACTAGCCATGTGTGTCGATATATGAAGTATTAGAAAATGCGGATAAGATGTTTATGTTGCATAGGAATCCGATTTTCTAAGATTAAGTTAATACATATACGTAGTACGGATATTTTGCCAGTAAGGTTGTTGTGTCACGCTTCACATTAGTCCACACTCCTGCACCGATCACCGGTACCAGCCAAGAGGAAGGACACTGTGGTCTACGAGGAGCCTACCTGCTTGCCTGTAGACGGGATGATCGGAAGGACTAATCTCTATCGCGTTAATGGATGTCGCCACGTTGTTTGTGATTTGGAGGCGAAACTAGATCAAGTCTCTTGTTGTATGAAATCTCGGTTTTGGATCAGGAAGCTCGGAACTAGCGGGCAACAAGATTACCTGGCAACACAAATTATCATTACGGGTGCACACGTAATAATAGTTTGGGGTGCACGGTAACCTTGGTGGGCGCTAGGGCCGGGATTGGTGATCACTCCTTGTCTTAGTTGTTCTTGTTCTTTAGATTCAGTCTTAGTTTTGATTGACCAATGGGTTAAATGGGAGGTCTCGCCGATGTCCCTTTATTCTGATCCTAGCTAACCTAATAAGCTTTCTTCGACATTACCTTTATGGTACGAGCACGGAAGAGCTCGAACGTCTATTCATGAGAGAAATTTGACGTAAACCCACGCATTGGATAGTGACGGGAGACGAAAACTTCCTTGTATAGGAGTGGAATGTCTCCGCCACAAAGTTCTTCCAAAGGAGCGGGCATACGAGGATGCGCTGCCTACCGAAGAGATGAACGCCTGGAACGATGCGAGGAATGCTAAACTTGGAACCCAGTAAAGACTTAGGGTGCGTCCCTGCTAGGCTAGTGCGTCTAGAGAACGGGACCCTGCGTGGACTAAATATGAGACTCGTGGCCGTGTGCTGCGGTGTTATCATGGTGAATAAGTCATGTTCGACCTAACGCATGCCCAGGTTGTCTTCAAGGGTTGGATATTTTTCTTCTCCAGTAGGAAGACAGAATCGAAGTTGCGGGATTAGGAAGCTTGATCATTGTTATCTGGAAGGCTCGATAGCCCTCGTCTGAATCGACAGTATTGGTTGTACCAATGCAGACATGGACTGATGGTGAAATCAGCATGCCATGTTGCACATCCGCGAGTCATAGGACTGTGATAAACTTCGACGATGTCAAGAATTTCGGGCACTAATCACGACCGCGGCATTGTTGCCAGTGTTATGATGATGGCGTATAGTAGAACAGCAAGCCCCAGTCGACATTTGGCGATGGACTCACTCGGAAGTGCATACGATTAACTCGTGGGAATCCACTACTCGATGTATTGAGTATTCAAGTGTGGATTAACAAACTTCGCAATAGCACTGGATCGTGTTCGGAAGATGAATTGTGATGAACTCAGCATGTTGGTACTTGTGTCATACTACCTTCCTGAGGTACAAAGGTTATCATCAGACTCTTCTATCTACCTCCTGTTTGTTTTTCAAGGATTATTGGTAGTCTCGCTTCAGTCGAGGAAACGCCAGAGTAGATTCATTACATGTACTGTGTCTGAATCCGTCATAAATCCTAGAAAGTGGAACCACACTTTGGGAATCGTAATCGTAAGAGTGTTCTGTGATTGTCAGAGTGTTGCAAGACGCTTTTTGCTGACATTAAAATCCCCCTCAAAAATCGAATGACGGACTACTGGAAGTGGTCACGTTTATCTGGTAAACTTACCTATGGGACGGAAATCCCATTGCTCTTGTGGCAATAACATTCGTCACCCTCGTCATGACGACGAGACTAGCAATCTATTAGGGGCGGCAAATGACGCGAAGTGTTTTCCATCAATCCCCATAGATATTGAGACGTTGCGTCCCCTCGTTACGGTGATTTATAAACTAAGGTTGCAAGGTCCATTCGTTGTGGACACGGTGACCTGTCTAATCTCTTGCCGTATTTCGATACTCTCACGGCATGGCCTATCAGGAAGAAGGTTCACCGGCCTCGCTTGAGTGACAGAGAGGCATTCCAGCTAATTACTATCGGTGCTAGATAGCATGTAAGGAGACCCTAAAGAGAAGAATGACTCGGCTGGGTAGTCAGAGTCGGTATCGTTTTCATTTTATCGTGGTGTATCGATAAATCGTGATCCTTCTACCTCTACTTGCTATGCTCGTAGTGACCACTACCCTTGTTATCGGAAAAAATGTAGGTTGGTTTCCAGGTCCTATGGATACCAGTCACCACACATATAATAGCTACGACGAGTTTAAGGCTCCAGTCGAGCCTGACGTTGTTGCTCCTATTATTATCCTATGGCTCAAGCGAATCCTGTTGGCGCTATTAAGTGTAGCTCTCGCTGAGTTTGTTGTTATCAGTGGTTCGATAGCACTTATCGAACTTAATGTCATCGTTTCTATATTTGTTGTTGAGTTCATTGTTGTCGTTGTCTGTACAGTCCATGTTGGGCTTGATGATGTTGTTCTATGGCTCTGCTCGGGTTGACGTTGTTAATTTTGAGGCTCCTGCAGAAGTGAATGACATTAACGAAGACGTCTCTATGACCCTTTCCAGGCCGCTATGACCATCTATGTGTCTTTGTGGAGTTTGTTGTTATTAATTCCATTCTCTTTGAGGCTTTCATTGAACTACTAGTTATCATTCCTTGGGCTCTTAGGAAGTCTAACATTGTCAATGGTTCTCAGGCCTCAGTGGAAACTGTCAATGTTTCTGTTGCCATTGTTTGAGTGACTCATAACAAGCCTCTGGTCGTTCTCTCCATGAACAATATCGGCTTGGGAAGTCAGCCAAATTAGGTGGAACCCGTCATTCCCATTTATGTTATGACGACAAATGCGCCAGCCAATCTAACCAAGTTCTACCATTGAGCCTATGGAGGTTAGGCCCAAGGCCGAAGGTACGAATGAAATTCCCACCTCCACAAGTGATCTGAGACGCACGGGGATGCGTGCCCACCATAACGGAGCTTTATGGTGGTGTGGACTATGGGATTCTCCATGTTGAGCGTCATATTGTCGCGTGCATTCGTGCTACTGTGTTACCCCCCAGCCATTGTGCATGCTTGCAGTTGCATTATTTTTGCTAGTTGCGTATCCAGGTGGTTACGCTGCATTATCAATGATGCATTCCTGTTGTTTACTGCTCCTGCAGTAGTGTAGCCTTGCCATCGTATTTCTCTGTGTCGTACGGTTCCTATTGCGGCGTTGCCTTGTCGTCATACTTCTCTGTTGTCATGTTGCTCCTGTGTGGTGTTCCCTAGTTGATGTGCTTCGTGGATATGTTGCTGGCATTGCCATGTTGTTTCTACTGTCGTGTTGCTCAGAGGGCGTATTGCTACAGCTGTTGGATTACCTCGATGACGTGATGATTTGTCGTTTGCATCGCTCTTGTTTCTCTCGGAATGGAGACATCACCTAAACCCCTCGTGCCGTCATTGTTCTATTTGTTTGATTGTGTAGTGCCGACATTGATTATGTAGGATTTCAGGTGTCCAACGGACTTTCTAAAAGTCGTGCTTAGACACTCTAGTCTTAATAATTGCATGTGTATTCCCCTAAAGTCTGAGTCTCGTGGTCGTCTGAGTAATTGACCGAATCATGTGCCGACCCCTGTATATGCTCACGCATTTCGTGAGCGGTACATCTTCAGAATCTGAGGCACCAGTGACGCTATGTCCAGCCCTAACCTTTTCGTGCAATTTGGTCACCCAGCGATCGGTTATGCAAATCAATGTCGGGAAGAAACCCTGTGATCTACACGTGACAAGGCGAGACTTGCCTTCGTGATAAGGGATTTCGAATACGTCTCGAACCTGAAGGTATCGAGTAATTATGAGCGATATTATGATCTATACCTTTGGGACTAGCAAGAGTTGAAAGGTTCGATTCAATTATTGCTCACACCAGTGGATTCATTTGGAGTCATACGTACCATACTGATGATTATGGGAATACCGTCGTGGACCCACCCATGGGCGTGCATTGGTGAAGTCCCTGGTACATGATTAAGAGGTTTATGAACCCTGAATCCAGAAGGGCGTGCAGCATTATCTACTCTTTAAAGGTGCCACACTACTGGGTTGAGATGGTTGATCGTCTCGACCCATCGATTAATGTTGTTATTCCCTTGATGGAAGGTTTATCCTACTTTGGTGTCGTGGCGTAGATTCTTGGAACAATGGAATACAATTTCGACCTCGAGTCGATAGTGGTGTTCCCAGTCATCTTTAAGTAGCATTGCTCACACTAGAGCAAAACCCCTTATCCTTGATAGACGCTGTTAGAGGCACCATGGTAATGTGAGCTGCCAGGTCAGGGCGTATGGCACCGGACTAATCAGGACGAGCTTGAAGGCTCACATATTCCGCCCATATGTGTGACTACTGAGGCATTGAATGGGATGCCTTGTGGGAAGACTCAGGACTATTACTTGTGGTACGATATCAGTCGCTCGCTTGTTTAAGTAACGACTTGAGCGCATGAAGCCGTCAAGCCAAATGTGAAATCTATGCTAAATGCATGCATCTATGGCCCGATTTCACCATTTACATAAAAAGATTCCGAAAGGATGGAACCTTCGACGAATGAGGGTTTTGGTTTCAGGACTCCTTTCACTCAGATCTCTGCATAAGATCTGAAGGTCAATGCAGGGGCATGTGGCCTGTACTATTCGGAATTGATTTACTAGGTTGCTATTGACGATAGAACACTAGTACCCATGAAGCACATATAACAGAACTGGTACTGGATACCCATGGTTGGGTAGCTACTGGTGTTCTGTATACTTGTCGCAATGGGGGCCAACGTGTTGATATGTCAGAATAAACCTTATACGTTGTTCATTGCGACAACAATTTATGATGTTTCATATAACTCTTTTCGGTATAGACCCATGTGCTGGAAGCATCTTGCCGTTGGTGATGAGTCGACTCGTTCTACTCGAGGATTGTGGAATTGTACGGCCCGGGCGCCATGTATACACTGCTTAATGTAAGGGGACTGAGGGGTGAAAGCGACGCAAAAACTTTCGACCTCCATCAGTCCACAATAAGCGTCCTAGTACCATTAACCACAATTACTCAGGAGGAAAGCAGCAATTCAATACCCAGAGGATTCTACGGAAATAAAGTCCCATTCTGAATGTGATTGTTCGGTCGACAAGAACCTAGTATATTTATCTTAATGGGGAGGTAAATATACGGTAAAGTGAGTCGAGCCGAAGGATAAATAAAATGGGATACCCGACGAGGTTTCCAAGGGGACTTTTATGTGATGCGGTAAGATCACCTGTTTGACATCACCATGACACCCGAGGTGTCCCGGGGTCAGATGTGACCCAAGTGATGATCGATTGTTGCTTGGAGCCCTCTCGTTCCGTACTCATCTGTGGCTTCGAGATGAGGCATACGGACAGTTACCTATACTCTCGGAGAGAGTTGTGGCTAGACACCGAATTGCCAAATTACATTATATCGGATTGTAGTGGTCACTCTACCTCAAGTTCGACAAACTTTGTACACAAGCATGGGATACTCAATTTGAGACGAGTATGGTTTGTCATTCTCGGACAAATTGAATGTACTTGACGGAACTGTTCCGTGTCGACACGATTGATGTTCGTGGCAGATCAAACCCATGAGCTTCCTCATCAAAAATTCCTATGTGATAGGAATTAGCATCCCAGTGTTCGGGGTGTACTACTCAAAGCCCTTGGAGGGCATACGTGTAAATCTCCAGTGCGTCGATTGACAGACGGAGATAGATACATAACCTGGTTTAGGTTATTCGGGAGATGGCCAGTAGATCTTGCAGATTAAGAGCTGTTCGGATGAGATGCGAACCTATTAAGAAGTCATGCAGATAAGGCGAAGGCCTTAAGAACTTCGGTCTAATAATAGGTTTTCACTAAGAGTCATACTTCGAGAAGGTGTCAATAAGCTTAGAGATTGTGGTAGGCCAAGTTCCTAATACTTCGATGGTACGGAGATATCAATCGAAATTGGTCTCGAAATGACTAAGCTCGGACTATCGTAAGAGCTTGGTGGAACTCTAGGTGAATCCTGCAAGCCCAGACTGAGGAAGTTTTGGTCAATTCCTCGGCCGGCGGAAGTCCGGTTGACGATAAGCTCTACTATTTCGGGAAACCGATAGATGTGTCAAGGTGGGATGACCAAGAGCTTAGTCGTAGTTGAACTATGGCACTGTGTTTGATAGAGCACTAAGCGTGAGCCGAGCATGAGTCTGGGCTCACTAGGAAAGAGGAGATCTCATGAAGCACAAACACCCCGCCCTGTTCAAGGATACTATTGTGATGGGTAACTTGAATTGAATTCCGGGACGGAATTCTCTTAACGGGGGGAGAATGTAACAACCGGCAAAAATAAGGTAATTCCGTACAGATTAATTAGTATATGATTAACGTAATTAAATGCAACTATGTGTGATTTAATTCTCAAGGCCTTAGGAGATAGCAATTTCCAAATAGTGCATAGGAATGCATACGTTTAATGGTAAAACATGATTGGATCATGTGCGAACAAGCTATCCGGTATGGACGTTGGCAATTACCCGGTAATAATTAAATAAACGAGACGGATCCCGGACACCCAGGATATGAAATAAAGGGTATTTTCATAAGATATAATGAGTTTTGGAACTCCAAAACCATAAATGAAAACGTCTTGTACAAATCTCCCGGTAACGAATAAAATGCGCGTACCGCACCCGATACGCGTATAACTCATAATTTCACCCGGCAAAGGCCTAAATAACCAATCAACGCTTAAATTAGACTATATTTAAGGGTTATTAAAGGTATTTTTAATGTCCGAATAACGCGCAATTAAAACCCGAAAAATACCCGAACGGCACCCGAACGACGGGGGATTTAACTTAACAAATATTGGGTAAATATTTGGAGTTGTGGACCCCACCTAAGCCACCAAAGGGGCCGGCCTAAATGGCCACATTATCTCCTTTCTTTGTGACATAATAATAACCTATAAAACCTATATTAACAAGCATGCATGATAAAGATAATGTGTAAGCTTTACAAGTACAAGGCATGCTTAATCTTGTCCCCCATCCTTGCATAATTTCGGCCCTTAGGCCATAATAATCCAAGGCATGTGTGATCTAGTTAAACACTAGGATACTCATGTGTACATGCTTTCAAAAGATCCCATATCTCACTAGATTTATAAGCATGATTACTAGAGATTTTGGAAAAGATTACAAACCTCCTTTTGGCCCTTAAAAAAACCCACGGCCATGTGCCCATCCCACATGTTTTCCAAAGCTTTCCATAGTACTTCACAATCCTTGCAAATCCTTGATAGATTAAGTGTGATCTTGGGAGATATTATAAGTATTGTATAAAGATAATAGCATGCACACTTGAAGCAAAACAACTCTTCTTCTCCTTCTTCTTGAAGCCGTAGGTATCCCCTCCCCCATACACACTCTTCTTTCAAGTTTTTACATCTCCAAAACACTTAAAACAATCCATCATCCAAACCCCTATAGTGTGTTTCAAGCTTGGAGCTTAACCATTAAGGAAGAACACACTAAACCCCTCTCAAAATCCAAGGTTTTGTCTTCCCTAGCCATGTGCTAGTAGTAAGCTTCTTAATCTTGTTTTTGATTGTTATTATTCATGTATGTGTTCTTAGAAGCAAGTTGTACATGAAGGGTTTAAAAGGTGGTTTTGAACATAATCTTTAATAGGTTTTACATGTGTAAAATGGAAGATTAAAGATATGAAAATAAACCATGGATTTGTGGATGATGATGTATTAGTCTTGAAAATATATAAAGTTTACATAAAAGACTAAGTAGGATGATGTTTTGGTTAAGATTATGGAATGAACTTGAATATGTTATAAGTAACTTTAAATCATCTTATTATGATCATTCATGTTATAATATGTGGTAAAACATATTAGAAGTTCATAAATGAAGAAGATGGAAAATCTAAGTTAGCTTACTTAGATGAATGATATTTTGATAAAATGGACAAATACATAAAACACACATATAGTTGGTCTTCCATATGAAATACAAGACTAACATAAGTGTTTTGATACAAAAATAACTTACCAATAAAAAGTTGAATCTTCAAAGTTTACTATTTTGAGTGAAAAATGTTAACTTTGGAAGTTAGAGTGGAAAAATGCAACTTTTGGAAGTTAAGGGACTAAAGTTGTAACTTTGAAAGTTAGAGGACTAAAATGGATATTTTAGAAACTATTAGTCCAAAAAATACAAGTATGGAAAGTTCGGTGTCAAAAATGTAAGTAATAAAGTCTAAGGATGATTTTCGTAAATACTAGTAGAAATACTTGGGTATTTTGTATAAAAGTGTATTTTTGAAAGTTATAAAAATACAAAGGGTTTTAAAATAAGGATTTTTATAAAATAGAGATTTTATAAAAATGTGAATCAAACTTGAGAAACTTATACAAAAATGAATACTTTTATATAAATGGGAATATAAAAGTATTGGAAGCATTTTTGTATCTAAGTTAACAAGTTGGGCTAAAATACAAACCTTCCAAGTAACATGGGTTAGAAATGTGGATAATATTTCTATAAAGCACATGTTGGGAAAGACTTGGAAGAATTAACTAATCGAGTTAAGATATCGAATTAAGACGCGTTAACGAACCGTACACGGACAAATCATGAGAAAAATGCCATTGCGGCAAGATGAGAAAGTATATATTTTAGGAAGTAAAATATATATATACATGGGTGAAAACTAACAAACACTTTCCTAAGTGTTAAGGGAATTATTCGTGGGAGAGAAGTATAACATAAACAAATAAGACGTTAAACAAACGTATATACTTAACAAGAAAAACTACGCATTTATATATATGTACGCTCGTCTCGGCAAAAATTCTAGTATATCTACTTAATGGGAAAGTAGATATGAGGAAAGGAAAGCGAGACGAGTAGACAAGGATATATATATGTGTATGCCGTACCAACAAGATCCTAGTATATTTATTTGAATGGGAAAATAAATATACGGTATGGTGAGTTGAATCGGGTGTTAAGAATATACAATCGAACGACAAGATCTTAGCATATTTGTTTAAATGGGAAAACAAATGTGCGGCAAAGTGAGTCGGGTCGGGTGTTGAAATATATATTATATCGAGCGATGCGATCTTAAGTATAATTATTTAAATGGGAAAATAATTATATGTTAAGTGAAGTCGAGTCGATGATAATAAAATACAAGTTAAGGAAATATTAACAAGAGTAATATATAACTTGTAACACAAAGGGTAATGTAACGCCAACGAAACCTAGGATACGCGCTTAATTAAACGGGATTTGGAATAACTTGTGGTCGGGAGTTGGGTGTACAACTTGCCAAGGCACATGCACTATAGGAATAGTGACTCATACGTCCAGGACGTTTGTAGGTGCGAGGCCCTCTATGCTATCTACCTAGTGAGCCAGACAGTGTTCAGGTGAGTTTCACGACCCCATTTTACTGTTTTTAACTGGGGGAAAGATATGTTGGTCAAATATTGTCACATGTTGAAAAGGTTTTCAAAGGATAAAATGTGATAAGTGGTATGATGAGTACTTGAGCAGTGATCGCCACTCGGGGTTGAGTCCTCTCTTCCGTAATCATTAATTCAGGGAAATGAAACCGAAAGAATATTTGGATAGTACTATTGGTGCCTGACAAGGCCCACCCCTAATCGATAGCGTCGATTATGCATTAGGTTATGCCTGGGGTGCATATATTCTGAACTTAAGTCGTTGGGTTCCGAGGAACGACTTGGAGCGGGGCATTATTATTAGTCTTGGTTTGGTTATGGGGCTCAAGGGATTGCTCATCATTATAGTTTGTAGGAGCTAGCTACTCCTTACAAAGGCCACAAGTTGTGCAGGTTTCGCACATGTTGTAAAAACGGAATATCGATCGACAAGATCCTAGTATAATTATTTAATGGGAAAATAATTATACGGCAAGGTGAGTCGAGTCGATGGTTGTGAAAATGTTGCTGTTATGAAACTAAAACCTGTGAACTCACCAATATTTTATATATTGACGTCTTTTTTTTTAAACATATCTTTCAGGTAACTAAGTGCCGAATAGATATGGGGCTAGTGCGGTGGAATTCGGGATGTCGGATACTGGTCGGGATTTCATTCACTGTTACCTTCGGGTTGGAACATAAACGGAAATTCCCATATTGAAAACTTAATGTTCATCGTTTTAAATAATGCCTTGTGCAATATTGTAACGAGATACTCATTTCCGACTTTCTAATAAATTGATCTTTTCTAATTAAATATAGTTTGTGTTAATCTTGACTTTGATATACTTTCGAGCGTTGCGCCACGTGTTTCCGCCATTGGCGTGGTGTGACACCATGCACTGCCACCACATTTAACAGCCATCACCCACCACCGGTACCATCCACCACCTTCGTCACCACCCACAACCGTCACCACCACCCACCATTGCCACTATATATATATATATATCAATTAAGAACAAGATGCCTCCGAAGATGATGGAAATAAACACATGGATGGTTTAGAAAATGAGATCGATGAACTGGTTGAAGAAGAGTTTGAAGTCCCAGAACCAGAAAATGAAGCACATTTATCTATTTTACTTGATTGCTTCATTTTTTTTGTTTCTCAATACATATATTGTGTGACACATGATGAATATATAAGAAACTATAATAAAACTAAGAAAACGTATAGACTTAATATATTGCCTTTCAATTTATATACTATTTTTAATGTATACATGTACATTGTAAATCATGTTCACTTTTTGTAGTTCGAAATGTACGTAAAAGAGTGAGAGGACCTACGCGTATGCCAGAAGTTTGGGCCCAAGAAAAAGGGGATAGAATTCCTATTTTAGTTAATGAACTTGGACAACCTATTGGTGACAAAGTTAGTAAACTAACCCATTTCATGGGAACCCTTTCAAGGAGTGGAAAGTACTGTCCAATTTATAAACCATGGAATAAAGTTAAGGACACCAAAAAACAAACGTTGCTCGAATTCATAAAGGTACATAATTAAAAATATGTTTGTTAATGAATGACTAAAGTATTTGTTTTCTAATGTGACATGTTCCATTTTTAAACAAAATTTAATATTCCAGAAGATGCTGAAGGCTGGGTATTGGAATCATTTGGGAAGAAGGTCAAGAACTGGAGGGCAAGAGTTAAGGAAAGCTACTATGATCCGTCTTTGTCACTTCAGGAACAAATAATTTTAGGCCAAAACAAGTTCAAAAAAAACAATGGAGGAGACTTGTGAAGTATTGGAATAAAACAAAGTCTAAGGTATGAAATAACCTTACACTTCAAATATAAATCCTCAAAATTTGGGATGTTACAATTAGTTTATTTCTCATTATGATATTTTATTTTCTATTGAAGATGGTAAGTGAAAAAAACAAGGTGAATCGGTAAAAAAAGTTATGCTCGAGTCCGTGAAGAGTTAAAGGTGATTGTATGAAATAGTGCAATTCTTAATGTAGCATGTCGATATCCGTTGTTACTACTTATTTTCTTTTTATTCAAACAGGCATCTTTGAAACAAGACCCAAGTCGATTGGAAATGTTTCGTGCATGTTTCTCCAAACATGGAACTACAAAAAATGTGGAAGCTGCAAATGCAATTGTAAGTAATTTCTTATATATTCATATACATATCTTTTCTTTATGTTCTTGATGTTGTTAAAAATACATATCTTATTTTTGTTACTATATCTAATACAGGCACAGATGCAACAACTTAGTTCTAATCTTCCTGATGGTTCGATCGATAAGCCTGGACCAAATGATGTTTTTTCTAAAGTAATGGGGAAAGATCGAAATGGTGATGCAGTCATGTATGGTCTGGGTGTTCGTGCTTCTGATGTTTGGGGTGTAACATCAAGTCGTTCAACATGTCGTAGAGAAAACATCCAATTGAAGTCTAAATGTGAAGAACTTACTAGTACTGTGGCTCGGTTACAAGCCCAAGTATCGGAGATTAAAGGGAGTACGGATGTGACGTGTGCGGATATACACATAATTTTCAATGGATTTTAACACACGTTTTGCTTTAATATTTATAAAAATGGTTTCGACCTTAATATTAAAACACACACAATAGGGCAAGTGTACCCTGTCATATATGTAGTAAGTACAGATAAGAACCATGTATCGATCCATGGACGCGCGCGGAGCAATGGTACTAAAACTCTATCCCCGATTTACCAGTAGGAAAAGATAAGTTGAGTTTGTTTATAACTAGATTAATTCTAAAACATGTAAATAAGTTAACTATGACTCCAAATAGAAAATATAACTATGTAAACTATAATATGCCAATCCTAGCATGTCATCTACATATAATAAGAAATAAAGGCGTGATCAACATTCCCATTTTCCGACAGTTAGTTTCCCTCTCGGGCATCCTAACATGACAACTATACAGAAAGCTAACACGAATACACACGTTAACCACTTCAAGTTGTTCATTAGCGCGCAGCTGATATGATCTCATGAGAATCTTTAAAGATGGGTTAGTATCACCTTTCGGGAGTCCTCAACCGCACTAGTTAAGGAAAGCAATATCGAATACACAATACGACCACCTAGACTAGCATAAAGTAGAGCATTTCACAACCTATTCCATTTTACCAACTTTGAACACAAATCTACTAAGATCGCCATTTTCACCAAAATAACTAACAAAGATCATTAACCGTGTCAAAGATTGGAAACAACACTATTAAGCTTTTAAGACTCTTTTACGTGCCAGTAAACATCTATAATCATTATCCGAGTGACTTTAACCAAACCAATACCCGGTTACAGTTTCATGGTGTAAACTTTATTAACAAGTTAACTAGTCTACTATCGGACGATTAAACGGACGGTTTCTTCAACAAGTAATCCGCCTAACACATTCGACAATCATCAAAGTCATCCAAACACAACTACAAATCTAACAACAATGAAACAAGGTTGTGCTATGATCATCAAGATTCAAACATGAAAAACGCCAAATTCATACAAAACTTGATTTCATACAAACGATTGTTTTAACTACTAACTAATACTAATGTTCTTGCCCGTAGGCGTACGATTAACTAAAATAACATCAAAATAGCAAGCAAAATCATATTTGGATCTAAGAAAGCTTAAAGGATCAAACCATAAGAATGCTAAAGAGATGGATTGGATGATGAAGGATGGATTAGATGGATTCCCGAGCTTGTTCCACGGCTTTCCAGCAGCTTGGTTCGTCCGAAAATTGCCCAAAATCGCCTCTCCAAGACCCAATAATCGATCCATGGCTGAAATGGAGTATTTAAAGCTGAACAGGTCCTGTGAGCGACCGCTCGGAGGGAGTGAGCGGGCCGCTCACTTTACAGGCAATTGGCAGAGCTGACGTAGGGCTTCTGGAAGGTTTCTGGAAATATCTGGATGAGCGAGCGGGCCGCTCACAGGGAGTGAGCGGCCGCTCACTGAGCCCGAGTTCCTGTTTTCGCGCTGAAAACTCCGTTTTTTCGTCTGTTATGCTTCCGGGACATCGTTTAAGACCTGAAATCGCAAAGATACCCAAATAAGTACCAATTCATGTGTATAAGGTCAAAAACGTCTGAAAATGGGAGTTAAACGTGGATGTTTATATGTGTAAATTAACGTATATCAGGATGGTCCTAGTGTTCCACCTCTTACATCACCACATTTCCCCATTGCAACCAATGGACCTCCACGTTTACGGGTATTTTTCTATATAAATCTTTACACATTGAAACTGAGTTGTAAAATAAAGTACCAAGAAAACCAATCAAATTCATGAATATTACACATTGAAACTGTAATGAGAAAAAATATGTGACTGCACTGCTTACCTTCAGAATTTAAGATGTCACTACTTAGTACATGCCCTGCTTGAGCCATAGAAATCAGCTATAATGACCAAACACACCAAGGTCATGTTCAGAGAAATGACGGATGTAACACAATGAATATAATGCTAAAAACAACAAATTACCTGCATTGCAGTTATAAACTCTTTAAAGCCAAGAAAGCCTTGTCGTTTAGAATCTGCAATCCCCACACCTTAAGCAGTAGTAAGAACAGGTGGGGAAAGATAAACAGGTCAGAATTTAAAAGTAAAAACAATTAGCTGATTATGAAAAAAGAGTAGTGTATAATTAAAATAGGGAAAATATGTCGTAATATATCTTGCAAATCATAACTTTTGAGATGGTCTACCTTTCATCACTAAAGCTTCTATCATGTACTTACAGTTAGAAACTTAGAATAACTTTAGAAGTTTAGATAGGCCATTACTACTGATAATTTGTGTTTGATGCTCTTTGCTCGATATGCAAATATAGAGTTTCTCTGTTCAGTTTCATGCCAAGCCAAACAAAGCCCTAGATTTCAAATTTTCAAGAAGTTTTAGATTTATCTAGAGTGCCCATTAGGTTGTCAAACCAAAACTAATATCGATAGAGATGAATCCTTATGTGCACACCAAGGGAGACATGTCAGGGACCATTTAAGGTTCACCTGTGACTTATTCTTATGTGAGTTCTAAATATACTAAATGTCTAAATCACATTCCAATGGTGTTGGTTGTTTAGAAGGTTGCATGATCTGTGACTATCCTACATGCCTACTGAAATTGCTTCTGATGTTAGGTAAATAGGTAATGTTTTATCTTTCTAACATACCAAACACATGAAAAAAAAGGCCAACAAGTGGCTCGTGGCTAACAAGCCATATCTTTTTTGTTACATAAAAAGCAGTTTAAGCCTTCAACAACAATAACCCCACCCCACCCCACCCAAAAAAATGCAATAGATCGTGCAAAGAGGACATCAGATTCTTTCCAACTTCCCATAGGTGATCATTTTTCTCTTATTTTCAAAGATGTCCGCATGATGCTTCTTAATTTCACTTTGTTAAATGGGTCATGTCTAGCATTTGTGCTGAGACATCATATATGTCATCATATAATCGAGGAGTTAATGAGTTATAGTTAAGCATTGGTCCTGATTCCGGTTTGGAAATCAATTGTTTTCTTAGTCTTATTGAATAATCTTTTTTTTTTTTTTTTGTGAAACGTTACTTGTACTATTGTGACTAGAGTTTGATATGTTTGTTGAAAACTAAAATCTAGGTCGGAGATGAAGTTGTCCTCAAAAGCATTCTAAACTCTGCCGAGATTGTAGCAAGAGGATGGGTGAAGAGCTTGGACCCAAATGAGCTAGTTGGTGGTACATAGATTGGACCAGAATGGTGTGAGGTAAACGTTCAAGTAGCAATAAAAATAGATGAAAAGTTGGTGAGACCATATGGGTTATTTTCCACAATTCAAGATTGTATTGGTGCCTCCATTGCATGGCCTTGTCCTTTCATCTCGGTATGTAATTATTAATTTTGTGATATGAATAATTTTAATAATCTGGAACTTAATGCTTATACACGGATGGTTTATTTGTAGGTAGTCCGTGAGGATTGAGGACACATGATGACTCAGGATTCTATGCTGCTTATCTCTTTCGTTGCTTTTAGTTTCTTTGTTAAATGTTACAAAACATTATGTTGGATGATGCTATAACTTATTCATGTTTAGTGTTTTTGTTATGAATATGTTTATTTGAAATATAATAAAGTTTTATTTCTTTCGTTAGTTGATGTTATATACAGTATATCATAAAATTGTGTGTGTATATGTTTAAAAAACCGTTGTATCATGACTTGTTAGGACTTTCAAATTTGGTCCTATTAAAGTGTACGAATATGCTTTTCTTAGGACGCTATATTGTTTGTTCATTGACATCTTATGCGACCATAAAACTGGTTTCATAATCTTATTTGAGATATTAGGACCCTTTTTTTGGTACTAATGCTCCTATAATGTTACATCATAAGGGTCCTATAACTTAATTTTTTAGGACTCTTGTATGTGTATTAAAAGATTAAAACTAGGTAAGCACATGTTAAAACCTTGTAAAAGTGTCCTAATATGTTTTATTAGGAGTTTTTTTTGGGACATATTATGCGACCATAAAATTGGTTTCATAATCTCATTTGAGATATTAGGATGCTTTTTAAGTTTCGTGACTTATTACGACCCCCTTACATGAAACGTTTTTACCGTTGGTCCTATTAAATAAAAGGTCCTATAAAATAACATTTTAGGACACTTTTGTGCGTACTAAAAACCCATTTTTGTTGTAGTGATAATAATAATAACAATAACATAAAAAAGTACGTGAATCGATGAAGATAGACCGAAACCTGAATCGGCAACAGTGAACCATTCGTTGTAGATCTTCTGGTGTACAGAGCACCGAGTAATAGCTGCTGAATCAATCTCCATTAATATTATTATTAATAATGCATATTATGATTACAGAGGTCTGAACAAAGGATTTGAATATATGTCTGAACAAAACGGTAAGAAGAATAGGGTTTGTATGATTTGGGAATTAGGGTTAGTATGCTTTGAAGGGTTGTTGGAGAAGATGAAGTTCAGATAAGGAAGATGGGGTTAAAAGGGGTTTTAAAACGTTTACAGATGAAAGGACGAAATTGCCCCTGAGACTTAACTGACTTTCAATACTCAGTTAAAAACTCAGTTAAATATAGACCATTTTGGCAATTTTCGATCTGTGGGGGGTGCTTTTAACAGAAAATTCAAAAAAGTGACCAAACAAGCATTTTGGGCCAAACCTCCGGGGCCATTTTGGCAATTAACTCGTCAAGTTAAATATTGATTTATCTACTTTCTCATATCTAAAAGGTTCCTATTACATAATTCTAACCAGTCATAACATTCAATGAAAATTTACTTGTCACTCTGATCAAAATGAATTGTATGTGTTCCAAATAGGTTTGCAAAATGTGTCGCGTTCATTGGTCTACCGGACACGTACCCTCAAATTGTGTCAAACATATGAACCCGAACACGGTAGAAATATTCATGGGTTGAAAAAAATACAACCCATTTAACGTGAATATTTTCTTTTTAATTTTTTGCATATCAATATTGTGTAATTACAATTTTAACCTGAATCATCATACAAAGATGTCAGAATTCTTTAACCAACAACTGTGATATAGATTTCTCTACTTTCTCATAAGAAAATGTTCCTATTAATATAATTCTAATCATTCATAAAGACTAGCGATACTTTACTTGGCACTCTGATTGGGATGTTGCATGTGTTACAATTATGAACGCGGATTTACCTTTTTATGAAAGTAGTGTAGCCCACTGTAAGTATTCCTTGTACTGTGTAGAGTATTTAATCCCATCCTGAAATTATTGAGAATCATAAAATGTAGGTTTAAAAATACAATTTTCAGTTACGGTTTTAATTTTTCAATTGTTAATGCAACTAAACTAGTTTCAATATTCAAGCAACCTTAACATAACCAAACATTTTTTTAGAGCTGTTCAACTTTCTAAACTCGACCGAAATTGAAAAACATAACAAAATTATAATATAATTATTTATGTATTTTTTCATGCATTAAATCAATCTTATTTAAAGAAAAATGAAAAATTGTACATTTTTTATATCTATTACTAGTGTGTGGCTTTGACATGTAATGTTTCATATTGTTAACTTATCATTTAAACTTGTATCGAAAAGCACACAAATATCATTAAAACCTCAAGAAGCAACGTTCGGATTTTATTAAATATAACTTAAGTTACGCAAATTTGAATTGTCTTTTACCGACTCTGAACCTAAATTACTATACTTTTATTCGGTTCACACTTCACTCATTAAATATTCCTATACTAGGTTAGAGCCCCGGGTGACACCCGGTATATCTCCGAGTCAAATGAGAAAGTTATTTTATAAAGATTGTAATACACAAGTTTTAATTACATATTACAAATTCCTATGAAGTTAGTCACGTAATTAGTTTCAACATTGGTACGATACCATCACTCGAGGTAGCAACCGGAAATATATGCCTAAGGCATATCACTTTGACACGGTACTGGGTCCTTTTATGCGTTAATAGCATTTACTTATATAAATAAGATGAGCCAAAAGCTACAATAGTAATATTTATTTCAAAGTTGAATCATAAACTACTCTATTACACCGGTTGCGTATTTACTCTACACAACCTCGCATTCTCATTCCATACACTTTTGATTGTGTAATTTGCAAATGGTGCAGTGAAAGTGCCTTTTGGCTAGTCAGCTTTGTCTTTCCCACCACGTGTCACAGAGCTGTACGTCGCATAGGTTGATCTTGATGGCCATAGGCTGCCATCTAAGATATGCAAATCCTTGGTGTGCATGGTTCCTGTATTTTTGGATTAGAACAACATATCAAATACAGTTGACCAATAAATATAACTATATAAGCCGATAAAAGTAAACCTAATATTATTGCTTATTTACAATTGGGGCGATTTGGGTTATGATTTTTATCTTACAGAGGTGAAGTGGATTAACCTAAAGATTTAATAAAAGTAAATTGACGCACACCCTCTAAAGCGCATTCAAATGCATAAAAAATTCTACATCGCTTTATTTATAAAAAAAAATAGTTTATTATAGTAATAATCTAGTTTATGTAATAATATTGAGCACACTAATTTATAATTCTAATAAAACAGGAATAAGGAAATTGTTCGTGGGTTTGGAAATCTGAATGGACCATTTGGCATAACAATCCAGTTCCAACACATAAACATACAAAAAAGCGTATAACAACAAAAATTTTGCCAAACAGCAACAAAAAATATCCAAAACAGTGGAAAAAAACAGTTAAAGAATCTGAAAACGGAAAAAAAAGCAACAAAAAATGTAGAAAACTGCACAAAAGCAATACGAAACTTAGAAAAAAAACCTAGATATAATCATAAAAAACATAAACAAATAAACACCCAAAAAAGGACAAAATTACCCTTTCAGGTTTCAAACCATATGACCCATTTCCTTTTTTAACTTTTAATCATAACACAATTGACCAATTAACGGGTCTGATTTGCCACCCCTAAATCCAATATACAGAAATCAAATACATTAATAAAGAGCTTATGTAATAAGAATTGTACCTGCAGAGCAAGCTTGTTTCCAGCATGTGAACCACCATTGATGACAATGAATGTCGGTACAAGTAAAACTAATTTCTTGTTACCAGCCATGTCTTCTATGTACTGGAAGAAAATTTTCAATCAAACATATCAATTGACTTAACATTAATATCACCTGAAAGATTGAACTTACAAGTCCTTTATCAAAACATTTTGCCTTGGGGGAATATTCTTGACAAAAGCCCTTACTTTGCAAATTTTGAAGACACTACCAGAACATGACAGCAACAAAAAGTCCACGCAACATCACTATCTTCTCCAAAAGCTAAATATTTTATCCACCCACTTAGAAAAAAAAAAGATGACGCTTATACTAATTTAAAGATGTACAGTATTGTTAAGCAACATGAGATTATATAGCTTGTCCCACCAGCTTTGTATCTCATCATTCTTTTATGTTGTCTTATCATTCCATAGAATATTACACATTATCATAGTATTATGTAACACCTTGAACTATTATGTTCCTCTTTGTATCGTTTAACCGTCTTGTGTCGCTTTATTTTTATTTATATAGTATGGTATTTGGTAAGATGTGTATCACACATAATAAGATATCATATTTTTATACAGTTTCACATCATTTCTTATTTATATCATATCATCTTACATGATAGTACAAATCGGTCAAAAAAAAAACATTTATAAAACCTTTGTAAATAAAGGTAGAGCTCCTGCATGATCTTAGAATATTGACAACTATGATGTTTTTTTTTGTAAAAGAACAACTAATAAGTAATGACCCTGGTTAAACTTGGTTTATGTTTAACTTATAAGCATAGCCACAGAAAAAGCACCCAATTTCCTTCTCGTTTGATCTGTCTTTTCAATTTTTACTCCCTACTCATAGGTGCGGAAGTGATGATAGTTATAAACATGGTAAAACAATAGTATCACACAATCCTACTTCTCATCAAATACAATATATAGATGTATTTATGCGTATTAGATACCTTCAGATGAGCAGCAGCGTTGTCCTTGGGGTAAATACTCAAGTGAATTCGACAATGTAGTTGTTTCCAGTTTGGGACCATGAAATCTCTTCTGGGTTCCAACAATGACCTGAAAACAAAATAATTCAACAAATAGTTAACAACTTGTAAAAACATACATGAAATTTAATAATACTGAAAGTGTGAAGGGTGCACCAGGAACCAAAAACAGTTACCGGTTTCAAACCAAAAGAAGGGTCTTGTCGTTCTTACTTTGAGCTCATGATGCTTCCATACACCATGAACACTGCCATACTTAACATGTAAGTGTGCACAAAAAATTACAATCAAAGCACCAATTACTTACAGATTCATCGGCTACTAAATCAATTTCAAACAAATCATACACCCGGTGACAAATCAAAATTCAAAACCCCCAAAAAATTGAATCTAAATATGGATACATTAAAATTTTGAAAAATACAAACCATGTACTCTACATAGACGAACCAATCGATCTATTCTTCCAAACCATTTTTGGCCACCAATCAACCAATTGTTAGTGTAGCTTGACGAAGAGAAAGTGTACAGAAGATAAACAGTGGCGAATGGTCGACACTTTTTTTGGGTTTAGTTAGGTGACAAATATATCACCAAGAAAACATTTTTGATATAGTATAGATAAATCTGCAGACTGATTCCAATAGCTATAACGGTGACATCAAATTAAATGTTAAGAAGACTACTAAGAATACCTGAAGACATATGTTGAGGCTTTAGAGCTACCATCCATTTCAAGACCCAAAATTGGATCCTTTGCTTCATCACCAGTGCACCATAACCCAAATGTGCTTTCATCTAAGGATTTAAATTGTTGAATAGAACAAACATAATAATAAACATGATGTGGCTGATATAAATACAAATGATAATAACTATTAAAGTTTCATATGTTATCATTCAGGATTTTGCCTCAAAATCCATTTTGGGTCAAACGATCCTTAGCTTTCATTCTCCTACTCCTTGAGTCCTTGAAGTGTCTAGATTTCAACAGGCATTTGAAATTTCTTTATGAAAAAAGCCATCATTATATATTATCCAACTTAATTTTTAATTTAATTTCCTATGAATAGTGTTAGACGGGTATGGTAAATAATTATTTTGTTTATCTTTTCCTTTGACCCATAACCCGTTAGAGATAATGATAACCAAATCAATTCAATTACAAGTAAACGGGTCAATGCTACCACAATTACTTTTTTTTTTATTTTGAGTTTACCTTTTAATATAGTAGTAACATGAGCTACTAAGATGAACGCTTGAATGACCTCTGCTATCAAGATTGTTGGCAGCCAAAAGTCGCCATTTCCCAAAGATCTTGCAACTCCGAGTGCAAAAACATAATGGGCGGTAGCTGGTTCAATCATCTACAAAGTTATCAAATGATTTTACTTTTTTCATATTTAATGACACTTTGGCCCTGACCTATTATGAGCCGTTAAACTTATATGACATGTTTAACCATAAACTTACAATGTTTATAACTAAACCAAAGTAAATACCATACCTGTACAGGGGCTGATCGTTGCAAAGGCTTCAAGCATTGAATCCACAGTTACATGTGCATGCCTTTACTGCAAAACAAATACAAATGAAAACTTTTAGATCCACACAAGTGTATAAATAGGTAAAAGTTTATATTTTGCACCACCCATTTCTTCAATTGGGTTTTAAAACACTCAAAAGCTGGATAAGCATGTCCAAGAACCAACCTGCAGGCTGCAGCCATAACCAAACATTACCAAATCTGACCAAAATCTTAGTTTCTCCAAAACAGATTATTATTATTTTTAAAAAAGAGGCTTACACAAGACTGTTTTTTATTAGCTCTCCCAATATCTTCTTCCAGTATTCTCCTAATTTTACACCAAACTAAAAACAAAATATTATTAAAATCTTCATTGATAGTGAAATCTTGATCAAATTTATGAACATTTAAGCAAAAATTAACCCAGTTGGAATAACACCCAACTCGCTTTATTCAGAGGTGGGTCTTTCAACCGCCTACTCTTTCGATGAAGGGTGCACTACAAGATTCAATAGCAAATCAGATTATTAATTCAAATAAAGTTTAAGTTAATAGATTTAATTAATTTGAACAATGAGAGGATAAAGAAGGGATCTTTACCTTGGTAATAGAAACTGATTTGTTGATGTTTTTTTGTGAATTAAAGGAGATCAATGGAAGCAGTGAAAGATATTCTTTTGGAGTGAGTAACAATGGCGACCGTACAGAGAGAGAGAGAGAGAGGTATATGGTAATGGTAGTGAAACGGTGATTAGTGAAAACGTTTGTTAATCGAAAAACTCAACTAAAAAAAGTCAAAACACAAATAAAAAAACACCAAACCTTTCCATCAATGATAATAAGCCAGCAATCCTTGTATAACAAAAGTTTTTGGATCTCTTGCCATATATACCAACAACTGCAAAAATGGTGAAAACAATTGCAAAATCAAGGCGCATAAGCTTTACTATAAACACGAACAAATAAACCCTAATTTATGAACAATGGCAAAAGATCTGAATATTATGAAACCTTTAAGGAATGGCGAATTAACAACAGATCTGAAAGTTATATTCATATGGATTGAAGAATGAACAACAGATCTGAATGCTATGAAGCATTAAAAAAACCCTAATTTATGAAGAACAAAAACGTACGAATAAGATTAAATAAGGAACAAACAACAACATTCAGATTCATCAGTATTAACCAAATATAAGCTTTTCAAAGATAATAATTATTCTATACTACAGTTAAGTTTGTTATAAGATTTAACAATTCACGAAATAGATAACCCTGTACAAACACCGAACATCAAATCATCAACAAAAGCACAAGCGAAACCCACCAGTTGAAAAAAAAATCAATTATAGGGTGCTTGAGAACCTGCGAGATCTTCAATCTTCAAAAAACCATTAGAAATGCAATATAATTCAGATTTAGGATGGTGGTGTGAAGAGATGGGAGATTGAAAGAAGATAAAGAATGATGGCGGTGTAACGGAAGGGGAGGTCACTTCTGATCGATTGTGGGCGGCAATCAAGAGCAAATATGGAACAGAAAGAGGCGATCGGTGTAGTAGATACAGAATTAGAGGAAGATGATATTAGAGTTTCGATGAAGTTCCACAGAATTAGAGGAAGATGATATTTGAATCGGTGCCTCAAGATGGTATATGATATTAGGGTTTGATAGAGAGAATGAGGCACGTGGAAATGGAAAAGTTGGTTTATATATTGATAGATTCGGAGCTCCGTTTCTCAGTTGGATCCAATGAGGACCCTCTCTAAGGGCTCCATTCAACCCAAGTTAACCTCAATTATTATATAGATAGATGTCAGAAAAATAGAGACTATAATAGTAGCAGCAGCAACAACAATGATTAGAATTTTAATTTTAATTTGAGTCTAAGTTATTTGCAAAATTGGTCTTTCGTTTTTAAAATAACACTTTTTATATTAAAGAAAAAATGTGCGCCTAGGTTATTTGCAAAATTAGATATTAATGAACATTTTACATTACAAGTTCTAACGATTTAGCCAACGTATAAACTTTTAAACTTCTATATACATTTTTTATTATTTAAGTATACCTTACATATTTATTGATAAATGATAAATTCTCATTTAGAACGTACTGGTGTGAAATTAATAAAAAAAAGTTGAGATCTTCATCTAAAAAGTGAAATTCATGAGTAAGGGTTCGATTATAATCACCATTGGTTACCTTAGATTTAAACCCAAAGTTTAATTGCAGAAATGTGACAGCCACAAAATGATGACCCTAACTAAATATAAGTGAGTTAAGAATTAATTAGCCAAACTGGTAATCAATGGATTTATTTTCAAAACTTTAAGCTGATACGGAACTTGGTTGAACTTTTTGTAAGAACAAACAGGTAAAATTGTAAGCTTTAAAGTAGCTTAAACTAAAAACTTGTGTATTCACTTACAAATAGACCGAGCTTTTAGTTTCCTAGATCCAAACATTATTTTAGTTCTATATATTACCTCATTCAAGAAATTTAAACGTATACATAGAAACACATAATCGAGGAACCTATGATAAAGAAATTTAAGCGTATACATACATGGAATACTAATAAAGTCATGGGTTGTGGTTTATATTACCTCAGTCATAATCGTTGTATCTGAAACTAGGTGTTGCCGGAAAACTCACGTGTGGGGAGTGTCTACATATGGTGGTTGGTGGAGATGTTAAGTGGTGGTGCTGGGTTTGGGTTGTAGAGGAAAACAAAAGGTTGTTTTTTAAAGCCAAGATTTCTAAAGTGGTCAAAGCATCAGCCATAGTTCACTTTTTGCTTTATGATTTAGACCATCTCGAGTGGTCGGGGAAGGAGGGGATTGATTGAAATTTGAAATTTGGGAAAGATAGCAGGGACTAGTTACTTTGATACTTTGGACCAAACCTGAGATGAATGATAAAATTGTAAGAACAAAAGTGGCCACAAACTAAATCTAGTTAGAGGTCTTCCACCCTTCTCATTTCCAGCGAACGCCACAAACTCTCCATCAATGAACCGATAGTTCTTGAGGAGTTCTTTCAACCCAGTCATGTGTCTTGAAGCGCCGCTGTCGACATGCCAAAGATATCTCATAAGAGCTATCAACCATTTTTGTAGTTTATTCATATCTTTCTCCTCAGCTTTCTTGGGTGCACTTTCCATCTTTTCAGTTGCTTTCTCAGGGGGTGTCTTCTCAGCTATCAAAGCCTCCTCTCCAGTCTGATCTTTCTTCTCCTCAGCAATCAGCACACTCTTCAGTCCTGCAATCTTTAGCATTTCACCCTTTAGCACCTCAGTTGATGACCATTCTAGAGAATTCACACCGTTTGAGGATTTGGTGCAAATTTTGGCCATCAGGGCTTTGTTTACTTCAACTTCGGCTGCAGCTGCCTCTTCTCCCCAATCAAAATCTTCAACAACCAGTGCCTTTTGTGGTTCCTTCTCATTTCCCTCATTTCCATCAGTGATGGCCAGCAACCTCTTAGCAGGCTTGATTTCAGCTTGATTCAAAGTGGGACATTCATATTTGAAATGCCCAAGAACTTTACAGCTGTAACATCGAATCTTTGACTTGTCAAAACCAGCTTTACCCATTCCCACTCTCCTACCAGTTCTGTCTTGAAATCTTTTAACTCTCAGAGTGATCATTGCCATCTGCCATTTGAGGTCCATTTCCTCCATATCATCTGGATCCACTTGATACATATCTTCCGGGGACATCATCTCATTCTTGATCTCTCCAGTCTTTAGTGCTTCAAAACTGCTCATGAAGGTGTTGAAGAGTTCCACATGTTCAGTGGCCAACTTGGTGACCTGTGGATTCAGTGTCTTCGTTGCCTTTTCTGACTACATTGCTGCTTTACCTAAACTTGAACATCCACCACCCATTGAGTCCACATATGGATGTGATGAACTTGTACCCATCTCACCAATCGGAGTCATCAACGCCAGATTCTTCATTGCAGTGCTAGAAGCGACCTTTGGAACAGTCTGATTCATTTCCCTTTTTGTGATATCCATTTCAAATGACTTCAAGGTGTTTATGAGATCAGCCAGAGTGGATTGAGCATCTAAGTATTCCTTCTTAATCAGCATGCATTGAATACTCCACTCCTTAGGGAGAGAATCAAGTAGTTTCTTGATGGAGTTACGGTTGTTGACAGGAATTCCGGCTTTCTTCATTTTTGTTAACAGACTCATGAACCTGTCGATGTGTGACGACAAGCTTTCTCCTCGAACACTCCCAAACATATCATATTCTTTCTGAATCATGTCTTGCTGTTCTGTCTCATCTCAGCATTCCCCTCGTAGTACTCACTCAATGCGAACCACAGATCATGCGCAGATCCGTACTCTTCAAACATGTTGTACACATCATTTGACAAAGCCATGGTGAGAGCACCATAGGCTTTGTGATCTCGTTGCAGCAACTGCTTGTCAAGGTCTGTGTAGGTTGTAGGATCAGTGTTAAACACCTCTCCTGCTTCAGTGGTCCTCACTGGAATGTGAGGTCCAAGTTGCACAGACGTCCATTGAGTAAAGTCATTGACATAGTAGAAGGCCTTCATTCGGTTTTTCCAAGTACCATAATCTTCAGCACCCATTAACTTGGGAATTCGGGTTATTGTTCCTGTTTCCAGTTCAGCTTGGGTTATGGGATTAACTTGGTATGAGTTGTTGTTACCAGCCGTTGATTTAGATTGATTTTTTTATAAGTCTGATTAATTGATTTTAGTGGTCACAGTCCAGAAATAAGTCCAAAGTCCTTAATTATAAAGATCAGTCCTTAAGAGCGCAACCAAGTACGCAGAAATCCAGAACAAGTACGCTGCAACCTGTGACAATATAAACAACCTTGTCAAGATGTTTGTCTACTGAAAGGTGTGTAGTCTTGCACAGTACACGTGTAGCTTTGGTTTCTTGATAAGTGCGCAGATCAGTCAGCACTTGAGCATGGTAAGTGCTCAGTTTTAACTGATCAGTCTGCGTACTAAACGAAGTACGCAGACACTTAAACTCTCGTTTAAGATTTAAGTGCGCAGAATCCCTAGCCAAGTACTCAAAACTACACCTCTTCAGTAAGTGCGCACAACTCCAGAGATCTCTGTTTTAGTGCGCAAAAACCCTAGTTAAGTGCGCGTAGACAGTGAAAACAATAAGTACGCAGACACCTAGCACAAGTATGCAGATTATAAGCTAAGTGCTCAAAATATGAAATAAGTACTCAGAATATGAAATAAGTACTCAGAATCAAGAAATAAGTGCGCAATTAAGTACGCAAATACGTCTGTTAATGCAAAATACACAGCATAATCCTATCCAAGACTTTTTCAATCAATCTGAAATGCTCGGATGATGTTTCTACTAAAGATAACCAACTTTTAACACCTTAGAAACACAACAATAAGAGAAATCTGAAGCAAATGGAGAGGAAAAACCCCTTTTTTTGATAAAAACACAAAAATTTATAAAAACATAAAGAAAAACTAACAAAATGAGGGTTTTGGTATCTTAATCAGATACAATCTAGAGCACAGAGGCTCTGATACCAAATTGTAGTCCCAAAATACTAGATCTTTCAAGTGCACAAGATTGTTATCACTTAGAAACACCTATTTGTTAGGTGTTTGAAGTGATTAATCTTCACAAACAAAGAAACTAGATAAAACTAGTAAAACCGACACACAAGATAAAGAAATTCAAGCTTTCCATTACTGATAAACATCAAAGCACCATGGATTTCATACACTAAGTACGCAGACTTACACTTGTGTCAAGAAAGATAACCAAAAACCCTAACCCTAGAGCTGCACCATTGCATTTCTTATATAGGTGATCAGATGGGCTGCGCACTTAAGCTAAGTGCGCAGAGCCCGTCTGATAAGTACGCAGCCTAGGGTTTTTACCATAAAACTATGCTATAATTACATAAACAATTAACTTCTAAACTACATAACAAGCTATCAAAACACTTCATTCTGGTAACTGTGGTCTCAAAATAACCCAACAGAACCTTAACGTGAGAAGCGTATGAAGCAATCTCAGCCATTAGATTAACAAGATGGTTGGATGGTGATTAAAAACCCTAATCATACTTGGGTCAAACTAACCAAGGGTAAATTAGGAAAAAACGTCAGTTTTTTTTTTCAAATCGTAACAACTAAATCAATCGAAACAAAATTTTTCAACAATTGAACATGATTTTTCATCGTTTCAATTCAATTAAACGTTCAGAATGATTAAACATTAAAAAATATTCGATTACAATCAAATCTAAATGTATTTGCAGAAAAACAAGAAAAACATAGTATTACAAATCAATTGATAAAATCAGTCTACTCATATTCAAAAATCACTATCAACGCATGTATTATTCACAGAAACTTACGATTTTGATAATAGAAGAAGAATTAAAGAAAAAAAATGGCTTTCAAAAAAGTTTCAGACGATGAAGATAATTAACTGGTAAACAGTTTCTATTTAATATATGTGTTAAAGTATAAAGTGCGTTTAAAGTTCATTGGTTCATACTTATGCATATTAATTTTTTTGGACGCACGTTAGTTTTTTTTTTGACGCACTTGCAGATATTTTTGGATGCACGTTTAGGTTTTAGACAGTTGGTCCACTCTTGCAGAGTTTTCTCTAATTTTTTTGAACGCACGTTGTATGTTTTTAAACGCACCTTTGAAAAAATTGGAAAAAATTGAGACGCACCCTTAACAAATTGAAAGCACCTTCAATAATTTGAAAACACCTTTAACGAAATCAAAACGCACCTTTTACAAAATTTTAAACGCACGTGTCCAATCACCTTCACAATTTGGACGCACTTTAAATTACTTTTGCCAATGTCTGACGCACATGTTCTCCATTAAGCTTTCACATTCATGTTTATCCACAAGTGATTTAGAGCCACATGTTTTCTCTGTTTCCAATATCTTCAATATTTAAGAAAACAACAATTTAGTGGCTCCTAAAATTTAGATTTATGAAACAGTTTCGCTTCCGTTATTCGCCGTTTGGCAAGTTGCTTCCACAAAAGTGAAATTTCACCTTTTGACTTGTTGCAGTAGGTGATGATGATGGTGGTGGTGGTGGTGGTCAGATCTCGATTGATGAAGTTAGAATAAACATTTGCTTAAAAGGAGGAGGAGATGTAGCAGTTGTACCCTTTTACCCTTTTAATCAATCAGGATTGGGTTAGTTGGAGTTAACTAGGGTTTACACGTGTCAATATGTGGTGGCTTCCTACACTTTGTATGTTAAGATTCTTTGTACCGTATACTTTCTCATAAACAAATTAGTGAAGTACTGCCTAAAAAAACTGCTTCAGTGAAGTGATGTGGCAGTGCATGATTGTTAGAAATCAATAAAATGAAAAAAAAAAATAAGTGGAGTACCCCTGGGTCTCTAACGCATGGTATAAATTGTGTATGTATGTAGTTTCATGTTTTTCCGAGCAATAAATAGTTATTACTTTAGTCTATAAAATATTGATTTTAGTCTTCATGTTTATACTAAAAAGTATACCAACATATAAATCACATCTACTATCTATTATTTAAGTATATTAATACCACAAACATATAACACACACAAATTGAACAGTGAAAAAATTGAACAGTACTTTTAATAATTTTTTATTAACTTTGTGAGTTGGCATCTCATCAACTCACCAGGTATCACCACCTTCACCACGTATCACCACCTTCTTCCCTCTCCACTTCTCTGCGCTCTCTCTCTCTCTTCTTACACATCCACACCACCCTGCCTACTCATTACTTCCACCACCTCTCTCTCTCTCTACAATTTGTTCACCTCTTTCAAGCTTTTCTCTCTATCACACACACACACATACTTCGGCTGCCAACACTATCCATTTGCCTGCTCACTAACACACACACACCACATATTCTGTTAAAAGTGTGAGAGAGAACCGACAGGACCTCGGTGGAGCTCCGGCGACACCACTCCAGCCGACCCTCTGTTACATACCTTTCTTTCCCCTTTTCCCTCTTTAACACATTCAATAATCAAACAAATCACTAACATATCTTCTAATACTAATCCTATTATCCTAATACTCTCATCACACTCCACACTTAAAATGGCATCAACCTTTAATTGTTGTCAGATTCACCTTCAAGTAAACCGGTGACCAACTGACCATTCGCTGCATGTGTTTGGTTCCGATTATTAAGGTAAAACACATCTACTTTCTGATTATATAAACCGAATCGGGTTTCTAATGCATTATTCGAGATGTTTGGGAGCAGTGATTTCAGCTGTTGGTGGTGGTCGCCGGTCAGTTTTGGATCGAGGCAAAGCCCATCTATGGTCAGTTCTAATATTACTCGCTTCAAACCCTATGTTTATGCAATCCGTATCATTTCATTTTTTTATATTGTTCACTTTAGATCTGAGATGTTTTTCGATTATTTTATGTCGTTTGCAGATATAACCCTCTGATGATTAAGTTAGTGATTTTATATGCAAATATAACCCTATGATGATGAACTTAGTGATTTTATAAGCATTTGGATCATTATTAAGGATACATAATTTGAAGAAAATGTAGTTTATTGATAAGTTTATATTTGGAATTTAAGTGTTTATAACATATAGACTGTTTAATTTGAACAATATGTAGTGTATTGATCAGTGTATATTTTGAATTGAAGCGTTTATATGTGTAATTTTATCTAGCGTAGAGATTGTTTAATTGAACAAAATGTAGCGTGTTGGTAAGTGTATATTTTGAGTTGAGGTGTTTATGTGTGTTATTTTTATCTAGCATAGAAATTGTTTTACTAATATTGAGCTTCCGATCAGCTCCAATTACTCAAAAGGATGAACACCGTGTCGATGTGTTTTGTTTTGGATTCTTTAACTTGAATGACTTCACCAAAAGGGTTATTGTATTGAATTTATGGCGGTCGATAAGTAGTTACCGGTGATCTTAGGATGTGTTCTGTTTTAACATGTCAATCGTTTTATGACCAACTTTAATGTTTTCCTTCACAAAAGAGGATCTCTTAATTTGTAATGTAGTTGTGCAGCAGCGTTTAAGGCGGATTTATCTGTTTTTTCAACTTTTAACTGTATGATTTGTCCTGTTTCAGGTGTAGTCTAGGTGTTTGTTTGATGAAATGCCGATTTAATGGTTGTGGTTTTGAAGGCTGGTTTCTCAGTGCTTGGAAGTCTTAAATGTATTATTTCCCCTGTTTTGGGTGTAGTGTAAGTGTTTGATCAAATGCCGATTTCACGGTTATGTTTTCTATCAGGTTTTTTGGCTGATGTGCTTTACGCATTGTTTTGTTTATAGGAAGTTCCTGGTGATTTGCCCTGTTTTAGGTGTGGTGTACGTGTTTGATCTAGGAAGTTCCTGGTGATTTGTCATGTTTTAGGTGTAGTGTAGGTGTTTGATCAGATGGCGATTTCACGGTTGTGTTTTTTTTAACCTCTGTTCTTTTAATTGTTTAATGTTCATATATCCTGTTTATTAACTGCTGTTACATCCTGCATGTAGTACAAACAGTAGAGCAAAATCAATCGGAACAACGAACAGTGGCGACTCGAAAAGCTACACATCAGCGTCAGAAATTATGTTGTGATAGTATATTGGCTTTGAAGTGAAAATAAAAAAAAAGCACGAATTTGTCGAGTTTGACTCTCTTTCTTTTCAACTGTACATCTCTTATCTTATTATCTGAATTGATTTGCTTTTTGAACTACAGTTAACGTCGCTCATGGTTCTTCTATTTGGATTTATGTAAGTGCCCCTAATAGCTAATGAAGGTAATTACCCATATGAACTCAACGTTTTGCTTATCATGTGTTCTTGGATTACAAGGGTTTAGGGCCTCTGCCATTGAATTTTCTAGAAATAGATGGGAAAGGCGATTTGCTTGAGCTATTGACTGATGGTCATATAAGGTTTTAAGAAAAACGACTAAGACTAACTATGTGATTTTTAGTTCTTGACAAGATTTTCATGAGATAGATAAACTATAAAAGTGGTATTTTTCATGAGGTTTTGGGGATGTTTTGAACAACAATGTGTGCTGGATTATTTTTGTTGGTGGATAAAATTTTACTATTTAGGTTTAAAGGGATAACAAGGTTACTCAACTATTTGTGGTTATTGAATTGGGATTTGTAGTTCCATGTACCTTGCGGCACCGATTAAGAGGCAAGGATTGATGAGAATGGACAGCATGCTCAAAATGGATGCTTTCAAAATTGACAGGTTCATTAAGGGGTCAAAATGAGTTAGGTACCAAATTGGATAAAATTTCGTTATTGAATGTGAGTTTTTGACCGATCGACAAATATGTTTACGCCATTCATACTTAAGAATGTGAGTTTTCCGGTCCTTTGATACTTTCAACACTGATCATCTTCATACGAGAATGCTGGTAAATTTCTAATCTTTTTAAATTTTCAAATTCAATATTCTCATGATCACCCTTTCTTGAACCCTGCATTTGACCGTTTAGCCCCCTATTTATTAAGCATCTTATGTTGAAATTTATTATTTACGAGATCAAAAGTTTGGTGGCTGTTATATACAAAAAAAAATGATTCATAGACCTAAAATATCAACATTAAGATAGACCTTTTCTATCACAGGTACTGCATAACAGCAACAATCGTGCCGGCCACGCTATTCAATGATGATGTCGTTTCTATTCTTGGTATTGAATGCAAAGATAAAGTGACCAAAGGATTCACTGACCAACATACAATACCATGACGACTTTGCGAGACACCAGGAACACCAAAGCTTATGCAGGTGCAATACCCCATGCTGTGAACTCCTGGGTCAAGCGACCTCATCATGAACCGAGAGTTAGGCCCTGATCTCGGAACACTGCTAGCAGCAAACACAACAAAAAGTAGAGTCTAATAGACGACACATATTAGGTTCCTTCTGCAAAACCACAGCTTCTCCGAGGTACTTTACACTTTCCTTAGCATAAGTGAGCTGCAAATAAACATGTTATCAAGGATTTATGCTTTTAATGTTCAGTAACTATGTTGTCCCCTTGCACGAACGCATTTAACAAAAGAGTTTTGTTTCTTAAATAACGTGATACATGGTTTAGATTAGACTCGAATAAAAGAACAAAAACTCCAGTTTTGACTACTTCTATAATGAGAATATATATCTTTTGTCTTGCTATAAATTTACTAAGCTGTCTCATATTCATAGAAAATACAAGGAATTCTATTCATTTATAAAGATATTGTTCGAGCATGAGTAGTTTGAAAAATAATCGCAGCCAAGCGCTAAAAGTATGAAACGTTTTCATTAAAATGGAGTATTTGTTACTTGATTGCGTTAAACGTGAAAGATATATCATAATATTAAAAAAAAATACATGGAGTTTATATAGTTAGCTGCATTTGATTTTTGAGTTATCAAAACTATTATTTATTTAATGGCATATTCCCTTTCTTCTATGGTAACATGCTTATTCCACTTGAAAACATGAATCGATGACATAAAATGAATCAGATACCAAGATTAACCTACATCAAAGGAATACGCTGCTTTTGACTACAAATGACAGAGCACTCATTTTGTTCCAAATTCTGATGTAACCATGTATGAGTTGCACTAGGTTTCGGACAGGTATTAATTTTAAAAGTGAATAGCATTATCCAATACTAAAATAGTGGGTTAGCTATTTTAGTATTTTGTTACAGAGAGATGACAAAGAAAGCTATCATACCCAGTTATATTCTAGGTTGTTTTCAATGATTCTACTATTCTTATTATATACACCTTTTATAATCTCAATCAACTATGACTAATAAGGTTTGATGATGCGTGCTTTGGTAATTTAGGATTATTTAAACTGATCATTTTCTTGAATCTAAGTATACTAAGAGTAGGAATATTACTGCTGATACAAGTTTAATATGCTGAATAATTATGGTGTATAATTATTTTTAGACTATGCTTTCCCCTATTCATTTCTATACTTCTTTTGTTGAACTGATAGTTGATAAACAAATAAAACCACACTTAAGCAGGTTCAAATACCTGGAATCAGTGTATGCAACAACAATCGTCATCAATCCAACATTCCCGGCCATCCAACATGTCAACAGGTAATGTTTGACATCTAACTCCCTTATAGCCCGGAAGATTTTGTTTTTTTAGTATACATACATCTACAAAATCTAAAAGGCGGTATGTGTTTGGCAACAAGCATCCTATTTAAAATGTGGATGCTTGTGTGTTCCGTTCTCTACTACAACTTCAAGGTTTTACCATTAGCCCAGGTTTTAAATGTGGATGCTTGTGTGTTCTGTTCCCAGATATGATCGAAGAAGGAAGGCGATGAGCCACCACCATACGTCAAAAATCACAGCCGCTACCACACATCACCGCATCTCTCACTCCTACACTATGGAGGTGCCCATGTGTTATAAAGAGGCGATTTTTTATGCACTAAAGCAGTAGTGCCAGTGACAAAGAAACTCTTATTTTGATGTAGACTATTAAGCCCAAAACAATGTCTTAGAAACACTTACGAATGTCCGTAACCATATTTTGGTACTTTAAAATAATCTAAAATCCTGTACTTCAAGTCGCGCAACGCGCGACTCTGAATACTACTAGTTATATATAATAAACCAATATAAGTTTAGGTAAGTGAGCAATCTGTTTTTTAGTTTTTCCACCTCTTTCTCCTACTTAATTATGCATACCTATCTTTATTTAAAGATATTACTTCCATAACTTAATTAAGGATACTTATCTTTTAACTAAAGATATTATTCTTTCTATCTTACTTTATATTATACTATTAACCAAATAAATTTAATATAAAACAAATTATTAATACTTTAAATAAACTTATATTTTTACTTAAAAACTTAACCAAATTTAAATTTATGTTAGCTAAAATACTAAAAAAGAAAAATAAAAAATCATAATTGTTTTTATATGTGATATCTTTTCAAATAATTGATGTGATTGGATGGTTGATGATGTGGGTCCTAAAACCCCCACGTGCATAAAGCATTAGGGGTGCCTGACTTAATAAAGCTGGGTAGCTTATACAGGGTAGCATAAGATGCCATAAGAAGCCTTACAGTAGCTTGGGATTGAAAAAGTGAACAATAACTTTATGGAAAAGCCAAAAAGGTATTTTGACTTTTGCTATGGTCAAGGATATTCACATCAAAATAATAAAGCAGCATAAAGCATTAGGGGTGCCTGACTTAATAAAGCTGGGTAGCTTATACAGGGTAGCATAAGATGCCATAAGAGGCCTTACAGTAGCTTGGGATTGAAAAAGTGAACAATAACTTTATGGAAAAGCCAAAAAGGTATTTTGACTTTTGCTATGGTCAAGGATATTCACATCAAACAGCTCAATTCAGACCTCAAAAGTAGCAAAAGGCTGAATCTATACCAAAATGGCAAGACTTCTCTGCGGGGATAAAAAAGAAGGGTCAATGCTTACCAGGTATAGTAGGATGGCTACCCTATGGGAGATCTTGGGCGAGAATTCACTGCCTATATAAGGAGGTCCTTAGAGTTGTAATCCTACACACTCAATTACACTCATTTCTTTCACTCTTATACTCTTTCCTTCATATTTTCCCAACTCTAGATGAATAGCTACTTATTCTCACGCTGAAGTCCAAACGTAGGAGGTCCCCTCCTGCGTTAAGGCTAACGGTGTTTGCTTCTTTGTGCAGATCCATCCAGGAGCATAGGAACCCTCTAAACCTAAAACACCTCTAACCTTAAAACCCGGTAGTTTTCCTTGTTGTAGCAACAAGTGGCGCCCACCGTGGGGCTGTCGCTACTTTGAACAAAATCGTTGGAAGTTTCAGCAGTCCCGTTTGTTCCTAAGTACTCCGTTTTGTGATGACCGGGGGAGATAACCACCCAGACGAGGGTCCCCCCGAAACACCAGCTACCAGTCACACTTCCGGTGATGGAGTAGGCCGAGAGCACCTGGAACTGACGGACCACATGTCGAACCGTCTCTAGGAGACCTGCCCAACTTTAGGACTCCTCAGTCCTCAAGGGTTGTCATTTGTCAACTCATCACCTAGGGACGATGTCTTGTTCCCTGTTGAACGAATGGAAATCACCCTGGAGGGAGTGCGAAGAAATTTCTTGCAACTCCGAGACCTCTTGAACGATTATGTACGGGAGGAAAGGTCTAGAGGTGTAAGGGTCAGGCTTTCCTATGATAAGGAACCTGTTGTAACATCGCGTATTTTTTTTCCCCTAAATTTTTAATTAATAAAAAGAATGTGTTTGTTTTAAACATCTTATGCTAATAATTATTTAATAGCATCATTGGTTTCTCGACGTTTTGCATGTTTAAAAATATTTTTCATAAACATTTTTAACCTCATATGATCATAATATAATAATAATATAGTTTTCATATAAAAATAAAGGCTTAAAAAAAATATATGCTTGGGCCGGGACTCGAACCCGTGCCCAAGACCGGTTCAACACAAGCCACAAACGCACAAACCAACTGAGCCACTTGCCATTTTGTGATGATTTCAGAACCAATTAAAAATAAACACACCCCAAGTCCCTTGGTCAATCTGAGAAGTCAAAACCCATACCCACCGACACTTTGATTCGCGAATTAACGCGCCCAATCTCAATTTTTGGAAACGATTTCGAACAATTAGTGACCGACACAATTATCCTCGTCAATAACAGCTCTTAATCACGCGTAATCTTTCCATAATCGAGCCAATTACGCGTTTATGTTTTAAAGCTTGGTCAACTTTCCAATTCGTTGAATCCGTAGGTGTTAGTATAAATTGAACCATCCCTGAGACCCTAAAGGAGCCGAAAAACACACACACACTCTCAATTTTCCTCTTTCTTTCATTGTTATTCGTGAATCTGATCGTGTTTGACCGGTTTCTTTGACTCGCGATTTGAAGACTTTGCACTCGGGTATGTTCTAATTATTTCCTCTATAGTGTTAATCGGCCCTTTCTCAGTAATAACCCCATGGTGAATCGGGTTAAAATTGAGTAATTGATCCGATTAGAAACTAGGGTTCATAGTGTATATTTTTGGGGAAGAAGACATGAATGAGTTATGATTTAAATCCGATTCGAAATAAAAATAAACACATTCTGATCTATGGATCAGATGGTATGGTCGATTGTTGTTGTTTGTGAACCGGCTTGTGCCTAGATTTAACTGATAAATGAGATTTAACTAACAAACATATAGATTTAACTGAAACCAAACTTAAACGTTCTCAGGGTGTGGCTCATGGCTCAGTTGGTGAGCCACACTTGTGATAAGGCTCCACCCGGTCTCAGACCCGGGTTCGATTCCCCTTGGCAGCGTTTTTTTTTATTTTGTATCTTTCCTTTGTTATTTTATATTAATAATGATATATTATATTTAAAATAGCTAATATGTTTATTAAATTCTACAAAAATTCATTTTATGATATATGACTAATAAACTTTATTATACAACTTTTCTTTTCAGAAAATTTAATTATTTAATATATATAATAAATATTTCAAGTTTATTCAATTATAATTATAGAACTCTATAAATATATCAAAACGATTTTATAAAATTACACAAAAGTTATCCTAGACTTATAAACTAATCTAATTTATAAAACTAAATTTTATTTTCGTAAAATATTAATTTATCTATTTTTAATCAATTTAATCTATTTTAATCGTATTAAATTCATAATAAATCCATTTTTCACTATTTTTATTCCAAAATTTTACAGAAATTATTTCTATTCATTTAGAACAGAAATATAAATTTTGATTTAAAACTTTTATAATTTTAACATTTTTAAATATTAATATTATGTTTTGACAAATAAATATCAATACATTATATATTCATTTATTAAGAAAATAATCTTATAAAAATTATTTTCACATTTACTACATTTTAATACAATTACCTTTAATTAAGATTTGTCAAAATCCTTTTTATTAATTATTTCTTTATTTAATTATGTAATTAACAATTATTTTAAATTAATTATCAATCGATCATCAATCCCCAAATTAGGAACCCTGGAATACCATTAGACTAGAAAACTTAGACTTATTTTATTATCTTGAACTTAGGGTATACTTGGAATCGTTGTGCCACATCTATTCTATATCAAGGGACACAATACTATCATTAAGGTGAGTTTACATAGCCCCTTTTTCCATTTCACTATTTTGGGGTGAAACATGTTACAACATCAATTTACAATTCAATCATAAGTGTCTATGTGTTATTCTATGTTGCATTATGTCTTAAACATTACTAGGGTAAACACATTATTCTAGCATAATCATTAACATTGATCAGCCGACGGTATACAATGATAGATCTATTGGACTGACAATCCCACCCGGATACGTGTACCTCCTACATAGGTAGCGTGGGTGATTGTTATCGAAATCATAACATAATCAGGTGAACCATGAGCGTATGGGATGGACCACAATATTCTAGTCACAAGGTTTGATTATGCACTCGATTTACCTGATAGTATGTTTTCACATATGGACTAGACTTGCCATGACACTCGAATTGTACAACATTCTTATTCAATTATCAAAACCTATGTAATTCTCACCAACTTTTGTTGACCCAAAATATTTTCAAACTTAACATGTTTCAGGTTATAGCTTTGCTTGGGGATTAGAGTCAATGCTTGAAGACTTGTATTTAGTTTTCTCATTTGATGTATAAGTTTCCTTTTAGAACGATTGTATGTAATCCATTTAATTAATTAATGAAACTTATTATTTACCATGAGCTACTGAACAATCATCAATACGTGACATCCCGATATTTCCGCCATCGGTTGGGGTGTTACACCTGTTGTCACCCTTTCCCCCGGACATTCGATGATCGGAACTATTACCCCACCGGTTACTAGACGCCTCAGCACAAACCCTCACCCCTACCTGAACGATCAGGGAGGGATATCCCCAGAAGGAGGCCCCAGCCGTTCTGTACTCTCACCACTACTAGTCTAAGAGTATACGGTAAAGAAACTACTACAAGTCGTCCAGACTCCTATGCCCACTTCAATACCACCCTCCCATGAGGAAGCCTTAAGTTCTTTGCGATTCAAAAGGGGATAGCGGCGCAACTTGTTGCCTGCTTACCCGCCATCTAAATGTAACTTGTTTTGGTTAATAAAAAAAAAGATGTTCAACGTTAAAAAAAATCTCGTTTTAAATAATTGGGCAATTAGGTTTGAAAATAATTATGACTTGATTAATGTTTATGTTATTAGAATATACTATGGGAAAGAATAAAACCATAACATCTTTTTAATGTTTTAGTATCTTTGTTCAATTTTTTGTTAAACGATGCTTAGAACTTTGATATTATTGTATTTAATGTTTGACTCGACCCGAATCGAATCACCGACCCGAATATATAATCCGAAACATAGCTATAGAAAAAAATTTTTAGGTCTCGTCCCGTTATTGGTGATTTCCGATCCCCCGGACCAAAATCTCAAGCTTCGCCACTGACCGAAATCGAACTGATAACCAAGATACTAACCGAATTAACCGACATAAGCAATCGGTTTTGATTTTGGTTTTTTCTAAAACCAAACTTTGGTTATTAGCAGTGGCGAAGCTTGACCTGAGGGTTCGGGGGGTCGGAAGTCACTAGTTTCGGGGGGTCAAAACCCTATATTTCGTAAACGGTCCCGTTATTAAATATCTATCCTAATAGGCCAATACCACTCAAACATTTCGTGTTATTCGCTACCATTGCCCTCGTCTAATTTCTCAATTTTTTTTTTATCAAGTGTTACAGGCCATTAATCTCGAGAGAATTTCGTGATGGAGGTATTGTTGCTAATCATAAATAGGTTATGTTAGATAACATTACTAAAATAATAAAAAAAAAGATATTTTTTATGACAAGTATGATCATTGAAATATAATAAAACATAAGGGCAGAGATAACGTATAAAGCGTCTAAAAATACGAAGCATAAGAAGCCATTTGAGCCATTGGATTTAGGCGGTGGCAAGATGGTAATTAACAGCCTTAATCACACTTCAGTTAACCTAACCAGGGGTAATTTAGGGAAAACGCGTTTTAATTTGCAGAAAAACGTAAGAACAGAGATTCAACAATTGATCGAATCGTAACATCAAAACAAAATTATTTCAACAATTAAGCAAATAATTGAAATCGATTAAATGTTCCGAATCATCAAAACAATCAAAAACATTGATTAGAATCATAAACAGTTAGTGATTTGCAGAAAAAAAGAAAAACAGAACATTGCATTCGATGGTTTAAAATCACATTAATCCTATTCAAAAAACACAATCAACGCATATAATATTAACAAAAACATACAATTTTAATAAATATAATTACAATTACAGAAAAAAATGCATTTCAAAAACATTCAGATTAAGAACACTTGAATACATAAAAACAGACGCACTCATATTTTTAAAGGTGCGTCTAAACAAAATCATTAAAACACTGGGTAAAAAAAATGCATAAAACAAACGCACTCACTGTAAAAATCAGACGCACTCTTATAAAAACAGACGCACTCACTGTAAAAATCAAACGCACTCACAGGTTTATTTCAATTTTATAAAACTGTACATATAATGATTAACATATACAAGTTGCATATCTTATTAATTGTATAAAATAATCAGTAAATCCCTACATGTTTATTTAATTGCTAAAAAACTAAAATATCTTACTGTTTATTAACTATGATTTGATTGGTAATAAATTTAGATAAATCTTGAACTTCAATATTCAACTACCACCTAATTAACTTTCTATTTTTTAGTCTATATATACACTATGATCCAAACATACTGATACAGCAAAAAAAACACAACAAAAAAATGGCTGAAAATCACATTGAAGCAATAAACAACCTTCAGGTCAAAACAGTTGTAATGGTTGACTGTATTTCAGAGGTTAGAGATGACACCAACTCATCTTGTGTGATTCTGGGAGCACAAAATGAGGTTCAGATGCAGTATATGAAGAACCTGGATCTGATAGAAAATCTGATGAAGGAAGAGGAGAAGACACCATTCACACATGCAGCTATTGAGCAACTACACACTCAAGCATCTTTTGACAACCTCATCTCCGAGACACTTAGCAACACACAAACATGCATCCTCAAAAACATGTCAACAAAACAGAAGGCAAGGGATGCACTATTGGGTGGCAAGTGATGGTGGTGGTTATGTGATGGTTTTTTGTGGTGGTTGTTTATATATCTTTTTATTTTGTTCTGTAATGTAGGTGGTTTTTTTTTGTTTTTGATGATGATGGTAATGGTGGTGGTGATGGTAATAGTGGTAGTGATGGTGGTGATGGTAGTAGTGGTGGTGGTGATGGTAGTAGTGGTGGTGGTGATGGTAGTGATAGTGGTGGTGGTGGTGGTGTAATAGTGGTAGTTTCATATGTACTACCTTTTTTTTGGAAATATAATATGAAGTTTTTAGTTATTTTTAAAACAGACGCATTCATTATATAAACAGACGCATTTGTATAAAAAATAAAAAGTAACTAAAATAAAAACCATGAAACAGACGCATTTGTCTAAAATAAAAACATTCAGACGCACTCATGTCTAAAAAAGTTTACAAATGTCCACTGCAAACTATCTAACACAACTCCTCATCATCATCAGAAACTTCTAAATCTCTTCATTATCATCAACATCATCTTCAGCAAATTGATCATCTTGTTCGCCTTGCGTCTGCGTCGTCTGCGTTGAAGCACCCTCTTTGGCATGTTTTCGTCGATCATGGCCACTTTCTCCACATATTGCACATTTCCTCTTTCTTTTGCCGGATCGACTAACCTTTACTTCCTTGCTGGACTTTATTCGCTTCTGCTTGCCACGTCCTTTGTTCTTTATACCATTCGGAAGCCGAATAGTGGGTTCAGCATTTGATGGTTTCTCATAACCAAGAAGAGAAGCATACCTGTCATGCTTACTCTGATGACTAGGTCTCTTAAACCTGCCCTCATCAACCTTATTAACCATCTCTTTGATTTTATCATTAACCACAGTTAACTCAGCTAAATCTGAAATTAGAGAGTTTGCAAGATATTCACCACCCAAAACGATCTCCCGTGCAATACGCCTTGCTTCTTTCGTCTTGTCATCACCAAACTCTCCTGTTTCAAATGAATACTTGATTTCATTTGGAACAACATCTTTTGTCCACCTCTTCAGAATGTATCTTTTCAGGAATCTATACACTTTCATCAACCTTAATATGAAAAAAATATGCCTACACAAAAGCCCGTACTGCTCAAACCTCCTACATGTACATAATGTAGTCACATCCTCAACACCATCAACAAGTTCCTTTTTGAACAGAACCTGTAAAAAAGGATAAAAAACAATAATGTGCAGTTTGGACGCACTCATTAATAGAACAGAAGCATTCATTGTAAAACAAACAAAAAAACAATAATGTGCAGTTTGGACGCACTCATTAACATAATAGACGCATTCATTTGTTAAAAACACCAAAAAAAAAAAAACAAATACCTCAATAAAGCCTTGTCCCTGTGCTTGTGGATCATCAACATATAGGAATTAATGTTACTAGCTTATGTTCCTCATGCCTCCTTCAACCCATGACCACACTGTCTATCAAAGTCTTTGGTTTGGTCTAGCCAATCAGAGTCTAATGTGAGTTCTTTTTTTTTACGACGAGTTTCAACTTTACTGGTGTTTAATTGCACTCCCATTTCGGGGAACCTACCGCTAGGGATGTTCAAAAATATCCGAATCCGAAAATCCGATCCGAAATATCCGATATCCGAATCCGAAACTACCCGAAAAACCGGATATCCGAAATTTCGGATATCCGAAATTCGGATATCCGAATTTTCGGATTCGGATAGTGATTTTGAAAATTTTCGGATATTTCGGATATCCGAAAATATCCGAAAACTTATAATAAAATTTTATCGGATATCCGAAATATCCAAATATCCGAAAATATCCGAAAATATCCAAAAATATCCGAAAATATCCAAAATATCAGAAAATATCCGAAAAATATCCAAAAAAATATCCGAAAAATATCCGAAACTATCCGAAATATTCGAAAATTTATATGTAAAACATATAAAATAAAATATATTATAATAAAATCGGATATTCGGATATCCGAATCACTATCCGATCGGATATCCGAAATTTCGGATATCCGAAATTCGGATATCCGAAATTTCGGATACGGATTCGGATAGTGAAATCAGCTATCCGAAATTCGGATATCCGAATTTTCGGATATCCGGTTTTGAACACCCCTACCTACCGCCCCACTATGGTCAGACTATGTTGTCTTAACAGTACCTATGCTGACATCAGAGTTTGCCCTGGCGTACACTGAAAAATCCCCACAGAGCCATGCAAGATGCTTCTCGTAAAAGTCGAGCCTGAGTCTCATATGTAAAATCAGGATGCCTCAACCATATTGCCATAATACCATCGGCTATTGTGAGATTTTTTTAAGAAATATAAAATGTTTAAATAATTGGTAGGTGGGGTGAATTATTATCATTCATCTCAGGTTTGGTCCAAAGTATCAAAGTGACTAGTCCCTGCTATCTTTCCCAAATTTCAAATTTCAATCAATCCCCTCCTTCCCCGACCACTCGAGATGGTCTAAATCATAAAGCAAAAAGTGAACTATGGCTGATGCTTTGACCACTTTAGAAATCTTGGCTTTAAAAAACAACCTTTTGTTTTCCTCTACAACCCAAACCCAGCACCACCACTTAACATCTCCACCAACCACCATATGTAGACACTCCCCACACGTGAGTTTTCCGGCAACACCTAGTTTCATATACAACGATTATGACTGAGGTAATATAAACCACAACCCATGACTTTATTAGTATTCCATGTATGTATACGCTTAAATTTCTTTATCATGGGTTCCTCGATTATGTGTTTCTATGTATACGTTTAAATTTCTTGAATGAGGTAATATATAGAACTAAAATAATGTTTGGATCTAGGAAACTAAAAGCTCGGTCTATTTGTAAGTGAATACACAAGTTTTTAGTTTAAGCTACTTTAAAGCTTACAATTTTACCTGTTTGTTCTTACAAAAAGTTCAACCAAGTTCCGTATCAGCTTAAAAGTTTTGAAAATAAATCCATTGATTACCAGTTTGGCTAATTAATTCTTAACTCACTTATATTTAGTTAGGGTCATCATTTTGTGGCTGTCACATTTCTGCAATTAAACTTTGGGTTTAAATCTAAGGTAACCAATGGTGATTATAATCGAACCCTTACTCATGAATTTCACTTTTGATTATAATCGAACCCTTACTCATGAATTTCACTTTTTAGATGAAGATCTCAACTTTTTTTTATTAATTTCACACCAGTACGTTCTAAATGAGAATTTATCATTTATCAATAAATATGTAAGGTATACTTAAATAATAAAAAATGTATATAGAAGTTTAAAAGTTTATACGTTGGCTAAATCGTTAGAACTTGTAATGTAAAATGTTCATTAATATCTAATTTTGCAAATAACCTAGGCGCACATTTTTTCTTTAATATAAAAAGTGTTATTTTAAAAACGAAAGACCAATTTTATATTAAAATTTTAATTTTAATTTGAGTCTAAGTTATTTGCAAAAATATCGGATATTTTCGGATATTTTTGGATATTTTCGGATATTTGGATATTTCGGATATCCGATAAAATTTTATTATAAGTTTTCGGATATTTTCGGATATCCGAAATATCCGAAAATTTTCAAAATCACTATCCGAATCCGAATCCGAAAATTCGGATATCCGAATTTCGGATATCCGAAATTTCGGATATCCGGTTTTTCGGGTAGTTTCGGATTCGGATATCGGATATTTCGGATCGGATTTTCGGATTCGGATATTTTTGAACACCCCTAGCGGTAGGTTCCCCGAAATGGGAGTGCAATTAAACACCAGTAAAGTTGAAACTCGTCGTAAAAAAAAAAAGAACTCACATTAGACTCTGATTGGCTAGACCAAACCAAAGACTTTGATAGACAGTGTGGTCATGGGTTGAAGGAGGCATGAGGAACATAAGCTAGTAACATTAATTCCTATATGTTGATGATCCACAAGCACAGGGACAAGGCTTTATTGAGGTATTTGTTTTTTTTGGTGTTTTTAACAAATGAATGCGTCTATTATGTTAATGAGTGCGTCCAAACTGCACATTATTGTTTTTTTGTTTGTTTTACAATGAATGCTTCTGTTCTATTAACGAGTGCGTCCAAACTGCACATTATTGTTTTTTATCCTTTTTTACAGGTTCTGTTCAAAAAGGAACTTGTTGATGGTGTTGAGGATGTGACTACATTATGTACATGTAGGAGGTTTGAGCAGTACAGGCTTTTGTGTAGGCATATTTTTTTCATATTAAGGTTGATGAAAGTGTATAGATTCCTGAAAAGATACATTCTGAAGAGGTGGACAAAAGATGTTGTTCCAAATGAAATCAAGTATTCATTTGAAACAGGAGAGTTTGGTGATGACAAGACGAAAGAAGCAAGGCGTATTGCACGGGAGATCGTTTTGGGTGGTGAATATCTTGCAAACTCTCTAATTTCAGATTTAGCTGAGTTAACTGTGGTTAATGATAAAATCAAAGAGATGGTTAAGAAGGTTGATGAGGGCAGGTTTAAGAGACCTAGTCATCAGAGTAAGCATGACAGGTATGCTTCTCTTCTTGGTTATGAGAAACCATCAAATGCTGAACCCACTATTCGGCTTCCGAATGGTATAAAGAACAAAGGACGTGGCAAGCAGAAGCGAATAAAGTCCAGCAAGGAAGTAAAGGTTAGTCGATCCGGCAAAAGAAAGAGGAAATGTGCAATATGTGGAGAAAGTGGCCATGATCGACGAAAACATGCCAAAGAGGGTGCTTCAACGCAGACGACGCAGACGCAATGCGAACAAGATGATCAATTTGCTGAAGATGATGTTGATGATAATGAAGAGATTTAGAAGTTTCTGATGATGATGAGGAGTTGTGTTAGATAGTTTGCAGTGGACATTTGTCAACCTTTTTAGACATGAGTGCGTCTGAATGTTTTTATTTTTGACAAATGCGTCTGTTTCATGGTTTTTATTTTAGTTACTTTTTATTTTTTATACAAATGCGTCTGTTTATATAATGAATGCGTCTGTTTTAAAAATAACTAAAAACTTCATATTATATTTCCAAAAAAAGGTAGTACATATGAAACTACCACTATTACACCACCACCACCACTATCACTACCATCACCACCACCACTACTACCATCACCACCATCACTACCACTATTACCATCACCACCACCATTACCATCATCATCAAAAACAAAAAAAATACCACCAACCAAACCACCTACATTACAGAACAAAATAAAAAGATATATAAACAACCACCACAAAAAACCATCACATAACCACCACCATCACTTGCCACCCAATATTGCATCCCTTGCCTTCTGTTTTGTTGACATGTTTTTGAGGATGCATGTTTGTGTGTTGCTAAGTGTCTCGGAGATGAGGTTGTCAAAAGATGCTTGAGTGTGTAGTTGCTCAATAGCTGCATGTGTGAATGGTGTCTTCTCCTCTTCCTTCATCAGATTTTCTATCAGATCCAGGTTCTTCATATACTGCATCTGAACCTCATTTTGTGCTCCCAGAATCACACAAGATGAGTTGGTGTCATCTCTAACCTCTGAAATACAGTCAACCATTACAACTGTTTTGACCTGAAGGTTGTTTATTGCTTCAATGTGATTTTCAGCCATTTTTTTGTTGTGTTTTTTTGCTGTATCAGTATGTTTGGATCATAGTGTATATATAGACTAAAAAATAGAAAGTTAATTAGGTGGTAGTTGAATATTGAAGTTCAAGATTTATCTAAATTTATTACCAATCAAATCATAGTTAATAAACAGTAAGATTTTTTAGTTTTTTAGCAATTAAATAAACATGTAGGGATTTACTGATTATTTTATACAATTAATAAGATATGCAACTTGTATATGTTAATCATTACATGTACAGTTTTATAAAATTGAAATAAACCTGTGAGTGCGTTTGATTTTTACAGTGAGTGCGTCTGTTTTTATAAGAGTGCGTCTGATTTTTACAGTGAGTGCGTTTGTTTTATGCATTTTTTTTACCCAGTGTTTTAATGATTTTGTTTAGACGCACCTTTAAAAATATGAGTGCGTCTGTTTTTATGTATTCAAGTGTTCTTAATCTGAATGTTTTTTAAATGCATTTTTTTCTGTAATTGTAATTATATTTATTAAAATTGTATGTTTTTGTTAATATTATATGCGTTGATTGTGTTTTTTGAATAGGATTAATGTGATTTTAAACCATCGAATGCAATGCTCTGTTTTTCTTTTTTTTCTGCAAATCACTAACTGTTTATGATTCTAATCAATGTTTTTGATTGTTTTGATGATTCGGAACATTTAATCGATTTCAATTATTTGCTTAATTGTTGAAATAATTTTGTTTTGATGTTACGATTCGATCAATTGTTGAATCTCTGTTCTTACGTTTTTCTGCAAATTAAAACGCGTTTTCCCTAAATTACCCCTGGTTAGGTTAACTGAAGTGTGATTAAGGCTGTTAATTACCATCTTGCCACCGCCTAAATCCAATGGCTCAAATGGCTTCTTATGCTTCGTATTTTTAGACGCTTTATACGTTATCTCTGCCCTTATGTTTTATTATATTTCAATGATCATACTTGTCATAAAAAATATCTTTTTTTTTATTATTTTAGTAATGTTATCTAACATAACCTATTTATGATTAGCAACAATACCTCCATCACGAAATTCTCTCGAGATTAATGGCCTGTAACACTTGATAAAAAAAAAATTGAGAAATTAGACGAGGGCAATGGTAGCGAATAACACGAAATGTTTGAGTGGTATTGGCCTATTAGGATAGATATTTAATAACGGGACCGTTTACGAAATATAGGGTTTTGACCCCCCGAAACTAGTGACTTCCGACCCCCCGAACCCTCAGGTCAAGCTTCGCCACTGCTAATAACCAAAGTTTGGTTTTAGAAAAAACCAAAATCAAAACCGATTGCTTATGTCGGTTAATTCGGTTAGTATGTTGGTTATCAGTTCGATTTCGGTCAGTGGCGAAGCTTGAGATTTTGGTCCGGGGGATCGGAAATCACCAATAACGGGACGAGACCTAAAATTTTTTTTCTATAGCTATGTTTCGGATTATATGTTCGGGTCGGTGATTCGATTCGGGTCGAGTCAAACATTAAATACAATAATATCAAAGTTCTAAGCATCGTTTAACAAAAAATTGAACAAAGATACTAAAACATTAAAAAGATGTTATGGTTTTATTCTTTCCCATAGTATAATCTAATAACATAAACATTAATCAAGTCATAATTATTTTCAAACCTAATTGCCCAATTATTTAAAAAGAGATTTTTTTTAACGTTGAACATCTTTTTTTTTATTAACCAAAACAAGTTACATTTAGATGGCGGGTAAGCAGGCAACAAGTTGCGCCGCTATCCCCTTTTGAATCGCAAAGAACTTAAGGCTTCCTCATGGGAGGGTGGTATTGAAGTGGGCATAGGATTCTGGACGACTTGTAGTAGTTTCTCTACCGTATACTCTTAGACTAGTGGTGAGAGTACAGAACGGCTGGGGCCTCCTTCTGGGGATATCCCTCCCTGATCGTTCAGGTAGGGGTGAGGGTTTGTGCTGAGGCGTCTAGTAACCGGTGGGGTAATAGTTCCGATCATCGAATGTCCGGGGGAAAGGGTGACAACAGGTGTAACACCCCAACCGATGGCGGAAACATCGGGATGTCACGTATTGATGATTGTTCAGTAGCTCATGGTAAATAATAAGTTTCATTAATTAATTAAATGGATTACATACAATCGTTCTAAAAGGAAACTTATACATCAAATGAGAAAACTAAATACAAGTCTTCAAGCATTGACTCTAATCCCCAAGCAAAGCTATAACCTGAAACATGTTAAGTTTGAAAATATTTTGGGTCAACAAAAGTTGGTGAGAATTACATAGGTTTTGATAATTGAATAAGAATGTTGTACAATTCGAGTGTCATGGCAAGTCTAATCCATATGTGAAAACATACTATCAGGTAAATCGAGTGCATAATCAAACCTTGTGACTAGAATATTGTGGTTCATCCCATACGCTCATGGTTCACCTGATTATGTTATGATTTCGATAACAATCACCCACGCTACCTATGTAGGAGGTACACGTATCCGGGTGGGATTGTCAGTCCAATAGATCTATCATTGTATACCGTCGGCTGATCAATGTTAATGATTATGCTAGAATAATGTGTTTACCCTAGTAATGTTTAAGACATAATGCAACATAGAATAACACATAGACACTTATGATTGAATTGTAAATTGATGTTGTAACATGTTTCACCCCAAAATAGTGAAATGGAAAAAAGGGCTATGTAAACTCACCTTAATGATAGTATTGTGTCCCTTGATATAGAATAGATGTGGCACAACGATTCCAAGTATACCCTAAGTTCAAGATAATAAAATAAGTCTAAGTTTTCTAGTTTAATGGTATTCTAGGGTTCCTAATTTGGGGATTGATGATCGATTGATAATTAATTTAAAATAATTGTTAATTACATAATTAAATAAAGAAATAATTAATAAAAAGGATTTTGACAAATCTTAATTAAAGGTAATTGTATTAAAATGTAGTAAATGTGAAAATAATTTTTATAAGATTATTTTCTTAATAAATGAATATATAATGTATTGATATTTATTTGTCAAAACATAATATTAATATTTAAAAATGTTAAAATTATAAAAGTTTTAAATCAAAATTTATATTTCTGTTCTAAATGAATAGAAATAATTTCTGAAAAGAAAAGTTGTATAATAAAGTTTATTAGTCATATATCATAAAATGAATTTTTGTAGAATTTAATAAACATATTAGCTATTTTAAATATAATATATCATTATTAATATAAAATAACAAAGGAAAGATACAAAATAAAAAAAAACGCTGCCAAGGGGAATCGAACCCGGGTCTGAGACCGGGTGGAGCCTTATCACAAGTGTGGCTCACCAATTGAGCCATGAGCCACACCCTGAGAACGTTTAAGTTTGGTTTCAGTTAAATCTATATGTTTGTTAGTTAAATCTCATTTATCAGTTAAATCTAGGCACAAGCCGGTTCACAAACAACAACAATCGACCATACCATCTGATCCATAGATCAGAATGTGTTTATTTTTATTTCGAATCGGATTTAAATCATAACTCATTCATGTCTTCTTCCCCAAAAATATACACTATGAACCCTAGTTTCTAATCGGATCAATTACTCAATTTTAACCCGATTCACCATGGGGTTATTACTGAGAAAGGGCCGATTAACACTATAGAGGAAATAATTAGAACATACCCGAGTGCAAAGTCTTCAAATCGCGAGTCAAAGAAACCGGTCAAACACGATCAGATTCACGAATAACAATGAAAGAAAGAGGAAAATTGAGAGTGTGTGTGTGTTTTTCGGCTCCTTTAGGGTCTCAGGGATGGTTCAATTTATACTAACACCTACGGATTCAACGAATTGGAAAGTTGACCAAGCTTTAAAACATAAACGCGTAATTGGCTCGATTATGGAAAGATTACGCGTGATTAAGAGCTGTTATTGACGAGGATAATTGTGTCGGTCACTAATTGTTCGAAATCGTTTCCAAAAATTGAGATTGGGCGCGTTAATTCGCGAATCAAAGTGTCGGTGGGTATGGGTTTTGACTTCTCAGATTGACCAAGGGACTTGGGGTGTGTTTATTTTTAATTGGTTCTGAAATCATCACAAAATGGCAAGTGGCTCAGTTGGTTTGTGCGTTTGTGGCTTGTGTTGAACCGGTCTTGGGCACGGGTTCGAGTCCCGGCCCAAGCATATATTTTTTTTAAGCCTTTATTTTTATATGAAAACTATATTATTATTATATTATGATCATATGAGGTTAAAAATGTTTATGAAAAATATTTTTAAACATGCAAAACGTCGAGAAACCAATGATGCTATTAAATAATTATTAGCATAAGATGTTTAAAACAAACACGTTCTTTTTATTAATTAAAAATTTAGGGGAAAAAAAATACGCGATGTTACAACAGGTTCCTTATCATAGGAAAGCCTGACCCTTACACCTCTAGACCTTTCCTCCCGTACATAGTCGTTCAAGAGGTCTCGGAGTTGCAAGAAATTTCTTCGCACTCCCTCCAGGGTGATTTCCATTCGTTCAACAGGGAACAAGACATCGTCCCTAGGTGATGAGTTGACAAATGACAACCCTTGAGGACTGAGGAGTCCTAAAGTTGGGCAGGTCTCCTAGAGACGGTTCGACATGTGGTCCGTCAGTTCCAGGTGCTCTCGGCCTACTCCATCACCGGAAGTGTGACTGGTAGCTGGTGTTTGGGGGGGACCCTCGTCTGGGTGGTTATCTCCCCCGGTCATCACAAAACGGAGTACTTAGGAACAAACGGGACTGCTGAAACTTCCAACGATTTTGTTCAAAGTAGCGACAGCCCCACGGTGGGCGCCACTTGTTGCTACAACAAGGAAAACTACCGGGTTTTAAGGTTAGAGGTGTTTTAGGTTTAGAGGGTTCCTATGCTCCTGGATGGATCTGCACAAAGAAGCAAACACCGTTAGCCTTAACGCAGGAGGGGACCTCCTACGTTTGGACTTCAGCGTGAGAATAAGTAGCTATTCATCTAGAGTTGGGAAAATATGAAGGAAAGAGTATAAGAGTGAAAGAAATGAGTGTAATTGAGTGTGTAGGATTACAACTCTAAGGACCTCCTTATATAGGCAGTGAATTCTCGCCCAAGATCTCCCATAGGGTAGCCATCCTACTATACCTGGTAAGCATTGACCCTTCTTTTTTATCCCCGCAGAGAAGTCTTGCCATTTTGGTATAGATTCAGCCTTTTGCTACTTTTGAGGTCTGAATTGAGCTGTTTGATGTGAATATCCTTGACCATAGCAAAAGTCAAAATACCTTTTTGGCTTTTCCATAAAGTTATTGTTCACTTTTTCAATCCCAAGCTACTGTAAGGCCTCTTATGGCATCTTATGCTACCCTGTATAAGCTACCCAGCTTTATTAAGTCAGGCACCCCTAATGCTTTATGCTGCTTTATTATTTTGATGTGAATATCCTTGACCATAGCAAAAGTCAAAATACCTTTTTGGCTTTTCCATAAAGTTATTGTTCACTTTTTCAATCCCAAGCTACTGTAAGGCCTCTTATGGCATCTTATGCTACCCTGTATAAGCTACCCAGCTTTATTAAGTCAGGCACCCCTAATGCTTTATGCACGTGGGGGTTTTAGGACCCACATCATCAACCATCCAATCACATCAATTATTTGAAAAGATATCACATATAAAAACAATTATGATTTTTTATTTTTCTTTTTTAGTATTTTAGCTAACATAAATTTAAATTTGGTTAAGTTTTTAAGTAAAAATATAAGTTTATTTAAAGTATTAATAATTTGTTTTATATTAAATTTATTTGGTTAATAGTATAATATAAAGTAAGATAGAAAGAATAATATCTTTAGTTAAAAGATAAGTATCCTTAATTAAGTTATGGAAGTAATATCTTTAAATAAAGATAGGTATGCATAATTAAGTAGGAGAAAGAGGTGGAAAAACTAAAAAACAGATTGCTCACTTACCTAAACTTATATTGGTTTATTATATATAACTAGTAGTATTCAGAGTCGCGCGTTGCGCGACTTGAAGTACAGGATTTTAGATTATTTTAAAGTACCAAAATATGGTTACGGACATTCGTAAGTGTTTCTAAGACATTGTTTTGGGCTTAATAGTCTACATCAAAATAAGAGTTTCTTTGTCACTGGCACTACTGCTTTAGTGCATAAAAAATCGCCTCTTTATAACACATGGGCACCTCCATAGTGTAGGAGTGAGAGATGCGGTGATGTGTGGTAGCGGCTGTGATTTTTGACGTATGGTGGTGGCTCATCGCCTTCCTTCTTCGATCATATCTGGGAACAGAACACACAAGCATCCACATTTAAAACCTGGGCTAATGGTAAAACCTTGAAGTTGTAGTAGAGAACGGAACACACAAGCATCCACATTTTAAATAGGATGCTTGTTGCCAAACACATACCGCCTTTTAGATTTTGTAGATGTATGTATACTAAAAAAACAAAATCTTCCGGGCTATAAGGGAGTTAGATGTCAAACATTACCTGTTGACATGTTGGATGGCCGGGAATGTTGGATTGATGACGATTGTTGTTGCATACACTGATTCCAGGTATTTGAACCTTCTTAAGTGTGGTTTTATTTGTTTATCAACTATCAGTTCAACAAAAGAAGTATAGAAATGAATAGGGGAAAGCATAGTCTAAAAATAATTATACACCATAATTATTCAGCATATTAAACTTGTATCAGCAGTAATATTCCTACTCTTAGTATACTTAGATTCAAGAAAATGATCAGTTTAAATAATCCTAAATTACCAAAGCACGCATCATCAAACCTTATTAGTCATAGTTGATTGAGATTATAAAAGGTGTATATAATAAGAATAGTAGAATCATTGAAAACAACCTAGAATATAACTGGGTATGATAGCTTTCTTTGTCATCTCTCTGTAACAAAATACTAAAATAGCTAACCCACTATTTTAGTATTGGATAATGCTATTCACTTTTAAAATTAATACCTGTCCGAAACCTAGTGCAACTCATACATGGTTACATCAGAATTTGGAACAAAATGAGTGCTCTGTCATTTGTAGTCAAAAGCAGCGTATTCCTTTGATGTAGGTTAATCTTGGTATCTGATTCATTTTATGTCATCGATTCATGTTTTCAAGTGGAATAAGCATGTTACCATAGAAGAAAGGGAATATGCCATTAAATAAATAATAGTTTTGATAACTCAAAAATCAAATGCAGCTAACTATATAAACTCCATGTATTTTTTTTTAATATTATGATATATCTTTCACGTTTAACGCAATCAAGTAACAAATACTCCATTTTAATGAAAACGTTTCATACTTTTAGCGCTTGGCTGCGATTATTTTTCAAACTACTCATGCTCGAACAATATCTTTATAAATGAATAGAATTCCTTGTATTTTCTATGAATATGAGACAGCTTAGTAAATTTATAGCAAGACAAAAGATATATATTCTCATTATAGAAGTAGTCAAAACTGGAGTTTTTGTTCTTTTATTCGAGTCTAATCTAAACCATGTATCACGTTATTTAAGAAACAAAACTCTTTTGTTAAATGCGTTCGTGCAAGGGGACAACATAGTTACTGAACATTAAAAGCATAAATCCTTGATAACATGTTTATTTGCAGCTCACTTATGCTAAGGAAAGTGTAAAGTACCTCGGAGAAGCTGTGGTTTTGCAGAAGGAACCTAATATGTGTCGTCTATTAGACTCTACTTTTTGTTGTGTTTGCTGCTAGCAGTGTTCCGAGATCAGGGCCTAACTCTCGGTTCATGATGAGGTCGCTTGACCCAGGAGTTCACAGCATGGGGTATTGCACCTGCATAAGCTTTGGTGTTCCTGGTGTCTCGCAAAGTCGTCATGGTATTGTATGTTGGTCAGTGAATCCTTTGGTCACTTTATCTTTGCATTCAATACCAAGAATAGAAACGACATCATCATTGAATAGCGTGGCCGGCACGATTGTTGCTGTTATGCAGTACCTGTGATAGAAAAGGTCTATCTTAATGTTGATATTTTAGGTCTATGAATCATTTTTTTTTGTATATAACAGCCACCAAACTTTTGATCTCGTAAATAATAAATTTCAACATAAGATGCTTAATAAATAGGGGGCTAAACGGTCAAATGCAGGGTTCAAGAAAGGGTGATCATGAGAATATTGAATTTGAAAATTTAAAAAGATTAGAAATTTACCAGCATTCTCGTATGAAGATGATCAGTGTTGAAAGTATCAAAGGACCGGAAAACTCACATTCTTAAGTATGAATGGCGTAAACATATTTGTCGATCGGTCAAAAACTCACATTCAATAACGAAATTTTATCCAATTTGGTACCTAACTCATTTTGACCCCTTAATGAACCTGTCAATTTTGAAAGCATCCATTTTGAGCATGCTGTCCATTCTCATCAATCCTTGCCTCTTAATCGGTGCCGCAAGGTACATGGAACTACAAATCCCAATTCAATAACCACAAATAGTTGAGTAACCTTGTTATCCCTTTAAACCTAAATAGTAAAATTTTATCCACCAACAAAAATAATCCAGCACACATTGTTGTTCAAAACATCCCCAAAACCTCATGAAAAATACCACTTTTATAGTTTATCTATCTCATGAAAATCTTGTCAAGAACTAAAAATCACATAGTTAGTCTTAGTCGTTTTTCTTAAAACCTTATATGACCATCAGTCAATAGCTCAAGCAAATCGCCTTTCCCATCTATTTCTAGAAAATTCAATGGCAGAGGCCCTAAACCCTTGTAATCCAAGAACACATGATAAGCAAAACGTTGAGTTCATATGGGTAATTACCTTCATTAGCTATTAGGGGCACTTACATAAATCCAAATAGAAGAACCATGAGCGACGTTAACTGTAGTTCAAAAAGCAAATCAATTCAGATAATAAGATAAGAGATGTACAGTTGAAAAGAAAGAGAGTCAAACTCGACAAATTCGTGCTTTTTTTTTTATTTTCACTTCAAAGCCAATATACTATCACAACATAATTTCTGACGCTGATGTGTAGCTTTTCGAGTCGCCACTGTTCGTTGTTCCGATTGATTTTGCTCTACTGTTTGTACTACATGCAGGATGTAACAGCAGTTAATAAACAGGATATATGAACATTAAACAATTAAAAGAACAGAGGTTAAAAAAAACACAACCGTGAAATCGCCATCTGATCAAACACCTACACTACACCTAAAACATGACAAATCACCAGGAACTTCCTAGATCAAACACGTACACCACACCTAAAACAGGGCAAATCACCAGGAACTTCCTATAAACAAAACAATGCGTAAAGCACATCAGCCAAAAAACCTGATAGAAAACATAACCGTGAAATCGGCATTTGATCAAACACTTACACTACACCCAAAACAGGGGAAATAATACATTTAAGACTTCCAAGCACTGAGAAACCAGCCTTCAAAACCACAACCATTAAATCGGCATTTCATCAAACAAACACCTAGACTACACCTGAAACAGGACAAATCATACAGTTAAAAGTTGAAAAAACAGATAAATCCGCCTTAAACGCTGCTGCACAACTACATTACAAATTAAGAGATCCTCTTTTGTGAAGGAAAACATTAAAGTTGGTCATAAAACGATTGACATGTTAAAACAGAACACATCCTAAGATCACCGGTAACTACTTATCGACCGCCATAAATTCAATACAATAACCCTTTTGGTGAAGTCATTCAAGTTAAAGAATCCAAAACAAAACACATCGACACGGTGTTCATCCTTTTGAGTAATTGGAGCTGATCGGAAGCTCAATATTAGTAAAACAATTTCTATGCTAGATAAAAATAACACACATAAACACCTCAACTCAAAATATACACTTACCAACACGCTACATTTTGTTCAATTAAACAATCTCTACGCTAGATAAAATTACACATATAAACGCTTCAATTCAAAATATACACTGATCAATACACTACATATTGTTCAAATTAAACAGTCTATATGTTATAAACACTTAAATTCCAAATATAAACTTATCAATAAACTACATTTTCTTCAAATTATGTATCCTTAATAATGATCCAAATGCTTATAAAATCACTAAGTTCATCATCATAGGGTTATATTTGCATATAAAATCACTAACTTAATCATCAGAGGGTTATATCTGCAAACGACATAAAATAATCGAAAAACATCTCAGATCTAAAGTGAACAATATAAAAAAATGAAATGATACGGATTGCATAAACATAGGGTTTGAAGCGAGTAATATTAGAACTGACCATAGATGGGCTTTGCCTCGATCCAAAACTGACCGGCGACCACCACCAACAGCTGAAATCACTGCTCCCAAACATCTCGAATAATGCATTAGAAACCCGATTCGGTTTATATAATCAGAAAGTAGATGTGTTTTACCTTAATAATCGGAACCAAACACATGCAGCGAATGGTCAGTTGGTCACCGGTTTACTTGAAGGTGAATCTGACAACAATTAAAGGTTGATGCCATTTTAAGTGTGGAGTGTGATGAGAGTATTAGGATAATAGGATTAGTATTAGAAGATATGTTAGTGATTTGTTTGATTATTGAATGTGTTAAAGAGGGAAAAGGGGAAAGAAAGGTATGTAACAGAGGGTCGGCTGGAGTGGTGTCGCCGGAGCTCCACCGAGGTCCTGTCGGTTCTCTCTCACACTTTTAACAGAATATGTGGTGTGTGTGTGTTAGTGAGCAGGCAAATGGATAGTGTTGGCAGCCGAAGTATGTGTGTGTGTGTGATAGAGAGAAAAGCTTGAAAGAGGTGAACAAATTGTAGAGAGAGAGAGAGGTGGTGGAAGTAATGAGTAGGCAGGGTGGTGTGGATGTGTAAGAAGAGAGAGAGAGAGCGCAGAGAAGTGGAGAGGGAAGAAGGTGGTGATACGTGGTGAAGGTGGTGATACCTGGTGAGTTGATGAGATGCCAACTCACAAAGTTAATAAAAAATTATTAAAAGTACTGTTCAATTTTTTCACTGTTCAATTTGTGTGTGTTATATGTTTGTGGTATTAATATACTTAAATAATAGATAGTAGATGTGATTTATATGTTGGTATACTTTTTAGTATAAACATGAAGACTAAAATCAATATTTTATAGACTAAAGTAATAACTATTTATTGCTCGGAAAAACATGAAACTACATACATACACAATTTATACCATGCGTTAGAGACCCAGGGGTACTCCACTTATTTTTTTTTTTCATTTTATTGATTTCTAACAATCATGCACTGCCACATCACTTCACTGAAGCAGTTTTTTTAGGCAGTACTTCACTAATTTGTTTATGAGAAAGTATACGGTACAAAAAATCTTAACATACAAAGTGTAGGAAGCCACCACATATTGACACGTGTAAACCCTAGTTAACTCCAACTAACCCAATCCTGATTGATTAAAAGGGTAAAAGGGTACAACTGCTACATCTCCTCCTCCTTTTAAGCAAATGTTTATTCTAACTTCATCAATCGAGATCTGACCACCACCACCACCACCATCATCATCACCTACTGCAACAAGTCAAACGGTGAAATTTCACTTTTGGGGAAGCAACTTGCCAAACGGCGAATAACGGAAGCGAAACTGTTTCATAAATCTAAATTTTAGGAGCCATTAAATTGTTGTTTTCTTAAATATTGAAGATATTGGAAACAGAGAAAACATGTGGCTCTAAATCACTTGTGGATAAACATGAATGTGAAAGCTTAATGGAGAACATGTGCGTCAGACATTGGCAAAAGTAATTTAAAGTGCGTCCAAATTGTGAAGGTGATTGGACACGTGCGTTTAAAATTTTGTAAAAGGTGCGTTTTGATTTCGTTAAAGGTGTTTTCAAATTATTGAAGGTGCTTTCAATTTGTTAAGGGTGCGTCTCAATTTTTTCCAATTTTTTCAAAGGTGCGTTTAAAAACATACAACGTGCGTTCAAAAAAATTAGAGAAAACTCTGCAAGAGTGGTCCAACTGTCTAAAACCTAAACGTGCATCCAAAAATATCTGCAAGTGCGTCAAAAAAAAAAAACTAACGTGCGTCCAAAAAAATTAATATGCATAAGTATGAACCAGTGAACTTTAAACGCACTTTATACTTTAACACATATATTAAATAGAAACTGTTTATCAGTTAATTATCTTCATCGTCTGAAACTTTTTTGAAAGCCATTTTTTTTTCTTTAATTCTTCTTCTATTATCAAAATCGTAAGTTTCTGTGAATAATACATGCGTTGATAGTGATTTTTGAACATGAGTAGACTGATTTTATCAATTGATTTGTAATACTATGTTTTTCTTATTTTTCTGCAAATACATTTAGATTTGATTGTAATCGAATATTTTTGAATGTTTAATCATTCTGAACGTTTAATTGAATTGAAACGATGAAAAATCATGTTCAATTGTTGAAAAATTTTGTTTCGATTGATTTAGTTGTTACGATTTGAAAAAAAAACTGACGTTTTTTCCTAATTTACCCTTGGTTAGTTTGACCCAAGTATGATTAGGGTTTTTAATCACCATCCAGCCATCTTGTTAATCTAATGGCTGAGATTGCTTCATACGCTTCTCACGTTAAGGTTCTGTTGGGTTATTTTGAGACCACAGTTACCATAATGAAGTGTTTTGATAGCTTGTTATGTAGTTTAGAAGTTAGAGGGTTGTTTATGTAATTATAGCATAGTTTTATGGTAAAAACCCTAGGCTGCGTACTTATCAGACGGGCTCTGCGCACTTAGCTTAAGTGCGCAGCCCATCTGATCACCTATATAAGGAATGCAATGGTGCAGCTCTAGGGTTAGGGTTTTTGGTTATCTTTCTTGACACAAGTGTAAGTCTGCGTACTTAGTGTATGAAATCCATGGTGCTTTGATGTTTATCAGTAATGGAAAGCTTGAATTTCTTTATCTTGTGTGTCGGTTTTACTAGTTTTATCTAGTTTCTTTGTTTGTGAAGATTAATCACTTAAAACACCTAACAAATAGGTGTTTCTAAGTGATAACAATCTTGTGCACTTGAAAGATCTAGTATTTTGGGACTACAATTTGGTATCAGAGCCTCTGTGCTCTAGATTGTATCTGATTAAGATACCAAAACCCTCATTTTGTTAGTTTTTCTTTATGTTTTTATAAATTTTTGTGTTTTTATAAAAAAAAGGGGTTTTTCCTCTCCATTTGCTTCAGATTTCTCTTATTGTTGTGTTTCTAAGGTGTTAAAAGTTGGTTATCTTTAGTAGAAACATCATCCGAGCATTTCAGATTGATTGAAAAAGTCTTGGATAGGATTCTGCTGTGTATTTTGCATTAACAGACGTATTTGCGTACTTAATTGCGCACTTATTTCTTGATTCTGAGTACTTATTTCATATTCTGAGTACTTATTTCATATTTTGAGCACTTAGCTTATAATCTGCATACTTGTGCTAGGTGTCTGCGTACTTATTGTTTTCACTGTCTACGCGCACTTAACTAGGGTTTTTGCGCACTAAAACAGAGATCTCTAGAGTTGTGCGCACTTACTGAAGAGGTGTAGTTTTGAGTACTTGGCTAGGGATTCTGCGCACTTAAATCTTAAACGAGAGTTTAAGTGTCTGCGTACTTCGTTTAGTACGCAGACTGATCAGTTAAAACTGAGCACTTACCATGCTCAAGTGCTGACTGATCTGCGCACTTATCAAGAAACCAAAGCTACACGTGTACTGTGCAAGACTACACACCTTTCAGTAGACAAACATCTTGACAAGGTTGTTTATATTGTCACAGGTTGCAGCGTACTTGTTCTGGATTTCTGCGTACTTGGTTGCGCTCTTAAGGACTGATCTTTATAATTAAGGACTTTGGACTTATTTCTGGACTGTAACCACTAAAATCAATTAATCAGACTTATAAAAAAATCAATCTAAATCAATGGCTGGTAACAACAACTCATACCAAGTTAATCCCATAACCCAAGCTGAACTGGAAACAGGAACAATAACCCGAATTCCCAAGTTAATGGGTGCTGAAGATTATGGTACTTGGAAAAACCGAATGAAGGCCTTCTACTATGTCAATGACTTTACTCAATGGACGTCTGTGCAACTTGGACCTCACATTCCAGTGAGGACCACTGAAGCAGGAGAGGTGTTTAACACTTATCCTACAACCTACACAGACCTTGACAAGCAGTTGCTGCAACGAGATCACAAAGCCTATGGTGCTCTCACCATGGCTTTGTCAAATGATGTGTACAACATGTTTGAAGAGTACGGATCTGCGCATGATCTGTGGTTCGCATTGAGTGAGTACTACGAGGGGAATGCTGAGATGAGACAGAACAAGCAAGACATGATTCAGAAAGAATGTGATATGTTTGGGAGTGTTCGAGGAGAAAGCTTGTCGTCACACATCGACAGGTTCATGAGTCTGTTAACAAAAATGAAGAAAGCCGGAATTCCTGTCAACAACCGTAACTCCATCAAGAAACTACTTGATTCTCTCCCTAAGGAATGGAGTATTCAATGCATGCTGATTAAGAAGGAATACTTAGATGCTCAATCCACTCTGGCTGATCTCATAAACACCTTGAAGTCATTTGAAATGGATATCACAAAAAGGGAAATGAATCAGACTGTTCCAAAGGTCGCTTCTAGCACTGCAATGAAGAATCTGGCGTTGATGACTCCGATTGGTGAGATGGGTACAAGTTCATCACATCCATATGTGGACTCAATGGGTGGTGGAAGTTCAAGTTCAGGTAAAGCAGCAATGTACTCAGAAAAGGCAACGAAGACACTGAATCCACAGGTCACCAAGTTGGCCACTGAACATGTGGAACTCTTCAACACCTTCATGAGCAGTTTTGAAGCACTAAAGACTGGAGAGATCAAGAATGAGATGATGTCCCCGGAAGATATGTATCAAGTGGATCCAGATGATATGGAGGAAATGGACCTCAAATGGCAGATGGCAATGATCACTCTGAGAGTTAAAAGATTTCAAGACAGAACTGGTAGGAGAGTGGGAATGGGTAAAGCTGGTTTTGACAAGTCAAAGATTCGATGTTACAACTGTAAGGTTCTTGGGCATTTCAAATATGAATGTCCCACTTTGAATCAAGCTGAAATCAAGCCTGCTAAGAGGTTGGTGGCCATCACTGATGGAAATGAGGGAAATGAGAAGGAACCACAAAAGGCACTGGTTGTTGAAGATTTTGATTGGGGAGAAGAGGCAGCTGCAGCCGAAGTTGAAGTAAACAAAGCCCTGATGGCCAAAATTTGCACCAAATCCTCAAACGGTGTGAATTCTCTAGAAGGGTCATCAACTGAGGTGCTAAAGGGTGAAATGCTAAAGATTGCAGGACTGAAGAGTGTGCTGATTGCTGAGGAGAAGAAAGATCAGACTGGAGAGGAGGCTTTGATAGCTGAGAAGACACCCCCTGAGAAAGCAGCTGAAAAGATGGAAAGTGCACCCAAGAAAGCTGAGGAGAAAGATATGAATAAACTACAAAAATGGTTGATAGCTCTTATGAGATATCTTTGGCATGTCGACAGCGGCGCTTCAAGACACATGACTGGGTTGAAAGAACTCCTCAAGAACTATCGGTTCATTGATGGAGAGTTTGTGGCGTTCGCTGGAAATGAGAAGGGTGGAAGACCTCTAACTAGATTTAGTTTGTGGCCACTTTTGTTCTTACAATTTTATCATTCATCTCAGGTTTGTTCCAAAGTATCAAAGTGACTAGTCCCTGCTATCTTTCCCAAATTTCAAATTTCAATCAATCCCCTCCTTCCCCGGCCACTCGAGATGGTCTAAATCATAAAGCAAAAAGTGAACTATGGCTGATGCTTTGACCACTTTAGAAATCTTGGCTTTAAAAAACAACCTTTTGTTTTCCTCTACAACCCAAACCCAGCACCACCACTTAACATCTCCACCAACCACCATATGTAGACACTCCCCACACGTGAGTTTTCTGGCAACACCTAGTTTCAGATACAACGATTATGACTGAGGTAATATAAACCACAACCCATGACTTTATTAGTATTCCATGTATGTATACGCTTAAATTTCTTTATCATAGGTTCCTCGATTATGTGTTTCTATGTATACGTTTAAATTTCTTGAATGAGGTAATATATAGAACTAAAATAATGTTTGGATCTAGGAAACTAAAAACTCGGTCTATTTGTAAGTGAATACACAAGTTTTTAGTTTAAGCTACTTTAAAGCTTACAATTTTACCTGTTTGTTCTTACAAAAAGTTCAACCAAGGTCCGTATCAGCTTAAAAGTTTTGAAAATAAATCCATTGATTACCAGTTTGGCTAATTAATTCTTAACTCACTTATATTTAGTTAGGGTCATCATTTTGTGGCTGTCACATTTCTGCAATTAAACTTTGGGTTTAAATCTAAGGTAACCAATGGTGATTATAATCGAACCCTTACTCATGAATTTCACTTTTTAGATGAAGATCTCAACTTTTTTTTATTAATTTCACACCAGTACGTTCTAAATGATGTTAGAAAACTTACATTGTGATCGCCTCAACACCTCTTGTACATGAAGCTCGCTTGTTTCCAAGTCCTTGTACTTGCTGCAATAAACTATAATAGAAAACGAAATTATAGAAGTGAACCGGGCTTGTGTTTGACACAATTCCCTTAAACGGATTCTTCGTCTGTTCCCAGGGTACACCGGTTCGAAACAGTGGCGATGGTGCACTGCCGGACTATCCCACTTGCCTGAAAAGAAACCGGAACAAGACTGCTTCTAAAAGTTTTGCTGCAGCAATCAATCAATGTATCCGAGTACATATGTTATGTTGTGTGTGTAAGATTCTTTTTCTACATCCCCAAATGAAGCACAAAGCCTTCCATTACATAAGAATATGGATGTATGAAAAGTATTCTTAATTAGAGACTTAATTTGAGACATAAAGACTCTAATTAAGTGACATAAATCTCTAATTAAAAGAAATAAAGACCTCTCATCAAAGACATAAAACTCAAGAGTTTTAGTCTTTAATTCACCACATTAAGGTCTTATTAATAATTATAATTCATCAAATTATAATTTCAATAAAATCCATTCATATTTCCAACAATCCCCCACATGAATGGAGATTATTCAAAACACACAAAAGTTTCAACAAACCCCCACATGAAAGGGAGTCATACTCAGAAACAACCTCATTCCGATTAAATTTCAACAGTTGAGTTTTGCATACGATAGGTAGGTGTGACCCTTTGAACCTTCGCTTATGAAACGCACTTAGCCCACTAGCTCTGAGTAGAACGCGATGTCTTTGAACTCGTCTGCCGTTTGTGTGGACGACAATACGCTTCACACAAGACTCTCCCTGACAACGTCAAGTCCTCATAGTTGTGTCCGTTATGGTCATGGACACGTGCCTGGTTCTGCGAGAGCACTTAAGTATTGTGCCCCAACAATACCCTTCGAAGCGACCCCACTTCTCTCTCACATAGGTGATCTACTGGGACTGGTTACCTCAGTCAAATCATTAAAAGCCATAAGCTTAACCTCAACCTTGTCACTCTTAGGAATGGACTAGGAAGCTTATCAAATCTTATAGTAAACTCCCTTTTAAACCGTGGGGTTTTCACTAACTCTCCCCCACAGTGACCTTCGCCAGTTCATACAATTAGGTTGTCCTATTGAACTCAGATCTTGGGATCTCCAGTCAGCTGAGTTAGGTTTCCTTCGCATAAACTTAGCCTTTCATGGGCTTTAGTCCGATTCCTATTGACGACTTCTGAACTAACTCTCTGCTTAAGCCTTTTGTTAGCGGATCCGCGATGTTATCCTTTGACTTCACATTGTCAACAGTGATAACTCTTATAGAGATTAGTTGTCGTACCGTATTATGCCTACGTCTTATATACCTGTTCTTACTGATACACATTGTGATATGAGCTCTGCCAATTACCGATTGACTATCACAGCGTATGCATTAGGCCAATGCCGGCTTCGGCCACCTAGGCATATCCTTAACAAATTGACGTAGCCATTTTGCCAATTCATCCTCTAAAGCGATGAATTTTGATTCCATCGTGGATCTAGCAATAACAATTTGCTTAGATGATTTCCATGTTATCGCAACACCTCCAAGTGTGAACAAATACCCACTCGTTGCCTTGGAATCATTCGTGTAAGATATCCAATTCGCATCATAATAACCTTCAACAACTGCTGGATATCTTTTATATCGCAGCCCGTAGTCTCGTATGTATCCTAATTACCAAAGCACCTGTATCACGTAATTCCAATGAATTGAACTTAGGTTGCTCGTGTATCTACTTAGCTTGCTTGCTAAGTCTGGTCTGATACAACTTATCAGATACATCAGGCTGCCAATAATTCTTGAGTACTCTAATTGGTTAACAGGCTCACCTCGTTTCTTAGCTAGACATTGACTCGTGTCAATGAAAGTTCTATCCACATTAGAGTCATTTCCATTGAACTTCTCAAGAAATTTTTTTTTTTTTCACATAATAGGACTGACTTATAACAAGTCTGTTCTAGGTTCGTTGTGATTTGTGCTTCCCAAAATCACATCCGTTCATATCAAAACTTCTATTTTCAAATGCAAGTCACCTCCACACTTAAGTGTTATTGGATAACTACCAAATGGGGTGATGAAAGTTTTTCCTTTCATATGTAGCTTGAAAACTTCTCAAGTACCATTTTTACATCCCTACGGATTGTTTCTTAAATGGCTCTTCCCCCCACATTGCTTGCACTTTGATTTAGTTTGAGTAATATCACTCATGATGACATTAGACACCCGTGATAAGATAGCGACTATCTATATCTTTGTGTTATTGAGGTCATCCATTATATTACTCAACCCATATTTTCCACACAAACTGTTTTCTTAGCTATATGAGTTCTCCTCATATTCAGCTAAATAGTATCATAACCAATGAACTATTTATTCGGTCCTTTCGAGTCATCCTTTTTAATGAATTATATATTTGCTTTTACAAAATTCATTCTTATGTCGTCACATATGTTTGAATGTTCAAAGTTAATTTATTCTCCGTGGAGCATCTAAATTAACAAGTATTAGTCTAGCATGCTTTAGACTACGAATACTTAGCATGTGAACAGAAGATGTCTCATTCTGATTCCTCACAGCCTTAAGAGATAACTCACTATCTCTTTCTAACATTCACGTCTTAGTTTAGACACAAAATGAGATTTTGTTTACCATTCCAAAACCTTGGTTTAAAGAATGCTTCAAAACCATAATTAATTCCATCCATTAGGATCAAGACTCGTTTGCCTTTAATCTCCAAGGCTTCACAATTAACTCTTTAGGACTTATACATAAGTCTTAACATAAGTCACTTTGATGAACATATTCATCATCAACAAGTCAATTAGATTGACACTCAACGACATGACTTCCACATATCCCTAAGTGATATGTATATATTTTGTTGAACTTATTTATTGGGTGACTCTCCCAAAATATATTACGAATTCTTCATATAGTTCAACCAACATTGATGATTTGTAGAAACTCTACACGTCCATCACTATTCTAAGTCTTTTATAATAAATCTCACAATATTTATCAAAGACTTATGAATAATAACATATATTTCTATCATATGTTATAGTCATCAAAACTACATTTGTGCATTTCTACGTAAATGCTCTCAACATTAGATGACATATCTCGTTTTCGTGCATTTAACTTCAATACACTTGCCACGTTGATCATGATTATCTCAATGGGAATGGATGAAGAGTTTTTCCTTCTTAGTCACTTAATTAGAGACTTAAGACTCTAATTAAGACTCTAATAAAACCTCATCAAATGGCATTAAAAACTCTACTCAAGAGTTTCACCATATGAAATAAAACCTCATCAAATGGCATTAAGAACTCTACTCAAGAGTTTCACCATATGAAATAAAACCTCATCAAATGGCATTAAGAACTCTACTCAAGAGTTTCAATCATACACTTAATTTAGTCTTAAAACTATAATAAAGTGTCATAAATAAATTAACTCTTTAGAGAGTTTTTTTTTTTTCAATTCACCATATGAAGAGTTTTACCAATTAATAATTATAATTTACCAAATTATAATTTCAATATAATCCAAAATATATATAACATATTATATATATCTTTAACCGGATTTATATAAACATCAAATCTCAAAGTGTTATTCTCTTCAACACTTTATCGTTCGACGAAATGATAACAATTATATCGTCTCATGGCATGTTTCGAGGTACTCCCTCAATACACTGTTCAAAGCAACAAAGTTGTTTAGACTTGACTACTTTCAAGTAGTAGAACAAGTAAATATGTCCAAAACAACATCAAGTTGTTTTACACTAATTAGTCTCTCTAGACTATTATATGGTTAAAGTCATCATGCTTTTCATACAAGTATCAAACCATATATAATTTGCAAAAGACATGTTTTATTCATACAAACATTTTTACTTTTACAAGTATTTTCCATAAGGTATACATATTTATGTTTTGATTACAAATCAAAACCATGAACTCTAATATAGTTTTATTATTCAAAACCATTTCTAATTCACTTGTTAGAATACAAACGCTTACACGTTTCATCATATAGAGTTTTGGTTAAATAAACCTTTTCTAACACACCCGTTAGAAATAAACGATTACCCAAAATCGTTTTAAATATCATTGGTTTATATTCTCAACCGTTTCTAACATGTTTGTTAGAAATACATGATTATGACAATCATTTTAGAACTTATTGGTTTATATAAAATAAACCATTTCTAACACGCTCGTTAGAAAATTAAACCATCTACATAAATGGTATTGACTTTGGATTTTCCAAAATATACCCGTTTCAAACTCGCTTGTTCGAAACCGTCAAATTTTAACCAAACCGGTTTAATGTTGATTATTTTTTCAAAATAATCATTTCCAACACAATTGTGTATTTTGTACAACAATCTTTTCTAACACACTTGTTAGAAATATAAACACCTTATTTAGTCTTTACAAAATCATCAATTTCTAACACGCCCGTTAGAGAAATCAATCTATAAGTTTACACATTAAACTTATGATTTTGTAAATAATAATTTCTAATACGCTTATTAGAAATGTTTCATGACACGTTATTCTTTCAACGTCGTCGATTCTAACACGCTTGTTAAAAATGCATGTTTCAAAACATTCTATTTCGAAACCGTTTATTTTCCAATATTCTCATTAGAAAAGTAAACATTTCAAAACCTTGAAATTATCTTTCTAATACGCTAATTAGAAAGAAAACGTTAGCAAACGTTTTTACATGGGTTTACAAAATTATGTCTTTTCTAATACTCTAATTAGAAATTCAAACCGTGTATATACATGTTAAAAATTTAATATTTCGGTTTATCCAAACACATCCCAAACACCCATGAATCCGAAAATTGAATCAAAAATTCGTGTTGTCTATCAAACTTTCGGATTAAAGATTGCATTCTTATCATGAATGTAATCCAATTCGATGTACCAAAAGAAAACACTTACAAACTTTCGCGAACCCAAATTCCTTAGGAAGAACACAAAAGTTTGTTTACTAATCCGTTTAAGTTTGTTAGAAAACTTACATTGTGATCGCCTCAACACCTCTTGTACATGAAGCTCGCTTGTTTCCAAGTCCTTGTACTTGCTGCAATAAACTATAATAGAAAACGAAATTATAGAAGTGAACCGGGCTTGTGTTTGACACAATTCCCTTAAACGGATTCTTCGTCTGTTCCCAGGGTACACCGGTTCGAAACAGTGGCGATGGTGCACTGCCGGACTATCCCACTTGCCTGAAAAGAAACCGGAACAAGACTGCTTCTAAAAGTTTTGCTGCAGCAATCAATCAATGTATCCGAGTACATATGTTATGTTGTGTGTGTAAGATTCTTTTTCTACATCCCCAAATGAAGCACAAAGCCTTCCATTATATAAGAATATGGATGTATGAAAAGTATTCTTAATTAGAGACTTAATTTGAGACATAAAGACTCTAATTAAGTGACATAAATCTCTAATTAAAAGAAATAAAGACCTCTCATCAAAGACATAAAACTCAAGAGTTTTAGTCTTTAATTCACCACATTAAGGTCTTATTAATAATTATAATTCATCAAATTATAATTTCAATAAAATCCATTCATATTTCCAACAAATGAGAATTTATCATTTATCAATAAATATGTAAGGTATACTTAAATAAATAAAAAATGTATATAGAAGTTTAAAAGTTTATACGTTGGCTAAATCGTTAGAACTTGTAATGTAAAATGTTCATTAATATCTAATTTTGCAAATAACCTAGGCGCACATTTTTTCTTTAATATAAAAAGTGTTATTTTAAAAACGAAAGACCAATTTTGCAAATAACTTAGACTCAAATTAAAATTAAAATTCTAATCATTGTTGTTGTTGCTGCTGATGCTGCTGCTGCTGTTATTATAGTCTCTATTTTTCTGACATATAGGAATATTTAATGAGTGAAGTGTGAACCGAATAAAAGTATAGTAATTTAGGTTCAGAGTCGGTAAAAGACAATTCAAATTTGCGTAACTTAAGTTATATTTAATAAAATCCGAACGTTGCTTCTTGAGGTTTTAATGATTTTTGTGTGCTTTTCGATACAAGTTTAAATGATAAGTTAACAATATGAAACATTACATGTCAAAACCACAACCATTAAATCGGCATTTCATCAAACAAACACCTAGACTACACCTGAAACAGGACAAATCATACAGTTAAAAGTTGAAAAAACAGATAAATCCGCCTTAAACGCTGCTGCACAACTACATTACAAATTAAGAGATCCTCTTTTGTGAAGGAAAACATTAAAGTTGGTCATAAAACGATTGACATGTTAAAACAGAACACATCCTAAGATCACCGGTAACTACTTATCGACCGCCATAAATTCAATACAATAACCCTTTTGGTGAAGTCATTCAAGTTAAAGAATCCAAAACAAAACACATCGACACGGTGTTCATCCTTTTGAGTAATTGGAGCTGATCGGAAGCTCAATATTAGTAAAACAATTTCTATGCTAGATAAAAATAACACACATAAACACCTCAACTCAAAATATACACTTATCAACACGCTACATTTTGTTCAATTAAACAATCTCTACGCTAGATAAAATTACACATATAAACGCTTCAATTCAAAATATACACTGATCAATACACTACATATTGTTCAAATTAAACAGTCTATATGTTATAAACACTTAAATTCCAAATATAAACTTATCAATAAACTACATTTTCTTCAAATTATGTATCCTTAATAATGATCCAAATGCTTATAAAATCACTAAGTTCATCATCATCATAGGGTTATATTTGCATATAAAATCACTAACTTAATCATCAGAGGGTTATATCTGCAAACGACATAAAATAATCGAAAAACATCTCAGATCTAAAGTGAACAATATAAAAAAAATGAAATGATACGGATTGCATAAACATAGGGTTTGAAGCGAGTAATATTAGAACTGACCATAGATGGGCTTTGCCTCGATCCAAAACTGACCGGCGACCACCACCAACAGCTGAAATCACTGCTCCCAAACATCTCGAATAATGCATTAGAAACCCGATTCGGTTTATATAATCAGAAAGTAGATGTGTTTTACCTTAATAATCGGAACCAAACACATGCAGCGAATGGTCAGCTGGTCACCGGTTTACTTGAAGGTGAATCTGACAACAATTAAAGGTTGATGCCATTTCAAGTGTGGAGTGTGATGAGAGTATTAGGATAATAGGATTAGAAGATATGTTAGTGATTTGTTTGATTATTGAATGTGTTAAAGAGGGAAAAGGGGAAAGAAAGGTATGTAACAGAGGGTCGGCTGGAGTGGTGTCGCCGGAGCTCCACCTTGGGCGTCGGAGTTCCACCGAGGTCCTGTCGGTTCTCTCTCTCACTTTTAACAGAATATGTGGTGTGTGTGTGTTAGTGAGCAGGCAAATGGATAGTGTTGGCAGCCGAAGTATGTGTGTGTGTGTGTGATAGAGAGAAAAGCTTGAAAGAGGTGAACAAATTGTAGAGAGAGAGAGAGAGGCGGTGGAAGTAATGAGTAGGCAGGGTGGTGTGGATGTGTAAGAAGAGAGAGAGAGCGCAGAGAAGTGGATAGGGAAGAAGGTGGTGATACGTGGTGAGTTGATGAGATGCCAGCTATATCCAACTCACAAAGTTAATAAAAAATTATTAAAAGTACTGTTCAATTTTTTCACTGTTCAATTTGTGTGTGTTATATGTTTGTGGTATTAATATAGTTAAATAATAGATAGTAGATGTGATTTATGTGTTGGTATACTTTTTAGTATAAACATGAAGACTAAAATCAATATTTTATAGACTAAAGTAACTAGGTGTATTCACCTACGCGCGTTGCGCGTTTGATAAACCGACACTCAAATTAGGTGTAAACTACCACCACTATCTCATCTACTCCTCATGTCGTCCTCGACTGTAAGATACCAGCTCTAAATCTTTATAGCACACAATCTATAGACAATAAAAAAACATTACAAAACACTTAGTCAAAATCAGTCCTTAATGGATCACAAACCAGTTCTTAATTTCTACTTGTCATAAGTTAATTTTCAAAACTGTATATTATTAGCCCACTCAAAACTTATAAACTGGTTTTTCATTTGTTTCTTTAGAAGTCAATTCCCAAACTGCAAATTATAGCCCAGATCAGTCTTTAGCCAAGAATTTAAAATACATATTTAAGAAAATTAAAGATCCTAACTTTATTATGTTGGTTCTTCACCATTGATTTATACGTTTATTTTCCTTCAAAAACAGTTTCTTTATTAAAAATATCAATAAAAAAGATTATAAAAAAAATCTATCTTTTTGTCTTCGTCTTCTTCGATTTATACTGTCTTGTTGTTGTTCAGTGTACTACAGATTCATCTTAAATTTACAAAATATTTCTTTTAATAAACACTATGCGACTCGAACAAATACAACCAATTTGTGAAGTGTGCGTGCGTGTACACACGCACATACATACCTGATTGGTTGTGATCCTGGTTGCTGGCCTCAGCAATCAAGTGCCATAATTGCACTTTCTGCCTGTAAAAGTTATTGATATAAGAATGATTAATGCGCGTAGAACACATCATACGCAATAAAATCTAAACTTACCATAACAAACTCAACAAAAGCAATGCGGGTTGAATGAACATTATCCCCCAAAAGCCTCAGGCGAGAAACCTTCACGCCAAAAAAAAAGTTTAAATACATTTAGAACCTTGGTCAATGGATAAAATCGAGGAAAAATTCAAATATTGGGAGTCGTTTTTACCTCGCCACATCCTGTTTCAAAGAAACTCTTGACCTCAGTTTGAGATATCTGCATAACAGATTTTCTTACATATCACATACTATAAATGATTCAAAACGGGACATAACATATACAGTTTTTTAAACGAACCTTTACCGTTACAATATGCAAAAGGCTCATTTGGAAAGAAATTGAGATAGAAAAGAGACATAAAACGTTGCTGCAAATGTGATAAAAGGGCGCATAAACGCAGCTGGAAATGCGGCTGTACATTCGACCATTAAGGGTATAAAAAAATGCAGCTATAATTATGATAAAATGAGGCATAAAACGCAGCTGAAATGTGTAAAAAAAGACATAAAACGCTGCTGCAAATGTGATAAAAAGGCGCATAAACGCAGCTGGAAATGCGGATGTACATTCGACCATTAAGGGTATAAAATGCAGCTATAATTATGATAAAATGAGGCATAATATTAGGAGTCGTTTTTACCTCGCCACATCTTGTTTCAAAGAAACTCTTGACCTCAGTTTGAGATATCTGCATAACAGATTTTCTTACATATCACATACTATAAATGATTCAAAACGGGACATAACATATATAGTTTTTTAAACGAACCTTTACCGTTACAATATGCAAAAGGCTCATTTGGAAAGAAATTGAGATAGAAAAGAGACATAAAACGCTGCTGCAAATGTGATAAAAGGGCGCATAAAACGCAGCTGGAAATGCGGCTGTACATTCGACCATTAAGGGTATAAAAAAATGCAGCTATAATTATGATAAAATGAGGCATAAAACGCAGCTGAAATGTGTAAAAAGAGACATAAAACGCTGCTGCAAATGTGATAAAAAGGCGCATAAACGCAGTTGGAAATGCGGTTGTACATTCGACCATTAAGGGTATAAAATGCAGCTATAATTATGATAAAATGAGGCATAAAACGCAGCTGAAAATGTGTAAAAAGAGACATAAAACGCTGCTGTTATCGGTTTACCACTCGAATATAAGACAATTGATGCGGTACAGATGAAGGTCTTCCTCTGTTCAAAATGATTTAGCCGCAACAGATGATGCGGCTGATGGCATACCAACACGTTGAGTAGGGGCAGCTCTTAACATCGCTGCTCGTTTTGCTACGTGACCTGTAGTTTGACAACCACTGGTAGCATCGGCGTTTGGTGACGCCTGACCACAATCATTGTTTGGGTTGATTTTCGCTTTTTTGGAGGCATCACTTATAACAATAACAATCAGATAAAAACGAAAACAACAGCTACAAAAGAGCAATGACTGACCAGATGAAAAGACGAAACAATAATGCCATAAACAACAGAAACAAACCTGAGCAAATACGGTTGAATATGCAGACGAAGAAGAGTATCCCAGGCTGCAATGAAACACAATAAACATCAGACAACAGACATCAACGCAGGCGAAGATAACGATAACAACGCGAATCTGGTCACTCGCTATGAAGCGCCTTATAGTGAACCATCTAATTAAATTGTTTTAATATAAAAAGCAGAGAAATTATATATCAATACTTTGTAAATATTACTAACAAACAAAAAGCGTAACTACCATTTTGTAAGCATGAACATTTTTCTAAATATTGATTTAATTTACATGAAATATTCTACTTAATTGCAATTTCGTAAAGATGTTTGTAAAGTTTTGGAATTAGTTATAAGCTATATCTTCATACGACTAACTGTATATATAATACATCAACCATTCAACTCATAAAAAAAACATTCCAGCAAGCAATTTCAGTTAAATGCAACTGTATACTATTTACTTATCTCGTTTTCCTTAACAGCTACCACAATAACAGCCCAAAGATACGCCAAGCATGGGTGCTACGATACGTGCAGCAACGTCAGAATTCCATTCCCTTTTGGATTCGGTGCTGATTGTTCGTTTAACGGATGGTTCAATGTTGATTGCAACTCCTCCACGCCATATCTATCTGCACTCAACAACCTCCAAGTCTTGAGTGTACACTTGCAAAATCAAAATCAAACAGTCATTGTTAATGCACCAAAATACTCTTATTGCCAAAACCCATCTCCAAATAGCAGTCAGAGCAAGAGCATAAATCTTAACAGCAGCAGCCCATTTCTATTTTCCAAATTACATAATGGAAGATGTGAGAAAAGACTTTTGAACAACATCCAAAAAAATACTAAAATAAACCTAAGATATCACAATTTAAATCACTATTTAAATGAACAAAAATGTAACGGCTTGTTATCATAACAACAAATATGGTTCAGAGTTTTCAAAACTTTGGCTGCAAGACAAGTTGCAATTTAAAAATTGCCATCCATTGTTCTTGCCAAGCCATTGTCATCAATTGTCGCAAAGCTTTTTTTATAACTCATCATAACCAGGCAACCAACTTTAAAAAGGGAAATACATGTGCAACAATATATCGGAACCGTCCGCTGCCGCCAAAAAACCTAAAAAATGACACGGCGGCGAATCTGTGGTGACCACAATAACCGGAAACTGAAACCACAGTCTCCACAATCACCACGGTCCAACATCATTTGAAAACCCTAAAGGATTTGAGGACCAAAGCCGAACAACATGAGTAAGGACACGACGGATCTGTGCCTCCGGGCTTCAACGAAACCAGATACACCACCATCGCAAGTAACATCAGAAAAGCCGATTAGGCATGTGGCACTAAAGCCCACCACCTCTATGTCTACACTTGCCAGAAATGGTAGCCGGCCGGAAAAAAACCAGCAAAAGATTCATGCAAACAGGATTACAGGTCAGATCTACCGGACAACACCACCATGCAAAGGCGGCCATAAAAGCCACCAAAGGCGGCCAAACACGGCGGCAACATTTCCACACCCCACAACACAGACGCCACCAAAGGCGGCCAAACACGGCCACCGGCGGCGTCCAGACACGACAATCACACCACAAACGACCACCGCCCACAACCCACAACACAGACGCCACCAAAGGCGGCCAAACACGGCCACCGGCGGCGTCCAGGCACAACAATCACACCACCAACGGCCACCGCCATGCGGTGGTAGTCTCTGGAGATACGAAACCAAATAAACAGAAGAAGGAGTATGGCGGTGGTAAGCGGTGATAAGTAAACCAGAGAGAGAGAAGATGAGGAATTGGTATGGCAATGAAGGAAGCCAGAGGGGATATTATCAAATTAGTAGACAAATACCCTCAATAACAAATGAAATTACAATAATGCCATCAGTGTGTTGTTACTGTTCAAATACTAAGGTGTGTTATTATTGTATAATAACTATTTATTGCTCGGAAAAACATGAAACTACATACATACACAATTTATACCATGCGTTAGAGACCCAGGGGTACTCCACTTATTTTTTTTTTTCATTTTATTGATTTCTAACAATCATGCACTGCCACATCACTTCACTGAAGCAGGTTTTTAGGCAGTACTTCACTAATTTGTTTATGAGAAAGTATACGGTACAAAGAATCTTAACATACAAAGTGTAGGAAGCCACCACATATTGACACGTGTAAACCCTAGTTAACTCCAACTAACCCAATCCTGATTGATTAAAAGGGTAAAAGGGTACAACTGCTACATCTCCTCCTCCTTCGAAGCAAATGTTTATTCTAACTTCATCAATCGAGATCTGACCACCACCACCACCACCATCATCATCACCTACTGCAACAAGTCAAACGGTGAAATTTCACTTTTGGGGAAGCAACTTGCCAAACGGCGAATAACGGAAGCGAAACTGTTTCATAAATCTAAATTTTAGGAGCCATTAAATTGTTGTTTTCTTAAATATTGAAGATATTGGAAACAGAGAAAACATGTGGCTCTAAATCACTTGTGGATAAACATGAATGTGAAAGCTTAATGGAGAACATGTGCGTCAGACATTGGCAAAAGTAATTTAAAGTGCGTCCAAATTGTGAAGGTGATTGGACACGTGCGTTTAAAATTTTGTAAAAGGTGCGTTTTGATTTCGTTAAAGGTGTTTTCAAATTATTGAAGGTGCTTTCAATTTGTTAAGGGTGCGTCTCAATTTTTTCCAATTTTTTCAAAGGTGCGTTTAAAAACATACAACGTGCGTTCAAAAAAATTAGAGAAAACTCTGCAAGAGTGGTCCAACTGTCTAAAACCTAAACGTGCATCCAAAAATATCTGCAAGTGCGTCAAAAAAAAAACTAACGTGCGTCCAAAAAAATTAATATGCATAAGTATGAACCAGTGAACTTTAAACGCACTTTATACTTTAACACATATATTAAATAGAAACTGTTTATCAGTTAATTATCTTCATCGTCTGAAACTTTTTTGAAAGCCATTTTTTTTTCTTTAATTCTTCTTCTATTATCAAAATCGTAAGTTTCTGTGAATAATACATGCGTTGATAGTGATTTTTGAACATGAGTAGACTGATTTTATCAATTGATTTGTAATACTATGTTTTTCTTATTTTTCTGCAAATACATTTAGATTTGATTGTAATCGAATATTTTTGAATGTTTAATCATTCTGAACGTTTAATTGAATTGAAACGATGAAAAATCATGTTCAATTGTTGAAAAATTTTGTTTCGATTGATTTAGTTGTTACGATTTGAAAAAAAAACTGACGTTTTTTCCTAATTTACCCTTGGTTAGTTTGACCCAAGTATGATTAGGGTTTTTAATCACCATCCAGCCATCTTGTTAATCTAATGGCTGAGATTGCTTCATACGCTTCTCACGTTAAGGTTCTGTTGGGTTATTTTGAGACCACAGTTACCATAATGAAGTGTTTTGATAGCTTGTTATGTAGTTTAGAAGTTAGAGGGTTGTTTATGTAATTATAGCATAGTTTTATGGTAAAAACCCTAGGCTGCGTACTTATCAGACGGGCTCTGCGCACTTAGCTTAAGTGCGCAGCCCATCTGATCACCTATATAAGGAATGCAATGGTGCAGCTCTAGGGTTAGGGTTTTTGGTTATCTTTCTTGACACAAGTGTAAGTCTGCGTACTTAGTGTATGAAATCCATGGTGCTTTGATGTTTATCAGTAATGGAAAGCTTGAATTTCTTTATCTTGTGTGTCGGTTTTACTAGTTTTATCTAGTTTCTTTGTTTGTGAAGATTAATCACTTAAAACACCTAACAAATAGGTGTTTCTAAGTGATAACAATCTTGTGCACTTGAAAGATCTAGTATTTTGGGACTACAATTTGGTATCAGAGCCTCTGTGCTCTAGATTGTATCTGATTAAGATACCAAAACCCTCATTTTGTTAGTTTTTCTTTATGTTTTTATAAATTTTTGTGTTTTTATAAAAAAAAGGGGTTTTTCCTCTCCATTTGCTTCAGATTTCTCTTATTGTTGTGTTTCTAAGGTGTTAAAAGTTGGTTATCTTTAGTAGAAACATCATCCGAGCATTTCAGATTGATTGAAAAAGTCTTGGATAGGATTCTGCTGTGTATTTTGCATTAACAGACGTATTTGCGTACTTAATTGCGCACTTATTTCTTGATTCTGAGTACTTATTTCATATTCTGAGTACTTATTTCATATTTTGAGCACTTAGCTTATAATCTGCATACTTGTGCTAGGTGTCTGCGTACTTATTGTTTTCACTGTCTACGCGCACTTAACTAGGGTTTTTGCGCACTAAAACAGAGATCTCTAGAGTTGTGCGCACTTACTGAAGAGGTGTAGTTTTGAGTACTTGGCTAGGGATTCTGCGCACTTAAATCTTAAACGAGAGTTTAAGTGTCTGCGTACTTCGTTTAGTACGCAGACTGATCAGTTAAAACTGAGCACTTACCATGCTCAAGTGCTGACTGATCTGCGCACTTATCAAGAAACCAAAGCTACACGTGTACTGTGCAAGACTACACACCTTTCAGTAGACAAACATCTTGACAAGGTTGTTTATATTGTCACAGGTTGCAGCGTACTTGTTCTGGATTTCTGCGTACTTGGTTGCGCTCTTAAGGACTGATCTTTATAATTAAGGACTTTGGACTTATTTCTGGACTGTAACCACTAAAATCAATTAATCAGACTTATAAAAAAATCAATCTAAATCAATGGCTGGTAACAACAACTCATACCAAGTTAATCCCATAACCCAAGCTGAACTGGAAACAGGAACAATAACCCGAATTCCCAAGTTAATGGGTGCTGAAGATTATGGTACTTGGAAAAACCGAATGAAGGCCTTCTACTATGTCAATGACTTTACTCAATGGACGTCTGTGCAACTTGGACCTCACATTCCAGTGAGGACCACTGAAGCAGGAGAGGTGTTTAACACTTATCCTACAACCTACACAGACCTTGACAAGCAGTTGCTGCAACGAGATCACAAAGCCTATGGTGCTCTCACCATGGCTTTGTCAAATGATGTGTACAACATGTTTGAAGAGTACGGATCTGCGCATGATCTGTGGTTCGCATTGAGTGAGTACTACGAGGGGAATGCTGAGATGAGACAGAACAAGCAAGACATGATTCAGAAAGAATGTGATATGTTTGGGAGTGTTCGAGGAGAAAGCTTGTCGTCACACATCGACAGGTTCATGAGTCTGTTAACAAAAATGAAGAAAGCCGGAATTCCTGTCAACAACCGTAACTCCATCAAGAAACTACTTGATTCTCTCCCTAAGGAATGGAGTATTCAATGCATGCTGATTAAGAAGGAATACTTAGATGCTCAATCCACTCTGGCTGATCTCATAAACACCTTGAAGTCATTTGAAATGGATATCACAAAAAGGGAAATGAATCAGACTGTTCCAAAGGTCGCTTCTAGCACTGCAATGAAGAATCTGGCGTTGATGACTCCGATTGGTGAGATGGGTACAAGTTCATCACATCCATATGTGGACTCAATGGGTGGTGGAAGTTCAAGTTCAGGTAAAGCAGCAATGTACTCAGAAAAGGCAACGAAGACACTGAATCCACAGGTCACCAAGTTGGCCACTGAACATGTGGAACTCTTCAACACCTTCATGAGCAGTTTTGAAGCACTAAAGACTGGAGAGATCAAGAATGAGATGATGTCCCCGGAAGATATGTATCAAGTGGATCCAGATGATATGGAGGAAATGGACCTCAAATGGCAGATGGCAATGATCACTCTGAGAGTTAAAAGATTTCAAGACAGAACTGGTAGGAGAGTGGGAATGGGTAAAGCTGGTTTTGACAAGTCAAAGATTCGATGTTACAACTGTAAGGTTCTTGGGCATTTCAAATATGAATGTCCCACTTTGAATCAAGCTGAAATCAAGCCTGCTAAGAGGTTGGTGGCCATCACTGATGGAAATGAGGGAAATGAGAAGGAACCACAAAAGGCACTGGTTGTTGAAGATTTTGATTGGGGAGAAGAGGCAGCTGCAGCCGAAGTTGAAGTAAACAAAGCCCTGATGGCCAAAATTTGCACCAAATCCTCAAACGGTGTGAATTCTCTAGAAGGGTCATCAACTGAGGTGCTAAAGGGTGAAATGCTAAAGATTGCAGGACTGAAGAGTGTGCTGATTGCTTAGGAGAAGAAAGATCAGACTGGAGAGGAGGCTTTGATAGCTGAGAAGACACCCCCTGAGAAAGCAGCTGAAAAGATGGAAAGTGCACCCAAGAAAGCTGAGGAGAAAGATATGAATAAACTACAAAAATGGTTGATAGCTCTTATGAGATATCTTTGGCATGTCGACAGCGGCGCTTCAAGACACATGACTGGGTTGAAAGAACTCCTCAAGAACTATCGGTTCATTGATGGAGAGTTTGTGGCGTTCGCTGGAAATGAGAAGGGTGGAAAGATCGTTGGCATAGGAGATGTGGTCTCTGACGCACTAACACTAGAAGATGTCAACTATGTTCCAGAATTGTGCTACAATCTGTTGAGCGTATCTCAAGTCTGTGACAAAGGAATCTCAGTATTATTCAACGACATGGAGTGCATCTTCCTTAAGCCAGGATTTAAACCACCCACCGACATGATCATGTTGAAAGCCCCTAGGCAGAATAACACATATGTGATAAACATGAGAGACGCCAAGTCTGAATGCCCTATGACTTGTTTACTGTCTAAGGCATCTGAGTCAGAGTCACTGTTATGGCACAGGCGATTGGGACATGTAAACTTTAAAAACATGAACAAACTTTCTAAACTAAATCTGGTTAGAGGTCTTCCTTCTAAGGAATTCCCTTTTTCTGAAAGACGTTTAGCATGTGCAAAAGGAAAACAACACAAGAAATCGCACAAGTCCAAAACAGTGAACTCAATTGACTCTCCCCTTCAATTACTGCATATGGATCTTTTCGGTCCAATTAGTGTTAAAAGCTTGGGTAAAAAGTCTTACTGTTTGGTGATTACAGATGATTTTTCTCGCTTCACATGGGTGTACTTCTTGGAGTTTAAAAGTGAAGCTGCTGAGACTTTGATGTTGTTTGTTCCTCTTATCGAGAACATAATCAAGTTGAAAGTAAAGTCTATCAGAAGTGATCAAGGAACAGAATTCAAGAACCAAAGCTTTATGACATTCTGCAGCGGCAAAGGAATTCATCTTCAATATAGTGCTACAAGGACTCCTCAGCAAAATGGAGTGGCTGAAAGGAAGAATCATACACTCATTGAAGCTGCCAGAACCATGCTCATCGACTCAAAGTTGCCGATCATCTTCTGGGCAGAAGCTGTGAATACCGCCTGTTATGTTCTTAACAGAGTCTTGATCGTCAAGCCACGCGGGAAAACTGCTTATGAATTGCTTTTTAAAAGAAAACCTCTCATCGATTATTTCAGGCCATTTGGATGTTCCTGCACTCTTCTGAACAACTTTGAGAATATCATGAAGTTTGATGTTGTTGGAGACGAAGGCTTCTTCGTTGGATACTCTTCAAGTCAAAAGGCTTATCGAGTATACAACAAACGTACCAAGATGGTTCTCGAATCGTTCTATGTTGACTGGCAAACTGGTTCTTTGACGTGGATGTTGTTTTCAATCACTTTGTCGTACCTGAACATCAAGTTTCTACAGATCAAACTCATGAAAGTCAAGCAGCAAATTCATCTCCCTTTGGGAATATTCTTTACTCTTCTGACGATGACGTTGCCCCGTTCACCACTCGCTTTTCTCCTCTTGTCGCTGATCCAATTGTTCCTCCTCAACCCATTAATGGTGATACAGCTGCTGAAACCTCTCACGTTCCTGAAAGCACCTCAAATGCAGAGGGAACACCTCCAAATCAGCAGTCTGTAGATGAACCATCCAGCTCATCAGCACCTGGAGATCACCTTTCAAATCTACCTACACAAGTGCAGGAAGAAGAAAATATGGGATACAAATCTTCAAAGAACCATCCCATTGAAAACGTCATAGGACCAATCAATGAGGGTGTTCTTACAAGAAATCAGACAGACAAGCTCAACATCGCTCTCTCAGCATTCTTATCCCAAACGGTACCTTTCAGCATTGAAGATGCAGTCAGAGATGCAAGCTGGGTAGAGGCCATGCAGGAAGAGCTCTTTCAATTCAGAAAACTCAAGGTGTGGGAGCTCGTCGATCTGCCTGAAGGAAAATATCCTATTGGAACGAGATGGGTTTTTCGCAACAAAATGGATGAACGTGGTGTGGTGATCAAGAACAAAGCTCGTCTGGTTGTTCAAGGGTTTCGTCAGCAGGAAGGGATTGATTATGAGGAAGTCTTCGCACCGGTTGCTCGACTTGAAGCCATTCGCATCTTCTTGGCATATGCATCATACAGAAACTTCAAAGTTTTTCAGATGGATGTGAAGAGTGCTTTCTTATACGGGAAAATCAAGGAAGAAGTCTACGTATGTCAACCACCGGGCTTTGAAGATCCTCATCATCCCAACAAATATTACAAGCTGGACAAGGCTCTCTACGGTCTCCATCAAGCTCCTAGAGCTTGGTATGAGACCTTGTCCTCATATCTGCTGCAGAACGGATACACAAGAGGGAAGATTGACATGACCTTGTTCACCAAAGAAGTCAACAAACACTCTATTCTTGTTCAAATATACGTTGACGATATTATCTTTGGTTCAACTGACGAAAATCTGTGCAGGGAATTCGAAAGCATTATGAAGCCTCAGTTTGAAATGAGCATGATGGGAGAACTGTCATTTTTCTTAGGTCTTGAAGTCCAGCAGAAAGAAGACGGCATTCTCATTCACCAAGCAAAGTATACAAGAGACATTTTGGCAAAGTACAACCTGTCTGACTGCAAGCCGTCCAACACTCCTTTTGCTGCTCAAACAACACTTGTACCAGATCTTCAAGGCCTTTCAGTGAACCCCCACACATATCGTTCAATGATTGGATCTTTGATGTATCTCACAGCTAGCAGACCAGATATCATGTGGGCAGTCGGATGTTGTGCTCGCTTTCAGTCAAATCCCAATCAATCTCATGAAACTGCAGTGAAAAGAATCTTCCGCTACCTCAAAGGAACACCAAAACTCGGGTTATGGTATCCTAAGAGTGATAATTTTGATCTAATTGCGTACTCTGATAGTGATCATGCAGGTTACAGGATTGACAGAAAATCTGTCTCTGGTGGCTGTCAATTTCTGGGAAATAGGCTAGTGTCTTGGCAAAGCAAGAAGCAGACAACAGTGTCTATCTCCACCGCTCAGGCTGAGTACACAGCTGCCTCCAGCTGTTGTTGTCAAGTGCTGTGGATTCAAAATCAGCTGTTGGATTACGGTTTGAACGTCATGAGAACCCCAATTTATATTGACAATGATGCCTGTCGTGACATCGTGAAGAATCCAATTGATCATTCTAAAACCAAACATATAGAAATTCGGATTCATTCCATTCGCGATGCACACGACAAAGGGTATATACAGGTGTTGCCAATAGATACTGCTGATCAAAAGGCAGATATCTTTACAAAAGCTTTTGACAAAACCCGTTTCCGCCAGTTGGTAACATGGCTGGAAATGATCAATTTTGAATGATTGTTAAATTTTATGTTAAAAAAAATCTTATTTTCAGTAAAATAAAGATTTTTGGGGGAGAAATAAACCGGTAGATCCCTAATGCAAAGCAAAATTTCAAAATTTTTCAAAATTCAAGAAATGATAGGGACTAATCATATTTTGTCAGCATATGAATAGGATCCAGAGGATGTTGCGGTTTCAAGCAACGACATGTCGGTAGATTCAGCCTGGAATCAAGTAAACTACTAATAGGTGATAAATTGAAAAGATCTACACGGAAAGCTGGATCCCCACTGTGTTTTAGGTCTGCACAAGCTGAGTCCGGTCATACACAGGTTGAGAGATCAAAAGTCACAGAAAATTTTGTGCATATGTAATCAAAAGACACCTAAGTGTGCAAGCTACCAATGCGGGGCTATTCAAACAAATGATCAACAAAAGACACGCAATGTTAGTGACGTGCAAACATATAGATAGCTCAAAAAGCAATCAGATGATCATCTTCTCTGCTTATGGGAACATAGACCTGAAGCTCTCATCATCTGATTGACATAATGATCATCTTCTCTGCTTATGGAAACATAGACCTGAAACTCTCATCATTATATCTCAATAAACCTTGAGGATTGGTAGGCTTACACCTAGCACAAGTGGGGTCCACTAACTTTTCGTCAATATTACCAAAACATGATAAAGCTCATCACTAAACGTATGTTGAAAGACGAGAGGCATGGATTTAAGTGGACAAACATACCGACAGTTTTTCTTGAGCTGCAGCTATCCAACGGAAAGTTGAAATGTGACCTGGCAGGTATGGTTAGTATGATCTTGATGCAAAAGGTGAGAAACGGTTGATCTCTAGTCCCTGATCTTTGGTTTAAGCTTATTTTCTCTATTCTGGGCCTTGCGCACTTATGCTTTTGGGCCCTGCGCACTTAGCTAAGTGCGCAGGCCCATACCTGTTATATATATATATACAGTAATTTTTTTTTAACTTTATTGTTAAAACTGAAAACCCTAATTTCTGATTAACCATCGTCTTCATCATCGTCATCAGCCTTCAAACCTTCTTAATCCCCTATTTTACCAGATTTAACCACCATTTAATCCCCTTCTTCTCTCCATTATTAGTCGTTTTCGTTTATGTTTTAAGGTAGATTGTGGGCTAATGGCTTCATTGTTGTATTTACAGGGATTAATCTTCAGATTAGAGAGTAATCTGTTTTGGTTTTTTTTTTGGGGTTTTTGAATACTGCGCACTTATTTCTTGAAGATTGCGTACTAGTTTAAAGAAATCTGCGCACTTGTTTCATATATTCAAAACCCTGAAACCCTAGAATCCTGCGCACTTGTGCTGCGCATTTAAATCTTAAACGAAGGTTTAAGTATCTGCGTACTTGGCTAGTACGCAGATTGGGCTGTCTTGACTAGGGGTTACCATGCCCGAGTTTTGATTGACCTGCGCACTTGTTCTCTTGTGTATCGTTGATCAAGGATTGCGTACTAACCTAAGTGCTCAGTCAAGTGTTTGAGTACTTGGCTGCGCACTTGACTGAGTACTTAACTGATTATACCTTGACTCGGCCTGCGCACTTAAAGGACCAGAGCACTTGACATTGAACCTATATGTGACAATTGACTTGATCATTCAAGACACTTGACCGGACTGCGTACTTAGACTCCTTCCCCGTACACTTAAACTGAACGTTAGTGATCATAAAATAAAAATCAAAAGTATCTTACACACTGTTAAAACAAATCCATCAAACACTATCTTATGACTGTCAAAAGGACCACACATGTAAAACTAAATAAAATAAACTAAGTCTAAGTACGTTGTCCGTCGAAGTCAAAGATCAGTCATTTGGTCGTCAACTCACAATCAAAAGTTCTAACTTGTTTTTCGTGCACATGATCCAAACAGATGGCTCTTGACTGGGATCCAAGAGGAATGCATAATCAGCCGATGAATCTTGAGACCGACGACGCAAAGTTCAAAGACGTAGTTACCTGGATCAGACGAAGCAGAATCGGATACGCTGTAGAGCATAGTGTACAAGTGTATTGCTCTCACATTGAAGATTTTTGGAGGTCTGCTCGAGTAGAGGTCGTTGGTCGTGTCAAGCGAATCAAAGCTACAGTCAGAAACAAGGCTCTGATCATCACAGAAGATACTGTTAGAAACGTACTGAGACTTCAAGATCAGCCAGGAACAGTCAGATTTCTACCAAAAGCCGACATTCACCGAGAGTTCAAGAACTTCGGATACAAAGGAGATTTTGACAAAAGAGGGGATATCAAAAAGAGCCAGCTGACAAGAGACTGGAGACTCATCAGTCACGTGTTCATTATGTCTCTGTGTCACAGGAAAGGAGGTTACAACGCCCTCAACACTGAATGGTCGACTGCTATGATAAAGATTTACAAGAACGAATCCTTTAACCTGTCAGGAATGATCTTCGATTATATGGTAAAGAATGCTGAAGCTGGGTCTGGCAAATGGGCGATGTATCCCAGATTCGTGCAGATGATGATTAACGCACAGCACGAGGATCTGCCCCTTGGTGACCAGTACAACTTCACCAAAGGTGCACGATTCTTCACAGAGTGCAATACGCCTGATTGGGAACCCATGCTAGAGAACATGTATGCAGCGCAGCGATATCCTATAGTCATGGAACTCTACAACAAGATTAAGAAAAGGAAACAGGCTGTAACAGAAGCTCGTCAGCAATCCACTGTTGCACCTAAATCATCTGAACCTGCTCCCACTACAGCCCAGCCAACTGCTGAAGAGATTGCTCAAGAAAGGGCAATGGGCAAAAGGGTGGCATCTGAACCAGCTGCATCAAAGCCAACCAAGAAGAATAGGCCGACTGGTTTGTTACAAGAGAGCAGAGAATCACTGACACCAGAACAACTTGAGACTGCTGAAGCCTTACGACAAAATGCTGAGTTTGCAAGGGCCGAAAGAAAGAAACGGAGGGAACGGTTACCAGAGTCTGAGGTTCCTCGAGTAATGACTGAGGACGATATTGAGCAAGAAGTGATTCTGGAGTCTATGTTCGGGGGAGAAGATCAACCAGGACCATCCACCACTACTGCTCCAGCCCCTAAAGCACCTGCTAAAAAGTCAACTGAACCTTCCTCCTCAGCTCCTGCTGCATCACGTCGCAAACCGGTGCACCAGGAACTGTACGAGAAGTTGGTCAGGGAGGTTGGAAAGACTGCCGCTAAAGAGATCTGTACGCTTAAGAGTGATGTGCACAACAATCAAGAACTGAGGAAAAAGATGAAGAAACTGAAGCATTAGAACAAGAATCTGGAAAAGATTGTAAAGGATCAATGATACCTGATCAAGTTTCAAACTCAGGTTCAGGTGAAGATGTTTGATATGATTCAAGAGTTGCAGAAACAGCAGACATGTGCTCCTAGTACAACATTTGATGAGGTTTTTGATTTTGGGAAATTTCTGGAGGAGGAGAAAGAGAAAGAAAGAATAGCTGAAGAGAGTGATGTGGACGAGATCAGTGAGGATGAGATGCCTGAGAAGTTTGTAGAAATGGGTTTGGAAGAAGACACTGTGTATGAGACGTCGGATGGGCATAAGTTGGACCCAGAAAGATCAACCTGGTTTCCCAGAAAGCCTATTACTATTCCAGCCCTGCATCAGAACATCCATCATACAAGAGAAGCTCATCAAGAAAGGATCATTTCATGGAAGTATGATGAAGAGAAAAGATTGTTTGCTATAAAGAGACGAGGGGGAGTTATACAGTACTTCAAAGGTCGACAGGATCTGAAAACTCTCCCTCGTTGGGACATCAGGGAACTTAGCAGAGCCCCTTTCATCAACCACTCCAAAAGCACACGGGTGCCATGCTTGCTGGGTTCATAGAAAAGGAGTGTGAAACTGATTTCCAGATCTTCAAGCCACAGAAGCCAAAGAGACGAATCTCCAAGAAGCGAATCGATCCAGCCACAGGACGAGGAATGATCACTTATGTAATTGACCCTCCCCAGGTCGTCACACGAGTTCCTATACGTCCTGAGCTTCCAGTTATGTTAAGAGACTTCAAAAAATGGTTTTATGACAGCAAGACTGGTGAAGCTGTTATCAAGTTGAGGGATGATTCAGAGGCTATGAGGATTCTGGATCCGGTAGATGTGTTTGCCCTTAGCCCGTCGGATTTGACTATCCTGTTCGCCAATCAGATCAATGTGGGTGCTGGGAATGTCTTATTTGAAGAAGTTGTCCTATTCAGGAGAGCAGTGGATCGAGCGTTGAAGTTGAAACGGGAATTGCTTGAACTAGCAGACAGGATCAACGCAGCTGACAAAGAGAAAGAAGAAAAGGAGAAAGTTGCCCAAGCTGCTGCTGCAGAAGTAACTGAAACTGAAGCCGAAATCATTTCAGAGGTGCAGACACAAGAACCTGCAGCAGCAACTGATCCAGAAACTGAGTCTACTCAACCCCCCCCCCCCCAGCATCTTCCGATCCAGATTCGGCTACTCAAAAGGAACCAGCAACGGTAAATGTTCAAGATCCACAACCCATCGAAGAGGACCTTGCTGAGTTGTTTATTCAAGATCCTCCAGTTGATGAAGCAAATGTTGAAGATAATGTTATTCAAGCACTCCCGGCACACAGAGCAAGAGAAGAGGGGGAGACAAGCGATGTAGAGATTGATTGAGAATGAAGAACTGGTAGCTGTGGTCTAGGGGCAGTATTGTTGGGTTATTTTGAGACCACAGTTACCAGAATGAAGTGTTTTGATAGCTTGTTATGTAGTTTAGAAGTTAGAGGGTTGTTTATGTAATTATAGCATAGTTTTATGGTAAAAACCCTAGGCTGCGTACTTATCAGACGGGCTCTGCGCACTTAGCTTAAGTGCGCAGGCCCATCTGATCACCTATATAAGGAATGCAATGGTGCAGCTCTAGGGTTAGGGTTTTTGGTTATCTTTCTTGACACAAGTGTAAGTCTGCGTACTTAGTGTATGAAATCCATGGTGCTTTGATGTTTATCAGTAATGGAAAGCTTGAATTTCTTTATCTTGTGTGTCGGTTTTACTAGTTTTATCTAGTTTCTTTGTTTGTGAAGATTAATCACTTAAAACACCTAACAAATAGGTGTCTCTAAGTGATAACAATCTTGTGCACTTGAAAGATCTAGTATTTTGGGACTACAGGTTCCTTTATACGTTATCTCTACCCTTCGTTTATTTATTTTTCATTTAAAGTTTATTTTTTTAGAAACAGTCGTAAATAATTTAAATTTTGAAACCGTATAGGTCAATGGTGGCAATATGGCAGGGGACGATTGACATCTTTAATTTGCATTCAAAACCATTTTTGACCGTAGCTACCAAACGGTCAAAAATTTAATTTTGGTGAGTAACCGTTCAAAAAAATGGCTATATATACACACACACACCATCGTGGGGCAATTCTCACTCTAAACTCACGGTTGAAACACACACACGCTTCAAACTCAAACAATGACGCGCTGGAACGAGCAAGAAGAGATTGCCTTTGTAGTGTGCTACCAAGATGCCATAAACGACCCTGCTTTACAACGACAACGCTGCCACCACACGTACTCAGGGAGGGATACCAGGTTCTGGGGTCGTGTCTTGGCCGACTTCAATAGCCAAGTTGGTCTCAATGACCGCACCGTTGAAAGCCTCCAACGCAAATGGATTGATATCAACGAAAAATTTGATCGGTGAAGCAGCTTCTACCTAAACACCTTGAGGAGGCACCTGGGCATTGTGGAGGAGTTAGCTATCGAGTTCATGCATGTGGACTATGTGACTCGATATGACAACAGTTTCGACCATGTCGAGGCATGGCATTTGTTACGTCAAGTTTAAGTTTTTTGTATTTATATTCTAATATTTTGTATTTTAGTTATGTTTTAATATTAATGTAATTATCTTTAAGTTTATGTTTTTTATTTAATTATGTGTTTAATTTATGTTTTAGTTTATGTGTTTAATTATTTCAAATCATTAAAATAAATAAAAATAATAATATATAACGGTTTCCAAACCTGTTTTAACTCACGGGTTATCGTCACGGACCCACTACAGCACCATTGACGGCACTGTTGTCGTGCGGTAGTTGGGTTACCGTGAGGTGCCCATTCAAAAAACGGTAAGCGCCCCATCCCCCCTTATGGATTTACTACTTTTACTTTCATGTCGTGAAGGACTTGTTATATCACTAACATATCAGTAAATTACTCTTTTTCACTGTACCATGTTATGGTTTCATTGGTTTTAAGTGTACCTCAATTATTCTTTAATTATAGACTTTTTATTTAAATATATATACTTTATCACAAAACTAATATTAAATAAAAATAACTTAATTTAATATCCTATAATCTATTGATAATTGCTAAAAATATATTAAGAAAGTCTAAAAAAATACAATAATATAATATACTCAAAAACTTCATTATCGTCGTCATCATTCTTTGGACGATTCGCCCATAGATGTTGATCCAAGTCCGTTTTAAGATGGGCACGTATTTGATCAAAAGCGTATATCTCCCGAATACCACGCTTTTCATAAGCTTTTAGCATACTAACATCCGGTACGACACCGTCTTCGTAATGTTGGCGAATCATGTTTCCAACGTTTTCCAATATCATATTGTGTATTATGATGAAAGTGTACATGATGTTCCTTAATTTATACATGTGCCATGAGCGTGTTGGTTGTGCAATGATATTCCATCTTTTCTTCAACAATCCAAAGGCACGCTCAATATCTTTCCTAGCCGTATTTTGTTTTCAGTGATATATGCTTTTTTCTTCAACACTCCAAAAGCAACCATATTCACAACATTGACATCAACCACATGAGAATTCATGAAAGCAAAATAATAATAATAATAATAATAATAATAATAATAATAATAATAATAATAATAATAATAATAATAATAATAATAATATGTGTCGATATACCTCTGCAAGTGGACCTCATCTCCGATCACTACTCCGCCGCCGTCACTTCTCCTCACCACCACCACCACCACCATCACAACCACCACCAAATATTATTCTTCACAAACCCTAACCCAAGATTCACAACAAATAGCTCAATCCATCTCTCATGAACTTATAAAAAAAACCAAATGACGGCGGTGGGTGGATGTTTGGATCGGAGTTAGGGTTAGGGTTATGGTTTTGAGGGTTGGGGAGATAAATGAAGGATGAGATAAGGGTAGGGTTACACTCGTCTGGGAGGTGAGGGATTGGAAGATTTGGGCTAAACAATCGTTTGGGATAGGCGAGTTTTCTATCTTGAATTTGAGTTCGGAGCATCATTGTTTGTTGTTGCAGCTTCGTCGGTGGTTAGAGGTACGAGGGTGGTGGTTGTAGAGAGAGAGGTACGGTGGTGGTTGGTTGTAGAGAGAGACATACGGTGGTAGTGGTTGTTTTCAAATGGGTTCAGCTCTTCAAATGAATAAATATGTTTTTTATGATGATGATGTGGATTTTTTTTATTTTAGGTTTTTAGTTTAGATAGGTTAATACACATCATTAGTCCACTAGGCTAAATGAGGGAGACAACATCATGCCACGTCAGCGAGCCCACTAACAATGTTGTTAGTGACTTAATCGTTAGTGGATGTTAAAATTCCAACATGTTAATAGTTCAGGTTATATATGGCCAATTTTTTAACTTGGGATGCCAACGACCAATTTTAAATAATTTAGATTATTAAAATCCAATTCCCTTTATAAAATAATAATTATTGATATAATACCCTCGAAAACATAATGGAGACTATCCCGGCAAACTTTGACTGGAAATTAGGAGTCAAATGCGTATATATTTAACTAGCCGATTACCCCGGGAGTGTCCCGGGGTTGAAAAATCTAATATGACTTAATAGTAGAAAACATACCAATCGTAAATTCAATCATACGGATCATTAATTCCCATTTGCGTTCACTGACCTGAACCTTGAAGCAAATGTGGCGATTCATAGCTCACTTAAGCAGTAGCTTCAGCTTTCTCTTCATACTCTTGTAGTGGTTAAAGATTACAGATGAGGTTTTGACATTTTTGAAGTTTTCATCGTTTTGGTCTCACTTTAAAGTACTTGGTTATATGATTTTATTAATACATATATTGAATTACAAACATTACATATTTAATTAAAGTAAAAATCCCAACTAATAAATCTATCAGTGTACACAGCAATTATCTATTATTAAGGGTATATATGATAATTGTTAAAGTAATTAGTGCTTTGTTTTAAATCTATCAGTGACATCGTTTGTTTTATTTGTCAAAGCAAAAGTTATAATATTTGTGCATTAGATTATTGGTATAAACCTTACCTCCTGATTAAAGGTAGAAGCTAACGAAATGTTCACCTCTATTTATAATATTCATTTAATAATAAATGCTTGTTAGATAAATTGGAATATAAATCTTTTTATTTAAATTTGAAGATATCCATATCTTCTTTGATTTATTTTTAAAAACAATAATTTAAAAAAATTCTAAACATATATATATTAATATAATATGGAAGGTAAATATGTTTATTTTATTTTGAAGATAGCCATATCTTAATAAAATATTTGATTTATAATAATAGTATAGTTAAAATATAAGTAGATTTTGTTTGTGAGATAATTATGGAAGAGATAAAGATTGTAGAGAATAGATTGGCAAAAGGATTAGGGTTTAAAACAAATTCAAAAACACTAAAATCTTTCAATTATGATGCCACGTGGCAGTTTCATAGAGAGATTGAAGCCACCATTGCACGCCACGTCAGCAATGTTCAATTCTTTTATATATATTAATAGATAATAGATTAGATCGTATAGCGTTGTTAATCAGTTTGTTGATTTCAGGGCTATATGTCTGATAGATAATCTATAATTGATTTCTTTCTTTTTTCTTTTTTTTAAAGGAAAATTTCATTAGAACAAGCTCGAAAGGGCCTCAAAGCAAGGACCTATGAGCAAACAAAACGAAACAACATCAATCCAAAGGGTACAAACACCAAAGTTTCCAATCTAAATCTTTCCATCTAGACCTATTACATATCCAAAAGAAAGCCTTCGATTTAACAATCTCCACTATCTCAATCGGTCTTCTCTGCTTGTTGTTAAACACTCGCTCATTTCACAACACACACATCGTAGTATAAACAATACCTCATATGCCTCGCTTTTTTAGACTTGGTTTGAGTCTCCAGCATACGTAAAAGATCATGCACGTCAAACGCAAAACAAGAAGTTAACCGGCACCACGCTTCTACTCTATACCACACTTCATGAGAAAAAACGCAGCCAGTAAAGAGATGTATAGCCGTTTCGAATTCCGCTTGATAAAGAGAACAAAATGTTTCATGAATTATCACGCCGCGTTTGATGAGCTCTGCAATCGTAGGGAGACGATTAAGAGCTGCACACCAAACCATGATTTTGCATTTTAGGGGCACCCAACTCTTCCACTTAATAATCGGCCAATTGTTATTTGGTGAGGTGTTGGACAGAAGCTTCTTTGCCGAGCTTACTGTGAAGAGACCATCCTTTTCGTGTCTCCATTTCCAATTATCTCTACCTCCCTTCCAAGTGAAATCATGAATCTCATTAAGGAGCTCAAACAATTCAACCACCTCTGCATTCGACGAAGGCGCAGAATGCCAATCCCACTTCAATGTTTTAAGATTGTTTACGCAATGTAACCTACCCGAGACCTTAACCAATTTATTTTTTTCAAGCTTAAATAGATTAGGAAAAGAGACTCGAAGAGGTTCGTCTCATAACCAAGCGTCTCCCCAAAAGTTAATAGAGTGTCCGTCGCCAATCTCTCCAACGAAAAACGAATTAAGAGCCGACCTATTAGGAGCTTTCCTCTCTCCCACTTTATCAATATATTTCCATCAACCATAAGACGAAGCGCTACATGGTAACATAGCCCAAGGTCTACTCGAACCGTGACAAGCCGAAATAATTCTCTTCCATAAGTTACTTCCTTCTTTCTTGAATCTCCATGTCCATTTCAACAAAAGCGCGTCATTGACCTCTTGAAGCCTAGACACACCCAACCCACCTTTCTTTTTCGAAGTAGTAACAATATCCCAAGCAACCCAAGTTGTCTTTTATTCCACACTCGAACCCGCCCATAAGAAGTGCCTCATAATGGACCCAATAGACTCAATCACGGCCTTTGGAGCTTTGTATAAAGATAGGTAATAAACAGGTAAACTTTCTAAAACCGACTTGATGAGAACTAACCTACCGCCTATCGATAACGTCTTCGCCTTCCACGACACCAACCGGTTTCTAATAACATCAATAACCGGGCCCCAATTGGAAATACAGGTCATCTTAGCCCCAACTTGGATTCCTAGGTAGGTGAAAGGAATATCTCCTCTTTTACAACCTAGGAAATCCATCATGGAATCCACCTCCGAATCCTCCGTTCCAACGCCAAAAATATTAGATTTATGAAGATTAATACGAAGACCCGAGCAAAGATAAAAAATATGGAGAATTCTGTCAATACTTTGGAAATTTTCACGCGACCACTCACCCAAGATAAGCGCATCATCCGCATATAAAAGGTGGGTAATATCCGTTTCATCATTTGAGAAACTAATACCTTTAAAAACGCCGATCTTTTTAGCTTTCTCCAATAGCCACGAGAGAGCTTCCATCACGATCAAGAAAAGGAAAGGGGACAATGGGTCACCTTGGCGAAGGCCCTTTTCACATTTAAAATCAAAGGTTGGCGACCCATTGACCAAAACCGCGGCTCTAGAAGAGTAACAAATACCTTTAATCCAATCACACCACACCGGATGAAATCCCATTTGGGAAAGAATAGAAATCAAGAAATTCCAGTTGACATTGTCGTAAGCCTTCTCGAAATCTATTTTCAGTAGGAACGCCTTTTAATTTCTTTTCTTCAACCAGTCCAAGACTTCGTTAACCATGAGAGGACCATCTAGGATGAAACGCCCAGACAAGAAGGCCGATTGCGCCTCTGAAATAATCTGACCCGTCACTTTTTTAAGATGATTAGCAAGGATTTTAGAAATAACCTTACTAACCATCCCAGTAAGTGTAATCGGCCTATAATCTCTAAGACCCAAAGGAGTTTTGACCTTTGGAATCAAGGTAATAAACGACGAACCGCAACCTGAATTAATATAACCAGAAGCGTGAAATTCCATCATGATATTATAAAAATTCTCTTCAAACAAGTCCCAAAAGCGCTTGACAAAGCGGAAGTTGAAACCATCGGGGCCGGGCGCCTTGTTAGAACCACACTCAAAGGCTGCGTTTTTTATCTCTTGTTTTGAAAACAAAGCTACAAGAGCACCTCGATCCTGTATATCGATTTTGCTGATATTCGCACAAACAAGCATGGGGCGAATAGGAGTCTGCTCCTTGAAATGACTTCTAAAAAACCGCATAACTTCTCGCTTTACCAAAGTCGGTTTTGTAACCCAATCTCCATTAATCATAATACCCGGAATAGAATTTCGCGCCTTTCTACCGTTGACAACATTGTGAAAAAAAGAAGAATTTTCGTCACCCAACGAGGCCCACTTAATGTGTATTTTTTTCATATCTTAAAGCCAAGCTACGTCAGACCTCTTACTGGTTCAGAGTCTTTTACCCAACCAGACCTCTTAATAGCTCAGCACTTAATGGTGCAGAGGTTGCCAAACAACCCTTTATCTATGTTCTTTGGAGCATAGCACACGATTTAACGGGTAATGAGAGATTGACCATCTCGAGTCACCCTGTAACACTCAACATCAAGTTTTGAGTCGTCATGGGTTGACATGTTAACAGATTGTGTACAGGTTGGCCCTTCTAACCATTTTTTGCTACACACAAACTCTATTGACATGTTTACGACTTGATAACTCAAAATAAACACCGCGGTTATATATACTTAACGTGGGTTGTGGGACAGAGGATTGTAACTTGTAAAAGGACATTACAAATTGACCATCGAGATCGAGTGGTGGGTGAGTATGGGTTATGGGCCAGTGGGCCTACATCACAAAAGCCTACACCAGCATATCGCATGTCTAAAGCGTTGGTGCTTTCATTTTGCAATTACGATAATGCGATTTTCATTCATTTATTTTCACTAGTGTGAATGCCCGCGCGTTGCTGCGGGTGTCCCGACTGATATGAGATTTAATTATGATGTATTTTGTACCGAATTCACTTTGGTGTCGACATTGGTGATTATGTGAGTGTGGGGATCGATTTACATATTGCTTCAAAACTTCAATGCATGTCAAAATTTCAATGTATACATCTCCCAGTCAGTTACACTTCATTTTAGAAATGCACAAACAAACCTAAGTGCGAGACGAGTCCTGGGCCCGGCATGAAAAAACATTGTTCCTTTAGACCGGTTGAGCCTGAAAGTTGCATATTGGTTCTAACATTTTAACCAAAGCTCCTGGCTAGGGCTGGTCGAAGGACCCTTTAGTCTCCGAAGTCGTAGATATTTTTTTATTTTCATACACTATCTAATCTTTTTGTTAGTTGAATTATTTTAATATGTAAATATGTTACAAAAATATAACTTTGCATATTTCTATGGTCCATAAGACTAACTTAGGATAATGGAAAATGGTTGGTACAAGCATCTTAATGCATTATGGTACAAGTATCTTAATGCATTTAAGGGTAATTTGGGGAAGATTTATATGACATTTGAGGGTTAAAGCATATGACTTTTCAAATGCCATCTTAAGTTTGCCAATATGGACACATTTAGCCATCACTCCTCCTTTATAATGTAGTAAAGATTATTAATCTACCAAACTATTTAAAAAAGATTATTACTGCATTTTTTGTTGTAGGTTCCACAAGCCACCATATGTTTTCGTTTTCTATGTTTACAAAATTGTGAATATATATTACATTGAAATATAATAAAGTATGATTATGTTTGATTGGAGAAGAGTTACCATACTCATATTTGGACCAACAAAGAAAATGCCTAACTTAAAACCAACATAACTTCACTTTGTTTGGAGATACAAACATATAAGTAATGAATGGAAACGTCTAATAAAAAAAACTAGACAAATTGCCATAAATGGTTCCCCCGAATCAAAGGTGCTATCATAGTGAGAAGATCACTGAAGCTCGAAGAAATGGCAAGCATATGATCATGAACTAGACGATGAGGGCATTGCTTGATACAAAGGGACTTTGTGCTTTACTCATGCCATCAAGGTTTCAGACTTTCAGGTACTTTCACACCCATAATCATACGCGCCTAAACAACGTACACACAAGATGGGATTTTGTTCTCTAGAAATTCAACTATGTCATTAAGCACAAGTCTAGATTCTCCAACTAGGTGATTGATGACCTTGGTAGAAGGACTAATTTTCTTGTTACCATCGGTAATGGAAAACCAGAACTTTTAAGATGTGTAACGATTTCAGTACAATATGAAAAGGAGGTAGAGACCACCAACACATGGTGATTTGTCTTCCTCAAACCTCCCTCCAAAACATTGAACTTTACACGACACTTCCAGTTGCATCGGGCCCATGGGAAGACATCTCAATGGAATTCATTTTTAGGCCATCGCGGGACTCAACTTGAAGTGAATTCGAAATTTGTGGTTGTGGACCACTTTTCAAAAACATATGTTTCACTCTATGGAGGAATACATTATACATCTAATGTTTTCCATGTCGCCAAGTTATTACAAGAGATTATTAAGTTATATGGAGTTTTGAAGTCGATTCACTTTTGGCAAGGATAATAAGTTTTGGGCTCATTTATGATTAAACTTGTAAAGTTGTTTTGGCAAATAACTTAACTTTGACAATACCGCTCATTCACGATCATATAGTCAAGTGGGCAACTGCACACTTGACAACTACACTGAGTAAAGTTTATCACCTCTGGCGCTTATGATGTGCTATAGAGTTAACATAGTCACGCACCAGTGTCAGCGTAACGTAGGCATACGCCAACCCCCAAAGAATTTACATGAAATTTGAAACATTTTTATCTATGACTTAAACATATGTTTTGGGTTTAAACTTTATAACCATATGTCCGCACTTGACAATAACTAACAATATTAAATTTAACGGTGTTTCACATAAACCATCGTAATTGCAAAAAGATGAAAAACAAATCAACAAAATGTTGGACAAACCCACATGTGCATCAAACTTGCCTAGTTGCCTTGATTCGAGTTTGATGTTAACTTACTCAACTTATAAAACTAAAACTATATCAAGTAACTTACAATCTTTAGTTGTAAATAATGTTAAGTCTTATTCCGCTATGTTTTAAGATTCAAAAATATTGTGTTCATTAAGTTATATGTTATATAAGAAGCGTAAGAAGCAATTTGGACCATTAGATTAAGGATGCAGATTAAAACCCTAATCATACTTGGGTTAAACTAACCAAGGGTAAAACAGGAAAAAACCGTCTAATTTTAACTGATCGATTCCAGATCGTAACAACAAAACTAATTGAACACTGATTTTTCATCGTTTTCAAATCGATTCATGTTTATAATGATTACACAATTCAAAAACAAAAAAAAAATCGATTACAATAAACGAAAAAAACGTAAGATTAGTATTTGATCTAAAAATAATCAAAAACAGAGGATTAAACTAATCATGTGAACAATTATGAAATTGTAATAGTTGTCGAATACTCTGAATTTTGTTTCATTAAGGATGATTAAACATAAAAATTAGGTTAAAAAAAGTTGCAGATGAAGAAGATGAAGTTTGTGAAAAACAGACGCACTCATCAAATTTTCAGACGCACTCACAAATTTACAGACGCACTAATAAAAAATTTTCAGACGCACTCACAAATTTACAGACGCACTAATAAAAAATTTTCAGACGCACTCATCAAATTTCAGACGCACTTATCAAAATTCAAACGCACCCTTTACTATTTAAACGCACCTTATCATCACATTGAACTTGAAAACAAAATAAAACAAACACACTCTTCACAATCCACAAAAATGGCCTTAAAAAACAAACGCACTCCTTCTAGGAAACAAACGCACCTCTCACCCACTCCACTTCCTTGAAAACAAAATGCACCCATTTCATGAAAAAAGAAAGCAGCAACAGCCAGGGTTCACCATCCGTCGATATTAACGAGAGGGATCAGTAGAAGAAGAAACAGTTTCAGAAGCAATGAAAAACTAATTGGTATGAAACTGTTCATGCTGCTGGTATCCTCGTTCTTAATTAATTCCCCTGGTGGTGCTGTTGTTACTGCAGGTTTGGTGGTGGTTGTGGTAGTGGTGATGGTGGTGGTGGTGGTGGTGGTGATGGTGGTGGCGGTGATGGTGGTGGTGGTGGTCAGATCTCGAACGATCGGTTTGTTTCAAAATGATATGGGTTAGGTCTAGAACAGGAAGAGGAAAAATAGGTTTAATTGTGGTTTAACTGTGGTTAGGTTAAATTGACAAAGTGTCAATCTCTGGTGGCTTCTTACGCTTCTTATTTTAAGGGGCTTTATACCGTATACTTTCTCCATTAATAAAGTTGTATAATTGACGGATTTATCTGAACCCTCACTTTGTGTTTTTCGGTATGACTTTATTTGAACATCATAACTCATATGCTTAAATAAACCCACATATCAACAAATCAAACAACCATTACATTTAAATATGTAATAAACTTATTATACGTCATTAAAGTGACTTGCGGTCACTTTCTTTGCGTACACATATGGATCTTTCCGAAGAAAATACATTATACTCCACCTTTAACTAGTTATTTTTAGTTTAGACTTCATCCCGAATGCTAGTTGACGAATTGTGGTCATACATTTTTATCATAGTGGACCTTTAGGCAATGACATTCCCCTAAGTTGATGATGAGCCAGGTCACTAGTGTTGTCTGCGATCGCAAGCGTGGATAACTTTTTTCCTATGCTTGTACCTGAGTGGCAGATGAAGAGAAATTGTCCCAAATCCTTGCGCGGACTAGGTTAACCCATATCTCAAAAAGCACTAAAATAACATCTAATAAATAAATAACCGCGCACAGCTAGCATCACGCGAGCCAGGAAAGCTCTTTGACGCAAGCCCGCAGCTGCACAAGTCATCATTTACTTGGTTTTGGCAAAAATCCTAAGTCAGGACGCGCATTCCCACTAATGCGCAAGATCAGGGAGACAAATAGTACAAAAGGGACGTTCTTGTACGAACCAATCAGAGCTAAGGGACATGTGACAAGACTAGGGTGCATGTCCAGCCAATCAGCATGCTCCAACAAGAAGATTCCAACGTATCAATAACGTGTGGCAATTAGAGCATACAAGCGCTGCTGACAGGTAGCGCCCCACGATCATGTAGGACACATGGAGGACAACAAGTACGGTGTTAATGCTGCTTGACCAATCAGATATCAGGAAGCCACGTCAACAGCAACCTCCACTAACGGTTAGCGCCAGATGAGACAATGGCACAAAGGAAAAGGACAACCAGCCAATCAGAGGCCACAGATGTGTGGCCACTCTCGTAGTGCCACCTGTCCGTAGCAGAGTATTCACCAACATAACCGCACCACGTGGAAACAGTTGAGGCGGTTTTTCGTTCCTCTTTCCTTTTGGTTAATATTATTATTTGTCTTATACTAATATTGGGCTGGGGTAGTGGAAGTACCCCTAACTGCCGATGGCAATCAAACCCGAACCCGATGGGTAAACCCGAAACCCGACACATTTGGGACGGGTTTGGGGTCGGGTAATCGGGTATGGGTCCGGGTATGGGATTAGTTTTTATTTTTTTCGCGGGTTTGGGACGGGTTTGGGATTTGATGATATACCCGTTTACCCGACCCGATTACCCGATAAAGTATACCCGTTTACCCGATTAGATACCCGATGTAATTTCTAATATATCTTTTTAAATATGTATGCATAATATATCTAATTGTCCATCTACATTGTCATCTTGTGCTAAAATTATCAAAAAGTTAGTGTATACTATTTGTTATCTATGTCTTTGAATGTTTTTATATGATTTAAATATTTTATATTTATACATTGTAATCATTTACCTGTATATTTAATAATGGTAAATGTAATTGGTTAATAGTTACCTAATAGATGCTAGTCCGGTTTTTGGTCGGACATACTCAATGAGTAAGTTTTAAAAATTAATGGGTTTACCCGAAACCCGCGGGTATATCCGATACCCGATGGGTAATTACCCGACACAAACCCGACGGTTTTTTGGCCGGGTTTGGGACAAGCATACCTAATCGGGTATGGGGTTGGGATTACCTAAACCCGTCCCAAACCCGACCCATTGCCATCCCTACTAACAGGGCTCAGGCCTGCTTCAGGTTAGGGGTTGATGATGGTGGCCTATGTGAGTCATATTTAAGGAGAACTTCTTTTCCTTAGATGGACACTTTGGAATTATCTCCAATACACATGCTCACTACTCAACCACCATTTCACCATTTTTGTGGTTGTAAACAAGAAACAATTCTTAGCAGTCAGTGTCCTACTCCTTTACTTTCTTTTCAAGTCACAATCAACACCACAACCTTAGACGTCTAGCAATAGATAAACCATGTATAACCATCAGTTTGATCATCTTTAACCGGAGGTTGGACTAATGTTTCTACACCAGACTTTGTTAAACTTTCAATTTTTTACATATAAAATTACCAGTTACTAAAAACGAAGATTGATATTGCGAGTATTTGTTTTTTTTAGTTTCAATTCCGTCTATACTATATATAACATACATCTTTAACCCAGTTAATTTCATGTTACCCGATCTAAACATAACAATCATTGAAATTCAAAAATAAAATAACATTGCCACCCCTTATGATGGAGTGACACCCTCCTTGCTTTCCTTATGAGAGGTGGGGAGTTCGAGTCATGCCGGTACCAAAATGCTGTTGGTGGGCCTGGTTTTACCACAGTGGGCCTTCGGGGCGGTGGGTTTTCCTCGGGAACTGGTGTGAAATTATTGGTGGACCCGGGTTACTCTCGGAGTAATCCTTTATCCAGTGGGTACTTCGTAAATGACCGGGATTGATTGTTGGTCGTTAAAAAAAAATAACATTAAATCTAAATATTACAATCACATGTTTAATTTGTTTTAAATACTATAATCACATGTTTAATTTTAGTTTACAAATTTGGTAGGTGAAAGTGTGAAACTAAATAATAATATACCACATAAATAATATTTAAAAAAAAAAAAAAATCTCCCAAAACCAAAAGATGATGTTGGGCCCAACATCCAAAGCCACTTCCAATCACCTTCATCTTCCTTCCACTCTTCTCCCCTAACTTCAACCTCAGACCAAATTCACCTTAATCCACGGATCCCCACCTAACCATGGCTTCAGCCATCTTCAATCCACCATTAACACTTCCCAAACTTTATAACAAACCCCTCATTTATGCATCAATATCCACCCCTCCTCATCTTTTATGCTCAAGAACCATAACCACTCCTTCTTTAAAGTGGGTCCCTCATCTGGGTATTATCACTCCATTTTCTAACTGGAATGGGCTTAGAAGTAATGGGTTTTCAGCTTCATTGCAGTCTTTGAAATTAGGTATCAAATTAGATTTAAAGTTTCAAACTTTTTTAATTATCAAGATTGTTGACTTTTTAAGTCAAAGTTTATGTTTTGGAGAGTTTATTGATTGGTTTGGTTTGGTTGGTTGCAGACAAGAGAAAGAAATGTAAAGGGAAGGGTGTGTATGCATCTTTATTTGGAGTTGGGGCTCCTGAAGCTTTGGTTATTGGTGTCGTGGCTTTGTTAGTTTTTGGCCCTAAAGGTCTTGCTGATGTGAGTTGACCTTTAGTGTGTATAGACTTGACTCAGAAAACTTTGTATATCTTTTTTACTAGGCTTATAAAGGGGGGGGGGGGGGGGGGGGTGGGCGGGCATGTGTGTTTTTAAAAATGATTATTGTTGATGATCATGCTTCATATTCGGATAATTAGTCGCAACGATGTCAATTTTGATCATTGCAAGTTATTGTTTAGGATCCCGAGTTCTTTAGTATTTAACGCCCTTTTGAGACATTTGGTGTAAGTATGTAACTTTGTTTTTGGTTGCTCGAGTGGAAGGTAACCCATTTTGGAATTAAATTACTTCTACCCAAGCATGCTTAACAGTGGAGTCATCCTCGCATCCACTGTCAATGTGCCCAAAACACGTTATTTCTTCTGTCTATAGCCCAACATGGGATTTGCATTGGGTGTCACCTTATAAAACTCTACGAGTAGTTTATAACCAAATAGATTTGTATGGTACCTTTTTGTGCTGACGTTTAACACTTCGAAATTGCAGGTTGCGAAAAACTTGGGGAAAACTTTGCGTGCATTTCAGCCGACAATCAGGGAACTTCAGGTTATGCATCCAGATACACCTTGCTCAACCTGATTGAATTATTTATTTTATATACCATTCTTAGCACGGTGTTTGGATGCGATTACTTTGACTAAAACTACAAGAAAAATCAGAATCGTTTTTTTTCAACGCTCAAAACTGTCTTTAAGCGCGCATCCAACTTAAGATGATGGTTATTGATTCATATATCCATGAGAATTGTGTATCTTAGTTTTACTAAGAAACTGTATACTAAAATAAGTTACACTTTACTTTATAATAGGAAGTTTCAAGGGAATTTAAGAGCACACTTGAAAAGGAAATTGGTCTCGATGAGCTTCAGAATCCGGTACAAGGAAATTACACTTCCAACACAGTCAGACCGCCTCCTGATACCCTTCAGAATTCTCAGTTAACAGAAACACCGCCTGCTGCCACCACCACCACCGAAGATTCTCAGGCAACCACAACAACTCCTGCTGACGGTCCGGAGGATTCCCAGGAAACTGTAACAACATCTGATGCCAGCCTGGAGGATTCCCAGGAAACCGTAACCACCTCTGATGTCAGCCTAGAGGATTCCCGGGAGACAGCAACGGCTTCTGATGTCAGCCCTGAGGATTCCCGGGAATCTACAGCAGTTCCTGCTGCCACCACGGAGGATTCTCAGCCTACAGCTGACACTAGTAAGTCCTCTTAAATAACTTAAAATACCGAATATTTTGGTGTAAAAATTGAAATTTTGTTAAACCTAGTAAAGCCCCTAGGCGACGTATTTTTTTGAAACGAGGACCTTGGTAACTAAAAGTTATATCCCTTTTGATCTGCCCATTTTGTGATCCAGCAAACGGGTCGCCTTCAAGCAAAGCGTATTCAAGCGAAGACCTTTTAAAGATCACAGAAGAACAGCTGAAAGCAGTTGCTTCCCAACAGCAGGAAGATCAGCCCTCATCTCCTGATAGCCCCAAAAGTGAGATCTGAAAATTTTAAAGGAAATGGCAGTTTTGATCAGAAGACAAGATGACGGCGTTGACTTTATAAAACCAAGTCAACTTTAGAAATTTAATTTGTGAGTTCAGTTGCTATTTAAAGAAACAGGCTAGGGAACTTGTTAGGATGTAAGATTTTGTTTCGTGTAATCGAGCGATATGTTGTTGTACACTTAGCTGATTCTTATTGTTCACTTCATATATTGTCATTTGTGTCGGTTCTATATATTTGTTTCAAGCTTTTAGTCTAGTGAGTTGAGGTGATTCAACCATTGTTTTGAAATCCGGATTGGCTGGCAGAACCGTTTAACCCGAACATGAGCTTTGGTTTGGTAAGTACGGGTTGAACCGGCATCAAACCCACATAAGAAAACGACGAACTGGCGTATTGGTTGATTTGGGATGTAAAGCAGCTTAGATTATGAGATCATTGTCTCAAACTAAGTGATGTTGGTACTGCTTGCAAAGACGGACACTCTTGGTTGATTTTCTCTTTGACATCTTGCAAATCAAAGCTCTTCTTTGACAAAAGTCATTCAATGCGCGCCACCACTACCATTGTCCAACGGTTCCATCACCCACACCCATTGTTGCAAAAGTCGCCAACTCGGTTGACTTGGGATTTGCGAGTACTCGCCTATAGTTGGTGAGTACTCGTAGATGACTCATTGGGTACTCGGCCTAGGCAAGCCGTACCCGTTGAGTAATCGACACCTAGGCAGGATTTTCACAACCATTCCCACACCTCCACCACCCCAACCAACCGGGAGCCATTGCTGCCACCAACACCCCTCAACCCACACCACAACCATCGTGCTGACAGGTGTGGTGACAATGACTAGTGTGGATGCGGCGTCGGTAAACATGTTGAGATTCGATTTATTTCGGTTGAATTTCTTGCTTTTTACAATACGGACTTGGATTCCTTTTAAGGTTTTCTAGAATTTATAATACCTTACAATACTTAAAAAAATTAATTATAAAAAATATAATATTTCTCTAGACTCAGTTGGGCTGTAGGCCAAATTATTTGACACACACACTAATGTTTAAACTCAAACCCAGTTAGCAGTAAGAGGCTCCATAGTGGGAAGCGCTAATTAGCACCCCTCCCCTCTTTTGATTGGTTGCCACAAAATCCAATGCTCAGCGTTAATAATTTAACGCTACAGGCCATTTTTTCAAATTTAACGCCTTTAAGGGCCCCCGATAATAATGTTTAGGGCGCTAAAATTGGATTAAGCCCTCAATTGGAGCTCCAAAACAAAACAAAACAAAACTTTACACTTAACAGTATACAAAACCCTAAACCCTGGCTTTATAAAACCACCCAATACGCCATTCTTCATTACCACCTATCCATCCCTTAAACCCTAAACCAGTAATCATGAGAGCTCCAACGAGAGGAGGTACATTACATTACATTCCATCTCTTATTGTTTGTCTATTTGTTGTTATGTTCACCAAGGTTACATTAACCTTTATATCAAAAACGCTAGCCGCTCACCTTGTTGCCCATTTGCCTACTATTTTATTTCTATTATTAGTTTGCAACCAACATTATTTGTTATCAAAACAAAAATATACATAACTATAATTGTGTGATTTATAGGACGAGGTGGAGGAGGGTTTAGTGGTGGTCGTGGTGATGGTGGCGGTAGAGGAGGTAGGGGAAGAGGAGGGTTCGGTAGAGGCGGAAGAGGTGGCGGTGATATGACACGTGGCGGTGGAAGAAGTGGCGGAAGAGGTGGCGGTAGAGGCCGCGGTGGTGGGCGAGGCGGTAGAGGCGGGGGAATGAAGGGTGGGAGTAAGGTGGTAGTTGAGCCACATAGACATGAAGGTGTGTTTATTGCTAAGGGTAAGGAAGATGCTCTTTGCACTAAGAATATGGTGCCTGGTGAAGCTGTTTACAATGAAAAAAGGATCTCTGTTCAGGTACCACCATTGTTCGTTAATCAGGTCATCAGGATTATATTAGTGAACATTTGCATGTGTTGTTGAGTGAATCATGAATACTGAATAGGCGCTAGGCCTGACTACTCGTTTAACTTATGAGGGCTTGAGCTTCACTCGTTTATAGTTAGTTTTTATATATATTTGTTAGTTATTATTAAATAAGTATATACTTATTCTATTAAATATAAGTTATATAAATAAGAAGCATGCTTATTAAATAAGTTTAGGCTTGAGCTCATTTAAGCTCGTCTTGATTCAATCATTCAAGCTCTTAATGAGCTGATCATGAATGCCTCACGAGCGGATGGGCTTGTTGAAAATACTAACTAAATGTTCTGTGGTCAGAATGAAGATGGGACAAAAGTTGAATACAGAGTATGGAATCCATTTAGATCAAAGCTTGCTGCTGCTGTTCTTGGTGGAGTTGATAATATTTGGATGGTAAACACATTTCAATAATTGTTAAATAACACTGTAATGATAATATGGTATTCATATTTGTTGATTCTTTTGGTTTAGAAACCTGGCTCTAAGGTGCTGTACTTAGGAGCGGCTTCTGGCACAACTGTCTCTCATGTGTCTGATCTTGTTGGACCAGTAAGTGATTACCTGTATTTCTGTAAATGATGAGTAACTTTTGATGTTTGGTAATGTGCTTATTTAATTTTCATGTTGTTAGGGTGGAGTTGTGTATGCTGTTGAGTTTTCTCACAGGAGTGGTAGGGATTTAGTTAACATGGCTAAAAAGCGAACAAATGTTATTCCTATTATTGAGGATGCCAGACATCCAGCCAAGTACAGGATGCTTGTTGGTATGGTTGATGTTATCTTTTCTGATGTTGCTCAACCTGATCAGGTTTGCTTTGAACTTTTTATGACGTTTAAGATTTTGGTTTATTTGTTTGCATTCAGTTTCTACAGCATTATTAAAGTTGTTAACTTTTTAAAATGGTTTCTTGTCATTTAATTTTATGTTTTATTCACCATTTTCTTCTTTTTTGGTACCGCTCTTTGGTTTTCTAGTTTTTATTAAGTTTCGAAAATCTCTTATATTTTTTGCAACATTTTTTTTAGTTTTGACTTTTGACAATATTTTGTTTTTTGATTTGCTTTTCTACTTGTTCGGATTAGTCACATATGATGAACTACTCGGATTCCCCTTCAGGACATTTGGATGATGCAAAACCGAGTTTCTGATGTCTCTATTGGCTTCCATTTTTCGTTTTTATATTCTTCTCTTGACTTGGTTTTCTAAAAATTTTCTTTTTATGACAAGTTTTTCTAAATGACTTACTAAAGAAGATTTAGTATTTCTATTGCTTTAAAGTACATGATATATCAACTTGTAGTCTCCTTCAAGATTAAGTGGGTGATGCTAGATTCGAGTTTTTATATGTCTGTGCAACTCTTATGGTTTAATTATCCGTGTGTCTTTGCAGGCTAGAATTTTAGCGCTGAATGCATCTTATTTCTTGAAAGCTGGAGGCTATTTTGTCATATCCATCAAGGTTTGTAATCTTTGGATATTCTTTGTTATGATCTTGTAGTGTAATTTGTTGGGTGTTTAATCATTGTTTTTGTTGAACTTTGTAGGCAAACTGCATAGACTCTACTGTTCCCGCTGAGGCCGTATTTGCTTCAGAGGTGAAAAAGCTTCAGGCAGAGCAGTTTAAACCCATGGAGCAGGTGACTCTTGAGCCTTTTGAGAGAGACCATGCCTGTGTTGTTGGAGCCTATCGCGTTCCAAAGAAACAGAAACCTGCATCATAAGTGCTCTGCAGCTTTTGTTTTGCGTCACCGGTGAATGTATGGGTTTTTTGAGTTAGTTTTGCTTTTTTTTTATTGTTCATCAGTGTAATAGAATACTAGTTTAATGTTTAACACCAATTTATGGCTCAATGGCTCATTAGTCATTTGCATCGACCAATTATGTTCCAATGGAACAGAAATCGGCATCATGGATGACGCTGTGCTAGATTGGATTAAAAGTACCAAGTGATAAAGATGGGCTTTGGTTATACAAATAGTAAATGTTAAACGACTGGTTTGGTTGATCAACGGTATCAATTATCAAATTGGTGTACACCGACGGCTCTCAAACTGACTAACTTGTATTGGTTTACTCGGTTCTGAGTTTTAAAACATGTTTTTTTGGTTAACATGTTCTATTCTTATATCGACTGTAATTGTTCTATCAACTTGTAGTACTTATTTGTTAAAATAATTGTGTCAAAATCACTCGCTGATAAATTACGTTTAAAACAGTGTTAGCAACGTCTAATATTACGTGTTACATCTTGGGCATACATGACCAACCCATTCACCACCCACGTAAATGGCATTTGTGAATTATAGGGAGTTGTCCAACTCACATGACTCCACACTACCAAGTGACAACTCAAGGTGAGTTGCATCAACAAGCCGTTTTAGACAACACCTAGCCCTTTCAGGGTAGCGGCTACATGTTAGACTTTTTCCCTCACAAAAGGCTATCCTATGTAGCCTTTATCTCCGAAAAGTGCAACGTATCTAATAAGTTATATGGGTCCATCGGTGGGTCCCTCCAACCATGGAAAATCTTATACTCTTATTTCGTAAACCCCCTAGCTCTTAGCAGTTTAGAGTGTTTATTTTGGGTTTTCCACTTGATTAATGACTATTCTAGTAATTTTCCCTTTACCCTTTGAATTATCATTTTGCATCACATATTACTATATTAGAGTGTACTACGCCTTTCAAAAGGAAAAAGAAAAAGAGTATACATTACAAATACAAATGTTATTCGTTTCGTTCTAATTAGAGTGTTAACAAGCCATGCAACAGACGTGCGTGGTTCAATGTTTTTACGTCTGCTTTTCTTTCGTTTTACAGCCTTGTCGCAAAGCACGGGTTGTAAATACTAGTGCTATATTTTTACTAAACGAAAACATAAAACTTATTAAATCAAATTATTATTTTTAATTATGTCAAAATAATAATAATAACGTATTGCAAAGGGGAAGGGCAAAACTGTAAAAGTGATGAAATAATATGACCGTTGCGAGTCAGTCATCTCTTTCCGCCCTTTAAATATAAACCAATTCGTTGAAGAATTATTTTATAAATAAAATAATAATAAATCGTTTCCAAACACAGAAGAGTTCTACAGTTGAATACTTGAGATCACAAATCCATCCATCGATCGTTACTTACAATTGTCTGTCTGTTGGTATCTTCTTCTTCTTCGTTAAAACCCTAATTTTATTACCTCCTTTGTGTTTCGATTACATAATATTAAGTTGTTCCTTTAAAACCCGTTTGCTTTTTAGGGTTTTTCATGTTATCCTTCGATTAAATCTTGTTTATGGTTATGATTTTTGTATTCGTGATGAAATATTGTTGTGGTTTTACTTTGATTGAACAGATTGTTTCAAATCAAGATCTTTGATTGTGGATTTTAACTGAAACAAAACCCTAGTTTTGTTAGGGTTTTTATATAATTAACTCTACATGATTTACAATTTTGCTGGTAGTATAAAACCCTAGTTCTTGAATAATCTTTTTATATTTGTTCTCTGTGGAAATTATTTTGTTCTGTTTTAAATTTTCTTGATTTTTTTTGTTTTTGTTTATTTATTTAATTTTATTTTTTTGGTGATTTATTAATTTGGAAACTATTTACCCATCAATATAAAAATTTGGTTTATTTTGTTGCTTTGTTTGTATTGTGCAGACTTCAGTGAATCAAACCAGTTGAAAAAAAATGGCAATGCACGCTAGCCGTCTGACTCAAGACCAGAATCTCAATGTACACTTTGATGGTATGTTACATCTCTATGCTTTTAACATTCTTGATAAAGATAATTACCTCGTGTTTGTTATTTATAGTTGTGTGTTGATGTTCCATATGATTAATTGTTAGTTGTTGATTAACCATTGTTCCTTACAGGGGTCAAGATCAATGGGTCTTTTTTGCTTTTAACATACTTGATAAAGATTGTTTACAATGTGTTTGTTATGATTGTATGTTGATATCTATGTTTCGTGATAAAGATTGTGTACAGTGTGTTTGTTATGACTGTATGTTGATATATATATTTCTTGATAAAAAAGATTGTTTACAGTGTGTTTTTTTTATGATTGTATATGGATAATCTATATGATTGTTGTTGTCTGCAATTAACCGTTGTTACTTACAGGGGTCAAGATCAATGGGTCTGTTGCACAAAAGAATAAAGGCGGTCTTGGAGGAAGGAAAGCGTTAAACGACATATCAAACTCTGGAAAACCATCTGCACTGCAGCCGTCGAGAAAACACAACACGAAGAATGTGATTCCGATTGGGGAAGATCTTGTTGTTCCCAAGAAGGCTGCTAATCCTGTTAGTGGCAGGAAAGCACTGGGTGACCTTACTAATTCGGCCATACCGTCTTCTCAGAAGCAGGGTTTGAAGAAAACGAGCCAACGAAAGCAAGCTGTTGCTTTTGCTGATGATGAAAAGTTTCCTTACTCTATTGCTGAAGAGGGGTTCCTTCACAATCATGATGAATGTATCAAAGCACAGAAGAAATCAATGGGGTTGGATGAGTTCTTGAAGACCATTGGGTTAGATGAAGGTAAACATATTCAATCTGTTTGCTGGTATCTTTTTACACAATTAATCGCTGCTAACTTACTGGTTTTATTGTTCAATTGTAGATGCCTGTTCTCAATCTATGTCTGCATGCAACAATCCTCCAAAAAAATCAAAGGTGAGCTTGCTGATGTGATTTTACAAGCTCTCAATTTTATTAAATTTGTTTTACTCAGAATGAAATTAGTTTATAAAATGCAGGATGAAAATGCCTTGATGATCTTTGAGATGGAGGAGATACTCGAACCAATACTTGAAGATTGCCCTCATGGTGGGATAAGCTCCCCGATTTGTGGAAGCCCGGATTCTCCAAAGCTGTCGTACATGAGAGACTATGACGATTTTCCTAGCTTCATCTTGACCGAGTCACCAAAAAGGTCAAAGTAATGTGATTCTATCGTTCTTGATATCTGCAAAAACTATGTCCTAGTAGTAGTTGTTAACTGCTAACATTGATGAGTAGTCAAACTATTGACTACTGTAGTTAAAAGATAAAAAAACCTTGTTTTGATGATGTTGGGTAGACTAATTCAGTCAAATCTCTAGTTTTTGCCAAACTTCAAGGGCCCTGGCTGTTTTAGTTTAGTGCGCTGTGCTTGTTTCCTTTGTGGTTGTTTTTATGGATGTTTTTCACAAGACCATAACATGGACCATAACAAAGGGTGTAGTCGAGAACAACTTAATCGTATAGTGTGCGAAACTCGAGGCTAAAAGAGGTGGACGTATTTTCTATCTAGTACTCGTTTAAATTGCATCGATGTTTAAGGCAAATAATTAAGCTTGAATTGCTAAATAATAGCTGAAAGGTTGATCAGCAAAATACAATATACCACACACAAAAAACGTTATACACCGAAAGCTAGCAAGACGCTAGACCAAAACAAACAACCCCTATTCTACATACATAACACCTTATACGTACTTTCGCCTAATTCATTGGCATACAAAAGCTTCGCACAAGCTCTTTGGGTTCTTTCGTCCTCTTATCCGAAACTTTGAATAAGTCTTCGAACCAAAATCCTTCTAAGATTAATCCTTGACAATCAGCCACCTTGACCCATGATCTGTTAGCTGTGCAATGATTAATCCAAAAGCATTACCATCCCTTGCCTGGTTATATGATATGCTTGTAACTTTGGTGCTGTAATGCGGCTGCATAAAACCCCCCAAAATCCTGTTAGCGCCATACACTTGATGGCAAACTTTTTTATATATAAATCCTACCAATTACTCCCATTTGTCATACCATTCATTCCTACTTTCATACACTTGACCTTTATTGACTTTTGGTGTATGTATTTTTTCCATACCACCTTGACCTTTGTTCACTTAACTATGGATAAATCATAAAGTACATATTTGTAAAAGACTTGTCACCCTAAGATTTCCATACTCAAAATGGACAATCATAACCTGCATCAGAACCTTATTGTATTAATTTTTTTTATTTGTAACCAAGTGAATTGATCATTACCACTCTGTAGCAACATAGCAAACTTCAGTGTCAAACACAACTAGGGGTGTGAAATGAAATGAAATGTTATATAGGTGTCATCCAACAGTCCAACAGGGGTGTGAATTTCTGTCATGGCCGAACCTAACACGAAATTAGTGGGTTTGGTTTACTCTAAACGAGTTCGGGTTGGTTTCAGGTTGAACCCGCGACCCTGTTTAGCTAAACGGGTCAGGTTCGGTCAACCGGGGCGGATTAGCGGGATGACCCGTTTAACCCATTTACTATATTTTTATTTTTTTAAATATACATTTTATGTTAAAAATTAAATTGGTTTGGTAGTTTATGTTATACTTAACTTAAATAGAAAGTGGTATAAGATTTTATAATTAAAATGTAAACGTTTTTATATACGCTTGTATTTTAGTAAACTTGAATTTAATATATTATTAGTTTGCGAAAAAAATAAAAAAAAATCGGGTTGAATGTTCGTGTTCGGGTCAACCCGTAAATACCCGGGTCGGTTTCGGGTTCGGGTTCATATGACACAATTTTCGGGTTTGGGTCGGGTTGAACCCACCAACCCGGAAACAGGACCTGTTTATAGGACTGTTCAAATTGCTCGGCGCTCGCCTTGCTTGGAATTTGCTCGGAAAATGCTCGCTCGATTTTCTGCTCGGTTGTAAACAAGCCGATCAGCTCGGATCGATAGTGGTTATTAATTTATTATATATATAAGTATATATATACACATTCATTGCAATTATACTTATAGTTTTATACATACCACTCTATTGGCTCAATATATGCATATATACAATTATATTTATAGTTACTGGCTTAGTTTGACCCAATGATAATTTAACATTATGTTTAGTAGTAAAACCCTAAGTCGTGAAAAGACATGCTTGACTTCCTATTCGGCTATTCCCATTAGTTGTCCGCCATCAATCGTCTCCCGCTATCAACCTACGCCACAATACGACAATTGTTCTATGTAGTATGCTCATTGCCTCACCGACCTCAACCTGAGCCTCATTCTCGAACAACCGAACCTCAGACTCAATGCCATCCTCGGACGGTCAAACCTCAGTCATCACTAGGCAGCGAGAACATTAAAGGAAATATCCCAAATTTATGGTTGTCCTGAAAACTAGGCGCTCGTCGCTCACTCAAAAAAATGTGCGCTCGAAAAATGCTCGCTCCGTTTCCGGCTTGGTTGTAAACGGGTTAATCGGCTCGATTCGGTTTGTAAATGAGCCAAGCACAAGCAAAGATGCGCTCGGTTTGACTCGGCTCGTAAACAGCCCTACCTATTTTAGCACCCCTAAAGTCCAAACACAATCTTGATTTTGTGCTTAAAAAAGGGTAAACGTCGCTTAATTAAACAAGCCTTCTATTTCTATCAGCCCAAATTAAATTTCCAGCCCTTTTCAAATAAATTAGAAATCCAAGTATAAAATTAAGTCTAGACTTGTGACCCCAAGTGAGATCACTCAAACTCTCGATAGCTCACTCTAGATTCCTGTTGAAAGACATACAACAGCCTTAATTTCTACATAGTTAAAATCATCGTGTAAATCAATGTATTCATCATGCATTATGTGATGTGGGCCAGGGTGTATTAATCCTAAATAGGGGGTGTATTAATCCTAAATAGGGGGTGTATGAATCCACAATCCCATAGAAAAAGCATCTATTCAACACTTTTGAGTTTTGACTAATCTATACTATATTATAAAGAATGAGAGAAGCATGCCGGTAAAATTTAAGTAATTACAAATTTCATTGCCTAAAGTACAAACATTTAATGCATTTGTAAAAGGGTAAATTAGTCTTTTACTCATCAATATTGAGGTTAATCTATATTACATTATAAAGAGTGAGCAATGGGTAAAAAGGTCTAAAATGTCAAAGTTAAGGTGGCAACTTAAAAGTCACAAGTGCAATTCTCTAAACTTGACCACTTTTCTTCCTTTTATGCCCTTATCAATGCATTAAGATGCTTGTACCATGTGATGCATTAAGATGCTTGTGCCATGTGCTTTTAACAATTTTGACATCAATAATATCACCATAATCACTAATAATATCCCATAACTCACCATAATCACTAATAATATCTCATTATGTTGTGACTTTCCACATGTATAACTCTTATCTCTTTATTTACTTATGTATTAATGTAAGTGCCTATATATAGTGACATTTGTATATGATGTTGAGATCAATGAATAAGAATTCTACATTCTCTTTTCTCTCTATAATCTACAATCCTTTTTTGTTACACTTTGTTGGTTGCTAATTGGTTGTTATTATACAACACGTTATCAGCACGAATGCTTTTAAAGTTGGATCATGTTATCATAAGTCTAAGTATCACTGTTGGATCCGTTTCTTTTTAAATCGACTTTCAAGGAACCTGGAATCCATCAATGTCACATTAACAAGTTTTGTTCGAAAGTCTTACATGGACAAAGATCAAGGTATGATTAATTCAATTTCTCTTTAGTCTCAATTTCTATCAGTTCTTATTTGTTAGGTTGGGTAAGAAATTCTAATATGAGACTTGGTAAGAAAAACTAAATAATATATCTTATAGATATCCAACAGATTATAATTAATTTGATATAGAAATGTATTATCCAAAGTCCATTTTGTTATTATCATGCAATGTATTTTGATTTAGTAATATAACTTAAATTCTATTAAAGTTGACACATATAAGTTACGAGAGTGATTAATTATTATGAAATTACTCATGATTAACCTTAATGTAAAATATTTTTTATTTATTATGTAATTAATTGAACTAAGAAAAGGGTTATCTATACTATATTATAAAGGAGGAGACATGAGCAAATATGTCTAAATTGTCCAAAGTTAAGATTATATGAAGAGTTCATTTCTTCACACCTAAGATATCATGAAAATTCTTCCAATACTACCCCTATTTGCAAAAGCAACTTGTATACTTTTTGTGATATTGAATGAAATGGTTAAATGCACATTTGCTATGAATGTAGAAAAACTCTAAAGGTTGGATAAAAAAAATATAGTTTCTTTTCAAAGCTTAAACAATGAAGAGAAATGGATTACTTTCATATAAATCGTTTTATATTCAAAGACAATTTCATACATATCGTTTTGCATTCAAAGACAATGGAAGGAAGACAGTATATCTGTACAATTTTCCTACAACTTGGTGGGCTAACACGACTACGCTTGTGCATTGTTTAAAAAATATACTTATTTTAATCGTCCCGCAGCAACGCGCGGGTTTCCCACTAGTGGTTATTAACAATGGGGCAAGTTCAAGAGTTCTCTATTTTCACTTCATATTCTCCCATTTAATTAACCTTCTACTCCTCTCTAGAACATTAAACCACCACCCCTTCATTTCCTGTCCTCACAACTACATATTGTAACCGTTCGACCATGAATCCCCACATATATCACACCTCATGTACTTTTTACCCCTGAACACTATGTTTATCTATTGCCTGCTCTTCCATCCATCCTATCCGTCCAAAAGCTTACATAGGAAACAAGGAAAGAGATGGATGGTTCAATCGGTAATGGTTTTATTGGTCTACTATTCAAGGATGGTGTGATGGTTGGCCAACTCGGTGTAGTGGAGGTAAGGCAGAATAGTCATTAAGGTTTGAGAATCATCAACCATGATATAATTCCTTTCTTTCTGATTGTTCATTGTTGTGTTTATCTTGGTATCAAGGTCTTAAATCATGATTGTTTTTTGATTTAGTCTTTTGTGGCTTTGTTGGCTTTCTGTTCGTTTCGATTGCGCCTACAATCGTTGTTGCATGGCTGGGGAAGCGGATGATCGTCGGATTCATAATCATTTTTTTATAGGTGAGCATTGTTATTCGGCTTATTGTTTCGATTTTGAATTGAAATGGGATAGAAGGAGAAGACATGCTTTGATTTCAAGAAGGAATACTTGGGTGCAATTTTTTAAATTCGTTTTTACTTTTGAAGCAATAAAAGAATTTTAATCATCGCTCGCGCTAAGTTGGTATGAAGATGTACCAGTCAGTACAACAAAGAATCAAATTAAGGGATGGAAGATATGCTTCAAACTATGTATCTGTGGTTCAGATGTTGTATATATTTGTGTTAATTTGCTAATCCTTACTTCGGGTATTTTTCTTAAAATTTCATAAGGTCAACCTCCAAAAAGGAGAAATGCTAAGCACACCAGAAATTAAAGGCTCCCGTTGAAGATGTAAAAATGTTGTCATGGAAATTAAAGGAGGTCAAACAAACACTACGCGGAGGATATGAGAAGTCAGATGAGACAAAGACCGAAAATATTATCTTATTTTGGATTTTAATGAAAGTGCTATCACTATGTAAAGGAGTCTAAGTTTCTTTTTAGTGCTGTAGGTAGGTTGTTTATTTACTTTTGAGTCTTTCGTATGGATTTTAAACATTGTTTCTATTAATGGTTGTACATCGAATGCAGCTTGCCTGTTTGTCAAAGAGATAGTTGTTGAATTATATGACTGTTATGATTGTTACCTGGTTGAAAAACCGCACGTTGTTCAATTGTTTGATTGTTATATGTTTGATAAATTGCCTGTTATTGAATTTTATTCTTATCCGCGTAAAGTAAAAGAAGTATGTAATTGTTTTAGTGTCATATTTGTTTGTGTGAAGGCATCTCGAGTATGAGGATAAACACGTTTTTATTTATTGTTTTTAGGCATCATCTCCGCATCCTTGTAACATACCATGCTATGTGTATTGTTTTTAACAAACCATAAGTTCAATAACTTTTGCGTAAAACACCAGTTTTAAATCATATGGTACAACCCATTAAAGCTTTCAAAACATATATATTTATAAGTTGAATTTAATTATGCCTCCACTTTACCCTTTTAAATTACAAATTTAAAAGTCAAATTTAATAGTATTATATTATTGCGGGAGCTTCTCCTTGGCATTGCCTTAGGAGACGATATTTATTAGAGTGATTTCTATATTTCTTTTTTGCATTCAGAAATCCTCTTGCGCTATGAGCTATGAGAATCATTAGTAAATTTTGATTGGTTATGGCTCAAACTGAATCAAGACTGATTGAACCAATTTGTAGAGACCTCTTAGGGTATGTTTGGCAAGAAGCTTTTAAGAGCTTTTAGGAGCTTCAAGCTTTTAAGAAAAAGCTCCTACTCAATAAAAAGCCTTGTTTGGTTGAAGGAGCTGGAAGATTTTAGGTTAGAGAAAAAGCTCTACAGTGAAAAGCTACTAGTACTAGCGTTTAAGAAAAAGCTCCTACTAGCTACAAGCTTTTAATGAGTAAATGACACAAATACCCATTCTATTTTAAATATAAAATAAAAACTTTCCTTACAAGCTTTTAATTATGTCCATTTTGGTCATTTTATACATTTTATTAAAAGCTCCAGCCACTCTGCCAAACACCAAAATATATTTAAAAAGCTTCTAGCTACCAGCTTCCAGCTAGTTTTGCCAAACATACCCTAAGTGCAGTGTTTCCCGCTGCATCGCGCGGGCCTCCGACTAGTATTTTATTAAGCTTGAAAGTTGTTTTGATTAACATTTATTTTCTCTCTTAAACATGTATCTTTATTCATCCGCCCTCTCAGCATGCGTAGTTCTTTCTCTCGAACGCCGGAAGAAAATAAATGAACCAAACCCCGACACTAACAGAAACAATGAGTTTTACCCCTATTATGTAGGTGACAATGGCCTTTAGTCATGTTGGTGTCGTTTCCAACAAGTCTTGCTTTCATCCACCGTCATTTATCAGTATTTGTCATGGTAAGAATGTTTACTTTATATAAATGACAATACTTAGGAATACTTAGGATACAATGTATATGTTTACATACATTACTATTTTTTGCTAAATAATATGGATTGTAGTTACTTGGCATTAAGTACTTAACATTAACATCAAAGTATATTATCCATCTTTTTTTAAATAACAAATTCAGTTATTTCATTCTGCAAACAAACACATTACATGAGAATGACAGTGGTGGGCAACAAGTTGCGCCGTTATCCCATTCTGAATTACAAACCCTATTCCACTTAAGACAAACTCTTGGTTCTTTGAGCTTTACTAACTACTATGGACCACCTTCTACACTCGTTTCAAAAAACGTATTATCAATCTAAACAATAAAACATGTAATTTTGCTTGAGTTGATATGCTTAAGTTATATACTTAAGTTATATACTTATATTCAAATGTATAACTGGTATTGTACACACAAACCAATGGACCTACCTTGGCAGCACAAATTAGTCAAATTCTGTTTTTAAGCCAGTCAAGGGCTTTCTTATCCGAGTAGCCAAATTAATCATTCAACACACATCAAACTTAGGGTCAGAGCTTGGGGCTTCGGTTCGGGAATTTGCGGGCTTAGGCTACCTAGAGCTTTTGAAAAGAAAGAATTGAGCTTTTGATCTTTTAAAAATTAATAGACTTTTCATGGAGTTTGATCTTGTTCCAAGTAGGATTTTCAATAACCGAATCAATGGGCTCACGATTGATGGGTGTGGGTTAAATCTCCGCCTCTAGTTAAGGATAAGAATTGTGATTAATAGTTTTAATAGTCAACTTTATGGCTGAATTATCATCCATATAAATGTTAAAAAACATCGCTAAGGATATAAATATGTAAAAGCTTATTAATAATAACTTAATATGAACCATGTAATGAGATTGCTTGGATAAGGTCAATATCTTCTTTTATTGTTGATGCTTAAATTCATTAGTTGAGCCTATACTCTACACACACATATACATATCGAGTGACCAGTGTTAATTTAATGTAAAAGTATAGAAGAGTTTAAAAACCCATTAACTTTCGGTTTAGTGGTACGGTGTCCTTCCCTATACATGTGAATTTGCGGGTTCAAATCCTTGCAAGATGAGATGGAATTAAGGTGTTAAAAAAAGAGAGTTTAATCCTGGTAGAGGGGTTGTTTTTGTAGTCTTTTAATGGTCATTAAGAGGTTATCTCTCAATGCCTCATAGCCTTTAACGGTTAAGAGATAACCTTAAGTCCAAATGGATAAGAGATAACATTCCTCTTATTCATTTGGACTTATGGTTATCTCTTAACCGTTAAAGGTTATACCATTCAGAGATAACCTCTTAATAACCATTAAGAAACTACCAAACAACCCTTTAATACAACAAAAAAATTTAATTAAACCATATTAAATATTGCATTAATAACAAAAAGCAAGATTTATGAATTGTATTAAATTCATTGAAGTTCCTACACATGAAAGAAAATTTGTGTTTTATTAGCTTCATTTATCATTTGTGTTCCTTTAGTCTCATACAATAGGTTCATAATATTAGTAGAGGTTCAATACAAAAAGCTAACTAAGAGCATTAGCATTAGCTCCTCTATAATGTTGTGAGCGTGATCTTTATATTATATAGAGTGGGTATAAGTGGTTGTGAGTAGAGGAGAGAAAAAATATTTTGAGAAGACACTATTCACCAGTAAATTTGGAGGAGACACTATTCATCTTCCATAATTTTTAATAGTTAATGGCCAAATTCGTCCCTGGGGTTTGACCAATATTGCCACATCCATCCATTTTGAGAATTTATGACAATTGGGCCACTGTACTTCAAACTTCATTGCTAGATCAGTCCAATTTACAAACTCAGTTAAATAATTCTGTTAACTCGAGGGCATTATAGTCATTTCCCCTATTAAAATTCCCACCCCTTTTAAAACTTGTTTTCTTATTTCTAAAAAAATGGTGGGTGTGGGAATCGAACCAGGGTGCAAACCCGGTTCAAACATTAACAACCACAATTTCCACCACTGGGCTACGCCCTTGTTTGTATTTACAACAGAAAACATAATTTATAAACCCAAAGTCTGCAGGTTCCCCATTTTATAAGATTCTAGGGTTTGTAAGGAATGGGGAACCTGCAGACTTTGGGTTTATAAATTATGTTTTCTGTTGTAAATACAAACAAGGGCGTAGCCCAGTGGTGGAAATTGTGGTTGTTAATGTTTGAACCGGGTTTGCACCCTGGTTCGATTCCCACACCCACCATTTTTTTTAGAAATAAGAAAACAAGTTTTAAAATGGGTGGGAATTTTAATAGGGGAAATGACTATAATGCCCTCGAGTTAACAGAATTATTTAACTGGGTTTGTAAATTGGACTGATCTAGCAATGAAGTTTGAAGTACAGTGGCCCAGTTGTCATAAATTCTCAAAATGGATGGATGTGGCAATATTGGTCAAACCCCAGGGACGAATTTGGCCATTAACTCTTTTTAATATTTTTAAGAGCATTCTCATCCCATCCATCAAATCCAATCCATCAAATTACACTAAAAATCACTATTTCACCCCTAAATCTTTTCTCTCCTAATTAAAATAATAATACTTTTATCATTATATTTTCTCTCTCATCACTCACAACTACTTACAAAAATATTAAAATATATATAGGGGTGAACGGTAGCTTTTCATATTTAGGGTGGAACAGTGCTTCCACCAAATATTTTCTCTCTCCTCTACTCACAACCACTTACACTCACCCTATATAATTTGGTGGACACATTCACATACATTTGGTGGACCGAATGTGAATGCTCTAAAAGTGATTGTGACTAGGGGAGAAAGAAAATGTAATGATAAAAGTATAGAATAAATATTATTAAATTGAAAAGGAAGTAGAAAGGTAGTGATTTTTAGTATAATTATAGAGATTGAGATGGAGACGTAGTAGCTAATGTGAATGCTCAAATGATACAATAGGTTTAAAAAAGTTTAGAAAATCACAAATATAGTTGTTCTGTCTTAAGTTATACTGTACTTCTATGGCTGCATGAGAAAATAACTACACCTCTAGCCAATGTTGTAGAACTCGTTAGGACTTAGGTGCTAGTGAGTCGGTGGAATACCAAATAGGAATTAATAAGGATTAATCGTATTGGATTTTTATATATATTATTTTAAATAAATTTATACATATATAATTTAGTAAATTTGTCTCATCAAAAATTACGTTCGAAGGCAAGTGGTACGGTACAAGTGTAAAAAGCTACCGTATAAGCTTTTGGTGCATTAAATATTGACAGTAGGAAGCCAGCTGGAATCATGATATGGAAGGTGCGTATGAAAGAGGGAGATGATAACATAGAAAATTGAGGCAAGGGAAAGAAGTCAAGAACGCCATCTTTGACTTTGCCATTCACCAAAAACGCGTCTTTGACTTTTATTTATTTATTTATTTATTTTGTTTTTACATTATCTTCAAATCTTAAATTAATAAGAGCCACTAAGGGCACATTTTTTTTAACGGCTAATTACATCCGCACCTAATATTCCCTTAATATTCACCCTTATCACCTGTGAGGGGATTCGAACTCCTGACCTCGCCTTATACACCCTCACCCCCACACCACTAGGCCAAAGCCTCAGTGGCTAGCCACTAAGGGCGCATGAGGTAGTTAGTGATACCATCACACTATCACATCCAATAATATTGTGTCACTCATTTCATCATATTTTATCACTAAATCTATGTGGTGGTGTTCACTTTTCATCACATTTCATCAGTAAAGTTTTTGTTAAATAAACTAAAAACAATAAGTGGTGGTGATGACGAGTGGTGAAGATGATAACGGGTGGTGATGAAGATGATGGTGGCGATGACGGGTGGAGATGATGGTGGTGGTGGTGATGACGGCAACGACAACAACAACATCTACGGCGGCAACGATGATGATGGATGGTAGTTGGGCAAGCTTTTTTTTTAACTTCAATTTGCACCGTGATGTAAGTCACGAGAATCTTCATCGCGACCGTGATACTTTGATGGGGCGGTGTTCATGATGGTCATGGCCAGCTCATCACGGACCGCCCCACCCCCTCTAAGTAGAATATTGTGTTTTCCTTAAAAGTGAGGGGGGATATGGTGCTCACAGGACATGGCTCGAAACATAAATCCTAACTAGGTGTTCTAATAATCGCGCGCTGCGCGATATATCCTGTGGCGCGTTGCGCCACAACCGTGCTAACAGTAGTGTGAGATGGAGGCGTAAAACCGTGTTACGTAGCAACGAAACAACGACCAAAACCAGGAAAATCGGCAAGAAATAACACAGATGAACGGAGACGAAAATATTATACGAACGTAGATGAAAACTACGTGAAAAAAGCGTAGACGAACAGAGATGAAAAGATCAGGTGTTGCAGACGAATGGAGACGAAAATACTATACGAACGTAGACGAACACTACGTAAAAAAACCGTAGACGAACGGAGACGAAAAGATCAGGTGTTGCAGACGAACGGAGACGAAAATACTATACGAACATAGACGACAAACAGAGACGAAAGTGCTATACGAATGTAGACGAAGATTACGTAAAGAAAGCGTAGACGAACGTACTATACGAACGTACACTAACGCTAGGTAAAAAAAAATACTATACGAACGTAGACGAAAACACTATACGAACGGAAAGCAACTTGGGTTAAAGAGTGGGTGTTGTAGACGAACGGAGACGAAAGTACTATACGAACGTAGACGGACACTACGTAAAAAAAGAAATAAATTGTGGCCAAGACGGGGAAAAAACTTAAATAAAAAGTTGGTGGTCAAAAGTGGGAAAAAAATGGGGGAAAATAAAACGTAAAAAAAAAGTTGGTGGGCAAAATGAGGAAAAAAGAACCTAAAGAAAAGAAAAAGGAAAATAAAACGTAACAAAAAAGTTGGTGGGCAAAATGAGGAAAAAAGAACCTAAAGAAAAGAAAAATAAATAAAATGTGGCAAAAATAGAAAAAAAAAACTTAACAAAACAGTTGGTGGCAAGAACGTAAAAAAAACTTAAGAAAGAAAAAAAAATAGTGGCGGAAACGAAAAGATGTAAGATTGACTATTTCTTACACCTCTCCGTTTAATATATATACAATAATTATATAACATACTGAGTTTTTTAAAACTAAAAAACTAAATCAAATATTACTCCAATAAAAATGAATAAAATACTTGTTTTTACGGGTTATTTTTTAAAGTATATTCACATATAAAAAATCATGATCATTTGAAAATTGTGAGATAAAGGATATGTTTAGCAAAACTAGCTGGTGGTTGGTAGCTGGAAGGTGATAGTTGTAGTTTTTTAAATATATTTTGGTGTTTGGCAGAGTAGTTAAAGCTTTTAATAAAATGTATAAAATAGCCAAAATAAGCATTAACTAAAAACTTGTATGCATGTTTTTTTTTATGATAGAATGGGTATTTGTATCATTTACTCATTAAAAGTTTGTAGTTACTTTTTTTTAACGGAGAAGAAAACTTATATTTCACCAACAAACTAGCAAGAAGCTAGAGGTACACCAAAACAAATGAAAATCATGAAACAGACATTACCAAAGCCTAGACGCCTAAGCAAAGCGCCATAGACCCCCAAAACTATGCTAACCGATCAATTATCTCGACCGGAAACATCACCTTAAACCTTGTAGTTACTAAGAGCTTTTTCTTAAACACTAGTACTAGTAGCTTTTCATTATAAAGTTTTTTCTCATAACCTAAAAGTTTCAAAATCCTTTAACCGAACAAGGTTTTTTATTGAGTATTAATTTTTTTCTTAAAAACTTGAAGCTCTTAAAAGCTCATTGCCAAACATACCTAAAGGCAGTTTAAAAGTCAATAAAATGTAATTGTTAGACGAGAGCCTCACACTCATCGTCTGAACGAGTTTGTACTCAAGGAAACGCGAATTTAGCATGTGGGTTACCCACTAGTATGTATTTAAATTAGAAGCTATTCATAGATGGGTTCCATTAGTTGTAACATCTTCATCTTGAGGGCAGAAATGGATGAACTTCCTACCTTATAGCCCTTGAACAAAAGAAATAATCAAGTTGATTATCATGTGTAGAATCTAGTATTGAATCAGCAGATCATATATTTTCAGATTGCTTGGTTGCATCGATGTGGCATTGGCGCAACTTCTTTGGGGCGGGAGGGGGTGACCACCGCCCAAAAATTTTGCTCAGAATTTTCAATTATATAGTATCCGTGAAGAATTTTTTTTGTATATATGGTTTCGACCCCCCCCCCCCCCGGTAACCGGTGACTTCTAACCCCCCCTCCCCTAGATTTTCGCTCAAGCTTCGCCACTGTGTTGTGGCATCATGTTAGTGCTTGGTGTAGGATCCCACAAATCGTTGTCGTTTCATTTAGAAATGTATTTGGAGGATCGAGCGAAGGAACTTCATGGGATTGTAATCATCACAAGTTGAAGGATATGGAAAATAAGGAATGAAAAGTATTTTTCATGCAAGGAAGTCAAGATAGAATATATCATTAGACATGTGAAGACAATTGGGTTTTGAAAATATATATCATAACAAAATGGATGAAATGGTCCAAATGGTGTAATATTGAATTAAGGTAAGTGTTTGTATGCTGTAGTGGCGGATGCCCGAGGTTAGTTGGGGATCTCTGCTGGTTAAATGTTCAATTTTTTAAACTCTTATTGACTTAACTCTTAGGCCCCCGTCAAAAGCTAAGACTTCAACTCATGTTTTCAAAGCTTATCAAAAATAACAAGAAGCAAATACAGAACACCGATCGCCTCTACCCCGTGAGACTGATAATTATCGCCGATCACCTCTGACCCGACCCCGACTAGAATTTCGGCCGTCGAATTGGCGACCACAGATAACCATCGCAACCATAACCACTGAAAGGTGCTTTTCGGCAATGAAGTTTGTGAAGTCCGGTTTGCGTAATCGGATTGGTGATGAGAATTTAAGCGATGGTTGTATTTGTTATGAAAACTCGTAGAAAACAACTTTAGATTTGTTGTATTTTTATTATACATTTGAAATGACGTTTGATATACTTTTGTTGATTATATGACATTTAGTGTGATTATCTTTTTTTTATATGACCCAGCCAGATCCGACCTGATCGAGACTGAAAAATATTATTATATAGCAATAGATAAACGACGCCTAAAAATTGCCCCTTGCAAAAATTTAATGTGTCTACCATCGATAATGTTAACATCATTAATTACTATTTTCAAGCTTAGCTATGACTTGTAACGACTGTGTACGATTATTTGCCCCTCATTGTTGTCCAACCAATATGTTCAACCAATACGATATGAAAATTAAACAACTCTTGGATAACCCAAGGCATTATAGCCTAGTGGTATCTTGGTGGTGAGATAAGACTTAAGGGCCATAAGGTCCTGGGTTCGAATCTCACAAAGGGGGTTTTCTCATAATTATGAGTTTCCTCCTGAATTGGTGACTTGGTGGTGGAATATGATAGCGTGGCAACACTGGTGACACGATGATACTCCAGTGTTCCGTGAGTGATTCCAATTTGTTGGCCGTTCAAAAAAAAAAAAACTACTGTTGGATATTAATTTTGTTAGAACGACAATTAAAACACCTTTTTAAATTTACTCATAATTTTATTTCATAGTCCACAACGGGATTCGAACCCTCAACCATTAGGGTTGGATTTAAATGGGTTCGAGTGGTAAACTACTTGATCCATCTAACATGTTTTGACTGAACTGTAACGAATTAAGTCAATAACGTTAAAAATAAGATTAACAGTATTTTAAAAATATATATATAATCTTAATATCAACATAAATTCTTAGTAAATATCCGAATGCGTATACAAAATTCCATCCAAAATTTTAGATATTGATATATGCTATTTGTAATTTTCGAATATGTGAAAATCGGTTATCCACAACGGGATAATCCGATCTTGAACACCCTTAGTTTTAATGCATCATTTACTAGCACAACATTGATCATTATTGAACATTACTCGTAGATCAAAGATCATACATAGGATTATATTGATTAAAATTGATTATTTAATCACTTTATAAACTTGTCAATTCTCCATATCAATGGATGATTCAACCTTTGACCTTTCTAAACACTTATAATAGCATTACTAAGATAGTCTAACCCATAGCTTGGTGAGTTGATGTTTAGACATCCTCTGCTCCCATAACATTATTAGTCCGTTCTTGACCCATTACCATTAACTTCAACGATATGCATAAATTCATCTTGTTGGCTTATGAAATGAGACTTTTCTAAAAAAAATTAAGGCTAAGACTATGTATAGTGATTTAGTTAATTGGTAAAAAAAATTTATCTCACGTTACTATCATGCAATTTAAAACACAAAACATTTTAAATTACGAAATATCACACGACTATGTAGAAGAAATTACATGACCATGTGCTAAATTATTTAAAAATGTTCATATTTCAATAACAAGTGACACTACTATTGTATTCGGAAACCACATAGTTGTGTTCCATGTTTAAAAACTATCACATTCTTACGCTTATTTCCACAAAGAAAAATATAATTGCTTACCATAATATTATCATGTATTTTTATATCCCTTTAAACTTGCAAAATATCCTAGATAACCGCTTAAAGAGCATTATACATTATTGAAAACTTATGTTTTATAAAAATACACAGTTTTAAAATACTTTTTCATGGTTATAAACATCAGCTTTTACCATGAATTGGCATAATTGTGTAATACAGTTACTAGTTTATACCCCGAAAGCGTCTCGGGGTTGAAAAATTTAGTTAGAGATAAAAATCTTAAAATAACGTAAAAACAAATAACTAAATATAATTACTCACTAAAATGTTAATAGATGATTAAAAAGCATAGAAAGATTTGACTAAATCTTTATTACTTTTTCTTATACCCAATTCAATAAAAATAAAATCTTTATTATCTTTTTTTATACCCAGTTTAATAAAAATCAAATATTTATTATCTTTTCTTATGAGGTCATTACTTCCTTAACACCATGAAACTGATTATGTAACAATGGGGTAAACAATGAATCATGCAAATATGAATTGAGAAAATAATAGGATAGAGAATAACTTGATCAAAGAAGAAACGCAAAAGATGGATGTAAAATCAAAGCGAATAGCCTCATATCCTCCACATGCGATTCTATAATCAAATCAAACAATAACAAGTGAAAAAATAAAACCTAAAAGCATGAAACATGGTTATTCTTTATTCAAATTAAACAATAAAAGATGAAAATATGAAAACAAAGACTAACAACATACAAGGAATCAATGTTGTCCGTAAACTGAAACAAAAAGGGGTCAATGAAAATCGAATCAACAACTGAAGAGAAAGTCAATCGGAGAAGATACCTGTTAAAACCAAATGAAGAGAAAGCCGATTGGAGAAGATAATCACACAACATATAATCAAAGTATTAGTTGATTAGGGTTAAAAAATAGGAGAAAACTTACATATTGTAAATAGGGTTTTGTTGTTATTTCGATTGAATATTGAGATTAGTGTTCCTATCGTTGGTGGGTTTACGGAGGTGGAAAGTTGGTGGAACAGAGGAGGGGAGGGATTTTTAGGGTACGAGTGGGAATGAAATTTATATATGTGATATGATCTTTTATTAAAACAAATTCCCACAATTTACCACATGGGCACGTGGCACACTCAAGAGGGGAGGATGGCCTCAATGAGTACCATGTCAGACCACATCTTTTACTATATATATAGTTAGGTATTAAGTATTTAGGAATCATACATCTCCCAATTAGAAATCATACACCCTGACCCACATCATACACCAAGTAGAAGCTGCCACCCAAAATGTAATGGCATGTACCCTAAAATGTAATGTCACAGATGTATGAAACCAGAAACCGATATAGTTATAAATTAGAAAATATAATATCAATTCAATCACAATATCTTTCTAAACCAATCACTCACAAATCCAAAACCTACTTAATTCCACGTCAAATCCTTGTCATATTAACAATCGGTCACCCCTAAATTTGTCCCTATTTCAAATTTTAAATTTCACATTTATTTACGTTAGGATTTGCCAAACAAATATGTATGTACCAATATAAAACCAATAAAGGCCTAAAATAGTGAAATAATAACACAAGAATAGCTCTTATCGTTACATAGCCCAATTTTGTCGATATATTCATACATACGATAACTTCAAAGACCTCCTCCTCTGTCTATAAATACACCCATCTCTCCATTCCACACTCCTCGAATATTATTTATTATTATTATTGTTACTCTCCACAACTCTCCAAAAGATTCCTTCGTCTTCATCTTAATCAATCGATTAGCGTCTTCTTCAAGCAAACCTAACGATTGTTAGACCTAAAACATCATGAATTGTTCGTCTTCCTGTTGGATTTTCTCGATTGTTTGATCTAAACATCTAGATAGATCGTTTGTTGAAACTTACAGATCTGTCGGTTTTTTTTTGTTAACGTCTGCTTGAAGATTATTACAGATCTATCGGTTTTATTGTTCAAGGATAAAGGAGACAGTTATTTGTTTGTGTTTGTTGAAGATTTTATACAGGTATTGAAAGAGCGTATACGTTTTTATACTTTTATAGTGTTTTTAGGGTTAATTGTTCATGATTGAAGAGGAATCGAGGCTAATCGAGGCTGTTTGATTGTGGCGCATAATTATCTGATGGATCTAAGTTTTCAGAGATCAGATCTGTTACATGTTTTGGTTTACTGAAGATTCTTCGTTTACATAACGTGTTTTGATGATTTGGAAAACCTAAATATGTTCGTTATGGTCTTAATCTCGTGATCCTGACGGTTTATGGAACGCTTGTTTGAAGAACTACATAAACGTTTGATTTGGCCTTGAATAATTGAACGTCTTCTTGAGTTCGATTAGTGTTATGATTCGATCTGTGATGTTTCACTAATTCTTCTTTGAAGAAACCGTCGACTCTTGTGTTGAGGACCGAGACCTTTTTAGATCTATAAAGAACAAATCGGAGAGTTGAAATCATCAATTAACTAAATAATATCTTCACTTAAATTTAATTAATAATTTGATTTCATCTGCACATATGGTTTTCAGATCTAGTCAGGTTTATCAGATCTAATTATATAGGGACACATATATCTTATCAAAACTTCTTCATGGGATATATATTGTTCATATGAATACACATCTCAAGAAGTCAACGAATATATTTAGCTTTAACTTTTCTTCTCTAGTTCCGGATCGTACCAATAGCTTGGCTATGGGTGGGATTATACCCGTTACGGTTGTTTTTCTTCGAGAGTTCCATAAGTTTGTTAGACTATGACTATGATAGATCTGGGCCTACGCACTAAGCCATCTCCTTTAAACACAATGATTAAAGCTAAAGTAGAAATATCAACGTTTGTGGGTCCTTGATGTGGAGAATGTCCACAATATTCGCATCTTGGCATCAAGATAGGATAGTAGGGTATATTGTTTTTTCATTATGCCGTTTAATAATAAGTGGTCTTGATTTACAGAAGGTGATATTATTAGAATGGACCTGGATCTTGTGAAGTTTATCAACTCAGATCTCACATGGACGGCTGTTAAAAAGGGCCACAGGAGTAGGCCGGGGCACCCTAGGAGGACACACGCAAATAAGTCACATGACTCGGTGGCTTTTGATTACGAAAAGGTATTATTTACTTGTTGCTTATAATTTTTGGTTTTTTAAAGCCGCCTTAGGCTCATCAAGGCTCATGCTCGGTCACTTTTTTGCTTAGAAGAAATACAAGAACCCGCAAACCTTATTTGTAGCTATATTTTAAGTCGGGGGAAGCTAAAAAACCTATGGGATATATAAAATAAATAAATTTATATAATCGTCTTGCTCATCTTGTATGAAAAGCCCACCGCTTTTGCGCTTTGTGCCTGGTGCGGGAAGCATAGGATTCGAGGCTGTTGCTTTTGTGTGCTTCATGTTTTTTAAAACCATATATGTATGCTTTTTATTCATAAAAACAGCATGAAGTTTACTCTTATTTTTCTTTTGCAGTCTGGTGTAGCCATTCTTGGTCAACACTTTGCTGAGGAAACACTTGATGTCCCTATAAAGAAAAGAATACTTCGACGTCAGTCTCCTGGACAAGGGGCTCGGTCACCTCAACCGCAGACTCCATCCCCTCATCATGAGCCTCCCAGGAGCAATGAGCACGCTTCAGAGAAAGCTGTTTTAGATTTGAGCGATTTTTCTGGTATTGAACTTCTTGCTGCAACTGCGTGCCATAGCTCTGGTCAAGTGGAGTCTGCTGCAATGGAAGAACACTCAACACCAAGAATTGAGCCGTATCCTGATGCTTCAAAACAGGATATTAGTCCAATCAACTCGATTGGTTCTTCAGTTCAAGATAACACATCTTCAGTTACACAAAACCTTCCTGACGGTGGGAATGATGAGAGCGATAAAAGCCCTGTCCCTTCAAAGGTTGTTCGGCTGCATTGGGATTTGAATACTGTGATGGAGGAGTGGGAAGAACCTTGTGAAATTCAAAATATGAATAGTAATGATGGTTTGCAGAATGAAACCAGAAAATCTGAAGTTACAGAAGATGAACAGGGAAGTTTGCTATCTGGGAAGCCCGGGATCGTTGGCATTCAAGTAAACCGTGATGCTGGTTATTTGGGGAAAAAACATGATGCTGAGAGTTGTTTAAGTAAATCAGATGTGGTCGATTCATTTGTTAATCTTGCCACGTGCGCAAAAGTTTCTACTTCAACTGCTTCGGTTTCACTAGAAGAAACTACCATAAAGGTTGATGCTGATGAAAAACAGGCTGTTTCTGAAGTAGTTCAAGGTGGATGTTTGTCTCTAAAAGGCAACACTGTTGATAAACTTAATTCAGAAGATCGTCTCAGTGATTGTTGTGGATCGAATGTTTCTCAAGATAAAGTTAAATCAGGCTATGATTCACCTGTTGAAGATGGTGAGTTAAGAGAACCAGCTACACTCTCCTGGGAGAAGTTAGAATTGGAGGAAACGGAATGTGTTGATTATGAGTCAGATAATATGTATGAAGATAACTCTGATGCTATTGAATCAGTTACAAATGAAACTGTTGATGAACATCCTGCAACCATTGAAGCATCAGTTGCAGTACAGAATAACGACCTTGAACAAGGTGATAAAGCAGATGCCTCAAAAATGTTGGTAGAAAAAGATTCTACCTCAAAAACGTTTTTCTCTGAGAGGAAGAATATGATGTGTTTAGATAGACCAACATCAACGTCTTTCATACGTCGTAGCAGGTAAATTTTGTTTTTTTGTTTTGCTTCAAAGATGGTATTTCATGTTTTTATATTGCCTAATTTCTGCTTGCATGAACAGATCTGAGAGGGACTTTGATCAAGAAAAGTTCATGGGGCGTGAAGGACCATCTTACCATCGTGGTCAATGGGTTGATTCGATTTCAAGAAACAAGCATGGATCGGGTGGGTACCCAAGGCCCAAAAATGTTAGGTCTTCTGGATCAAGTAGCATTGACAACAATGAAGCTCCAACTTATAATCCAAGGGGCATTTACAGAAATGAATCTGATGGTATTCACCGCGGAGCACCACAATCAAGGGATATAAGCCGTGACAGATCTAGGGTCGGATTAAGAAGAGCTCCTCAAGAAGAATACAATAATCCTGATCCATACTATTCAGAAAGAAAAGCCCCGTCTCTTGCTTCTAATTTTGATCGAGGTGCTAATCTTTCTCGATCTCAAAAGCAATCCCGGTCAAGATCTCGGTCAGGGTCTCCCATAGCATGGCATTTTCAGAAAAAAAGGAATGTAGAGATAACAAGACAAAGCCCAGATTATAAGCCTGATACAAGATTCCCTTTCCGGAAGCCCAGTGAAACTGAGGCTGGTCTCGTTTCTCACACAACTGGCCGCATTATCAGAAGGTTTGATGACCGGAACATTAACAGTGGGCAATATAGAGAGAGAAGATCATCACCTGTCAGAACGAGTCACCGGACCTGGTATGACATGCCTGAATATGTTGGAAAATTCAAGTCCGATGATCATATTGGAAGTCACCGGACCTGGCATAACCCGCCTGGGTATGTTGGAAAATTGAAGTCAGATGATCATTTCGGCCCAAGGTTTCCACCCAATAGTAGTTATAGCACCATCCGTGATGAAAAATACGGAATGATGAATGAGAGAAGGCGTTTTAGGCATGATGATGATGTGTCTTGTAAGGGTTATTCTCGTAATGAAGACAATGGCTACAGATACACTCGTACTGAAAGCAAGTGTTACAGAGATCCGAAGTATACAAGTGAGGAGAAAGGTTGTAGATACACCGCTAACAAGATGTTCAACACTGGTGAAGGGCATTTTCGTAAAGATAATTAGCAAAGGAAATCATGGCTTTTTTTTTTGCTTTATGTTAGGTCTGCATTAGTTTAAGTCAGTTTGACAAAGGGATTATTAGTTGGTACATAGGAAATTTTGAGTCTGTAATCCCTTTGTTTTTTATTTTTATTTTTTATATTTATAGTTTCTCTTTTTTAATATAACTTTCAAGATCAACTTGTTACGGTTCTGTTTTTATTAATTCAGTTAGTATGATTTCAATTCATGCAAAGAAAATACCTTTTGCAGTGTACTTTCTGTTCATCTCTACTGTAACATGTGAAACGAGTAAATTAATTACACAAGGCGGAACTTCATTCGCTAATTTTTTTTACTTCTATAAAGTCTTCATTATCAAAGTTTCCGTGTTATGCATATTTTAGTTTCAGCATATATGCAGTATTTGTCTGGTGTTAGGATCACCAATGGTACACAATACAGCTACCAGTAGCTGGATGGAGGTATGGGAGCTTCTCTGCTTTTTTACAAGCTTGACGGTGATTTGGTAAGATATTTACTTTCATACATCAAGACTTACAATTTTGAGCTTATAGATACATCTTTTAGCAATTATTCTATTTGGATCACCAGCTGAAACTAATGGACTCAAATTGCAAGTTTTTTGAAATTCCAGATGAGCATATTGCTGCTACGTCTTGCCTCATCTTCTTCGGACCACTTGCTAGTACTCCAATGTTAGATCCTCCAATTTCGATAAGTACTTCTGCATTTATGAATTGTATATTAGACATATAGGTTTACATGATGTTACAGATCGTAAATTATGTGAGTCTGCTTACGTTTGAAATCTGGTCTTTCTCCATAATGAACTTTAATACAACCCGCAAAAGATTTATTAGGAAGACTTTCTAACTCTCTATCTGCATTATAATGCCACGAACTCGTTCCTGGAGATGTCAATGGAGTTGGTCCATCTGTCACTCTATTCTGCTTCATTTCTGCAGAATTTCTTTTCTTGTTCCACAAGAAAGCTATAGTTACAGTTACAGCTATAGACGTGCATATAATCAGCATGTTAAGAACCGACCTTACGGTATATGAATATATCATGTTTGTGTTGTGATCAATCGGGTATATGTAAAACCGTGTAACAACAGCAACAGCTGTTAAGGAGATAACAGAAAACCAGACAATTATCATCCCCAGCCAAAGCCAGGTACTTCTACCTAAAATAGCAGAAATGGGTGCATCAAGAGTACTGGGCTTGAACCATAGGGTTCGGTAAACCTCATGGTTATCTGTTGCAGGCTTGGGAGGCCCACCCTCTTGTGTTACATATGCTTGGATTTTTAAACGCAAACGAGATATATTATGGTTAGTGCCTGACACAGGAAGTAAAAGATCTAAAATCTCGAGATCTAGTGACGTCTTGAAGGCTGAAATTAGGATTACTTGTGGTGTTTTGCTGGTGTTGTCCGGGTCGTTTGCCATGTGTACAAGCTCACGGATAATGGAAATAAATGGAGTAATTCCACTTCCGCCACTGAACATCACAAGCTTTTCATACCTGCATTATGTAAGTCTAAAAATAAACATTTTTGAACGCATATAACTCGTGTATGTTAGTTATTTATTTTGCTTACTTATGAAAATGGGTTGTTGCAGGTCCGTATGGGCCTTCTACTGAAACTTGAAGATGGTTTATTGAAGGCAGAGAGAGTTCTTCATACAGCTTTCGTGACCAATTCCCCTCACATTTTATAACCACACTCAACTTTTCAGGTTCCAAATTACTGCTTGAGGTTATAGTGAATGGGTGCCATTGAAGTTTTGATATTTTAGGCACATTTACAAAGATTGAGCTCCTTGGGTTGTAATTCAGCCCTGCAAAACAAGTACCCGAATGATATCGGAAGTACAACGATTCAGTAGAAAGTTAAAAAGATTATTTTCAAAGTAGTATTACGTTTGTGATCAAATTTGACACGTTTTGACTCGTACGAAAAGGACCTGTTTTGCAGATTACCTGGGGTTTTGGAGAAATTCAATTCAACAGCTCGGCATGGTAAAACGCGTGCTGAAACTAATCTAACCTTTTGCTGTGATTGCAGGAACCATAACATTCGATCTATGAGAAAAAGGTAGAATCCCGGGAGTGTAATCCAACAATAAGAAAATCCAACATGCAGTATAAAGAATACCACAAACAGGATATACAGATGATGGGTGTAATAGAAGAGTTCAAAGACTTTTCTTCTTATACGAGGTACACTCGTCAACCAAATCCCCATTCCTGTAAGCAAACCCGCTTCTCCTGCTACATTTGATATCCCAATTTTTTCCCATTTCAGCATCTGCATTGAACAAATCGGTTATCAGTAATATTTTACGTATATTTAACTAAGGATCATATGGAAATTGGAGATCGTCAATCGGTCATACTTGTGAAATTTGGTGTGTTTTAGCCCAAAAAATAGTGTAACATAAACCATGAGCAGTGAACAAAACCATAGTTATATGTCCAATCCATATATGATACTTTATGCTAGATTCCGAAGTTAGACCGATCAGCCGGAGCAGCGGTGACCCGCGTGTCACTGGAAAGAACAAAAAAGCTAGACATATGTTACCAACAAGTCCTAGCATTAATGCCATGCTGTCTAACTTGACTTCCCACCTGACAAAATTTTCATATATTAGGTACCTTTTTATTAAACAATTTGCTGTATGCATATTCAGTTTATGGAGTGAGATTTGTTTACACTTTCTCTTTCATTCTGGATGCTGACTGTGTAGTGACGGTGGCAAACATGGCATGTATGTAAGCTGAGGTGGACCAAACCAAAAGCCCAACAAACATGAAGAGAAACAGTAATTCTCTCCAGGTAACAATACCAAGTTGGACCTCTTACAATTGCGGGTCGGCCCCATAAGCTCATCAAATAATTCTTGGAGATGCTTGAACTAACAAACATAATCAAATTTTGCAGTTAGACATTAGTTATATTTAGAGGTGGCGTAAGGGGCTGGTTGGATAACGGGTCAAAATGAGTTCTGGCTTAACTGTCTTCTTGTAGAGTGGGTTGAAAGGGTCCGTGGACATTCAATTATTTTTTTCTCGTTTTTTACTTTTACATAAATAGTTACATATGATTACAAAACAAGATTATTGCAATAATAAAACAAGTATTTGTATCAATATGTACACCCACTAGTTATTTAACATGTTCAAATTTCAGTTGTTTCGGTTATGTTTTTTTTTTTTTTTTTTTTCCTAGTCCTTATATGTTTACCTTTGTTTGTTAGGATAAGGCTTGTTTTGTAGGTGAACGTATATACATGCTAAAGTTGCAATCAAGAGGACTGGGGCTGTGTAAACTAGAATATTCCCTCCTGCACATGTAAGATAATATAAAGCAATAAATCAAATCTAGTGCTTAACTTCATGGTACGAGTAAAAAAAATAATAGTCGATAACTGACTGAAATGTGAGTAACGGTCCAAAAACTGGAACAGAGCAGACCTGCAACTGGATTTGTTATTTTCATGCCTAGTAACTGGACCGTACATATGCTCCATTCCGATCTAGTTTTGGACCGTTGCACAGTTTTAAGGGTTTCAGGACATGTTTTGCGAACTCTTAGCCTAAAGTGTATATTTAACCGAAAAAAACTAGATGTTAATATAACATATTTGACACATTAATTACTATTGGATTTGGGCACTACATGTCTGCTTTATCGTCTCTAGGTACATTGCTCGCCTACTAGCATAGAAACAACATGACCAGCAAGTGCTGACTGGCACGGTGTAGGACACGTACCTTGTTGGCCAAGAAATGTAGAATCGGTGGCGGAATGGATATGTGGCAACCAATGTAGCCAAAATGTGTTTGTAGGCATCATGACCCAAATCATCATGTATCCCAAGAACATCACCATTGCTATCAGCTTTATTGCTGGTTGAATCATTTTTGCTCATATTCTCTTAACCTCAAGGCTCAATTCTAGTTATATAGAAATTGGTGTGGAATCTTGATGGATTAGCAGTCTTTGTAAAGGGATTAATAGTACAAATTAGGGGCTAATATTCTCATCTGGTGGGTATGACACTTGAAATATCTTTCTCTTAATTTGTTGTTATTCAAAAATGAGTATTAATTTTTTGAACCATTGTCGCCATGACCGCCACCTTCGACACAAGCAACACCACCATTACTGCCTCAGCCACCGCCGTCATCACTGTTAGCACCGTTGCCTCTACCTAATCAATATTCTTTCTTTGTAACATAACTACCTGTAAAGAAAACCTTCCAAATTTAAAATAGATATATAAGTAAGTTAATTAATTAACTAAACTCTTAATACAAGACTCCCATCAATAGAAGCAGGGGCTTGGTGGTTTACATGTATAGAACTCCCTTTACATATTTTCTTTTATTTGAACAGCAAACTAACTTATGCCTTTAATTTATACATGTACCTCGGATTTGAATCATTTCTTGAATATAAGGAAGACATCTTACCACTACACCATGTTCCTTATGAACAGAAAAAATACAAAACAGCAGACGAGACTGCAACCTAGCTGCTTGGTATGTGGCCTTCACCACCGCCTTCAGTACCGCCAACCCTGGCACCTCACACACCACCATCAGCCTTCGTACCATCGCCGTTGTCTCCATTGCCACTAGGACGAAAATCAAACCCAATCCTAGCGGACAAACATTAAACTCGAAACATTTTGGACGGATATTCCGGTATGGGACCACTCATCAGATTAGTTTATACTTTCTCAATAATTTTAGGGGCTATGAGACACGTACGAGAGCAGTTGATATTGACTTGATTCCTCGAAACATACACACTTAACCAACTATGTATCTGGAAATTTTTAACTTTTATTTTTCTAATAATAATGGGTCATTATAATCGTTTCATTATGTGAAAAATTAAAAATTATTTTGGAATATGTATCTGATAAATGGTACTATTTATGTATTCTACCATCTTGGCTACATTTTTTTTTAATATTTCAAACATTTTATAATGATAATGATTTGTATGATTCATTATTTCTTTTCGAAGAAGGAAACATCTTTTAGGAAAGTGGTTTAGGTAGCACACCTTGTCAGAGCATAGGACTGAAAATCCGTGTGTCAATGGTTTGAATCCACTTCTAATCCAGCCAAGGGTCCAAAGGCGGGATTTTGAAAATCAAGTGCAAAAATAAATAGTAAATCAAAAATTGTGAGCGATCCTGCACTATATGGCTATTTTTTTGCGTCACCCTATCTTGATGAAGGCATATTCAAAAAAAGATATATAAAATAGAATCTATAAAAAATCTATCAAGACCGAAAAAAAGAAAAGAAGGAAAAGAAAAAAAAAAGTTGTTTCTTATGTTATCGCTCCCTGTGCCCAAAAGGCTAGGTGAGTTCGGTTTGAGCGTTCACTGGTCGGGTGGATCTATATGCATCGGGGTGATGAGACGAGGTGTAGCGCAGTCAGGTCAATGCATTTTATTATTGCCGTTAAAACATAAAATTACATAAAAATTAGAAATGGTAAGAAAAATAAGTGTGTGTGGAAATCTCAACATGTATTTTTTTTAACAAACGGGTACACTCAAACCTGTTTTGACCTTAAATCCAATTTGACCAAAACCTATTTTGACCCGTTAACCAAGCCACCTTAAATCCAATCATAAAGAGTGAATGAAAGAACCAATTCGTTGTGTAAAAATCTATGTACTGAAAAATATTACTTTTTCTTAGAATAACAAACGTACACAAACGCCAAATCTATTCATAAATATTAGGTTATCTGTTGTGAAATAACCGACCCTCCGGCACATCATCGGCATGTAGGAATTTGAGCAATAACTAAATACCCAAAAACTAGATGTAATGGAATAACTAAAGATTACATAAATAAAAATAAAATATATAAAAAGGGTGATTGTTTGAAGTTGGCATGGCCCCATGCTGATTCCTTTGGCGCTCATGTAGCAGCATTCCACAACACACAGTCTTACGCTAATATAATCATCCAATACAAGTCTTAATACTAAAGAAAAAAAGGATTAAGGAAAACCAACAGCAATTGTATTCATGGTCATAAATACATCATGATCAATTATTGCAATTTCAGCCAACTTACAATAAAAAGACACCAAATCGACTTCATATGCTGTCCCCTGACTTAATTAAAACAAGATCAAAAGAGCACACCAGCTAATAATATACACACCACATTATTAAACAACAATTACATCAGACAGATATAACTGGACCTCAACCCATCACCCTCTCACCATTCTGTTGAACATGAACGCGCTCATATCTTCATCATCGCCGATGTGGAGGGCTGAAACCGCCTGTGCAGCAATTAGTCCAGCCGCAGACATCTCATCAACATACGGCTTCTCAACCCCCCTTGCAAAAGACTGATTTTCCACACGCCCGTATCCATTCCATTGACATATGGATCCTCCATTTGCGTTAATAATCCAACCAAATTCTTCGTTCGGGTTGTAAACTTTTTGACTGTAGTTGACTCGACTGCATGTATCGTCCGAGTCCTCACCAAGTAGGACCTGCAATGCAACTGCTTCAGCTATGGCAGCACCCTCTTCATCCAACCTCTGTTGTTCTTCTTTCTTCTTCTGTTTCTTCTTCTCGAGCTCTGAAATAATGGCTGCTGACGTGGCAAGGGCTTTCTCTAAACGCCTTTTTTTCTTCTCGGCCTGTTTGATCCGGTCTGATTCGTCTTTCACTTGCTTTTTCTTCATTTTTCTAACACTAGATGGTGCTTTACCGCTTTCCATGTCTTTTCAAAATATATAAAAACTAAAACTTTCTATATATATAGTACGTATAAGTTGATTATTTCTACTACTAAAAACTCAAAAGTAATCGTAAAATGTAAATTAAAGTTAACTTCTTGACCGCTACACCCACTCAGACGTGAAGGAATACCGAATCTTACGAACAGTACGATCCCAGACAGATATTGCAGGATCTAATGTAAGAGAAATTTGATATGAACTCGTTAAACTGTCTTTCGGTACTGCCATTTTTCCTAATTTTCCACACCCCACACATTTGCTCATTTCGTGCAACAACCAAATAAATTATCTAGTAACCAGAAAACACCAACAATCTTGCTCCAGTTCAAAGAACGCTCATCGCATTCCAACCTGAAGACAAACCAAAAAACACCATAGTAAGAATGAAAGTAAAACCAACTACAGGCGGACTTAAAAAGCCACCTACAGTATACATATAGCACTAAAACTATTAGCCAAACTTTCTAACAAACAGACCCTGAAAGAAAAAGATCATTACTAATTCACTACCTACATGAATTAAATGATTAGGTAATCACATGTAATATCTGGCCCCTCTTACCACCACAATATTATTCGCTCTGCCTCTGATGGGTTGCCCATCGGGGAACTCATGGATTTGTTTTTGGTTGCCCCGATGGAAACTTCCCAAGAGGTCACCTATCCTGGTACGACTCCCACTTGAGCATGCTTAACTGTGGAGTTTTTATGAGCTCCACAACCAACTAAGCCCAAAACGTGTCGGTGATTTAAAAAGCATGACATTTTTTTATAAATCTCAGATAACAAAACATTCCACCTAAAAGTTAAAAACTTCTTGTTCCATGATTTCATAGATTCCAATCCTAAAACTCCAAACAAAAATAGAAAGAAAGCTAAAAAAACAATAAAACATACACAATTAAAGACGAATCCGAAGCGAAAGAAAATTTAAACCCCTAGAACTCAATGAACTGCTTCAGATCATTAGCTCTTGTACATCCTATGGTAGAAGATCAACACTTTATGCTCAACAAATACAACTGCTAGCATGATCAACCAACCTAGGTACAAAAAGTAAGGTTCACAAAAACACCTAAATTTCAACCAGTTGTTACCAACTAACTAAACAAATCAACTATAATACTCTATCTACCTAACAATCCTTGAACTCAAAGCAAAGACAAAATCAATCAATATATTACATATAATAATTAAACTCTAAATTCACCAACAAACAATCATCCAAAACAATCCAAACCTATAAAAAAACAGTAAGACTAAATAGATATAATTGCATATGAAGAAACCAATCATACCCTTGTGAGAAAAACACAACCTTGGGTTTATAAAAAATGGATCAGAAGATAAAACCAATGGTATAATAATAATATATATACAGAAAGAAAGAAAGATAAAATAACTGATCACATGATAAGAAAGTGCTGAACGGCAACAACCGAGGGTAGAATCGTCTTTTCAGAAAGTTATGTACACGTGGCGCCTGATTATAACGCAATCTAGAATGTCATAGACTTTTGGTTGTTGTTGTTGTTGTACAGGCGGATGGATGCTGAGTGCTATCTGATCCGACAGATAGATAAGTGCCACGTGTAAGTAACTGGATACGAAAGAATAAGATCTGGACCGTTGGTTTTGAACGGTTACGATTTAAATCGATCGAATTAGATGTAACCTTTAAGCTCCGGCTAAACCCTCACCCAATATGAGTTGGTAAGTATCGATTTTAAAAATCGTTAAAATTGATATCAGTACGATACGGTATTTTAAGGTAAAAACAATGTTTTCAAAATTGGACTGGACGTCAAACCAGACTCAACCGGTTGAACCGGTCCAACCACCCGGTTCACCTATCCAACTACCAGTTCGATGTAAGCCCAGTTCAAACCTTGACCCGGACCGGTCAAGACACTGGTTCCTCGTCTGACCGGCTGGTCCGGGTCTGAAAAAACTAGGTAAAAATCGATAAAATACCGAACCGAAAACTCCAAAAATCGGATAGTGAATTGGCAACGAATTTCGATCGGTATGGTACCATTCTGTACCGCTACCACCTATCGGTATTTTTCAGTAACAAAATGCCTATCCCTACCCAAAAGTCTATTCAGGACATGTTATACCAGTCTATATCGGTTAGAGAATGCTTATTTTATTTTTTTGTTAGTTATATCATGTTAGGGAATGTTCTTTTATCCGTCGCATGCATGGGATATGTGGGTTATACACCTTTTTTTGTTGGTTGTGTATGGGTGTTTTCGTAAAACGACTAACAAATAAAAGTTCGACTACCTTATATAAACCAGCGGTCGCAGACAATGCTTAGTAACCCAAGCTCACCATCTTTAGTCGTAGAGAAAATCTACGCTCAAAACTCACTGCGGTAATTTCACCGCCGTGCCTACGGGCGAGTAGGTTATCGGGTTTTCCCCAAAATCGGTGTTTGATAACTCAGGTTACTATTGGAGTACTCGGTTTGTGGAAAGGGTGCACCAAAAGCGCTCATGTTTAATTTGTTGACCGTTCAAAAAAATCTATATCTATCTATCTATACTTCTATATAATGGGTTTTGGATGGGTAATATAGTAATTTTCATTTAATTTTAAGACACATAAAAACATTATATTTGCATTTGGTACAAGTGTTAATGCATAAATAATTTCTCATTTACAATATTGTCCATCTACATTTTAGCATTTAATAATGTAGTGTAATAAATGACAAACAATAATGTAGTGTTATTACATCTAGCATTTATATTATTTTATAAAAGCTTGTAAAACACTTATTAACTTATACTAAAAATAATACATAAAAATTTGACGAACATATTCAAACTCAAATAAAAGAAATACGCAATGTCCCATTCGTGACTGACTAGGTCATTAGGAAAACCAAAATAATTGTCAAACAATAATACATGATGAATTTTAGTTTAAAAGTACAACAATTAAATTGCTTATTAACTTATACTAAATTAATACATAATTTGACTAACATATTCAAACTCAAATAAAAGAGATAAGCATTGTCCCATTTGACTGACTCGGTCATTAGCAAAACCAAAATAATTGTCAACCAAGTATACATGATAACTTTTAGTTTAAATGTTATTTTATATGTAATAAAAGTTTCCGGTTAAAAATTACAATCATACAAATGTTGTGTTAATCAAAAGCAACGACATGGTTATTGTGGTAATCAAGAGCAACGTCATGGTTTCTATGATCCGTGCATACAACACAAACTTCTCATTCACATCTATAGATGTCTCATTAGACGAAACAATTGCCAACATGAGAAATGGTGTATATACGTTCGGATAATATTCGTGAATATACCACAAAATCGACCAGTTAGTACCACAGGATGACAAACCCATCCCACACGTCATTCTTTATTTTTTATGGCTTCATTTAGAGTATCTAGCTATTTTTTTTTACCATATACTGAAATCTTGTCTTCTGCTTCAAGTTTTCAGTATTCTTTTGCTTCACTTTATATTTTCATACGTGCTTTCAATATCAAAGGACTTCCACCAAAATAATTGTCAAACAAAAATACATGATGACTTTTAGTTTAAAAGTTATTGTATATGCAATAAAAGTTTACGGTTAAAAATTACACAATCGCCAACATGAGAACTGACATATATACGTTCGGAGCATATTAAGGAATATACCACAAAATCGACCAGTTAGTACCACGGGATGGCAAACCCATCCCACACGCCATTCTTTATTTTTTATGGCTTAACGACATGTTTATTGTGTTAATCAAGAGCAACGCCATAGCTTCTATGATCCGCGCATACAACACAATATTCTCCTTTACATCTATAGGTGTCTCATTAGACGAAACAATCACCAACATGAGAAATGATGTATAGATGTTCGAAGCATATTCGGGAATATAACACAAAATCGACCAGTTAGTACCACGGGATAACAAACACATCCCACAAGCCATTCTTTATTTTTTATGGCTTCATTTAGAAGATCTAGCTACTTTTTTTACCAGTTACTAAAATCTTGTTTTCTGCTTCAAGTTTTCAGTATTTTCTTGCTTCACTTTATATTTTCATACGTGCTTTCAATATCTAAGGACTTTTCTTACATATGTTGTGTTCAAGAGTATTTCTTTTAATTATTATTTTTCACTTATGTTTTTTGTATTTAGAAAACTCTATGGTGTCATCTATTGTTTCAAACTATATGTTAATTTTACACCGCATAATATTTATTACAAACTTAACATGTTATTCTACTACAACATCTACACCTACTTTCTACTAAGCGGGTGTTCGGGATTGAGTTTGGAAATGCAAAAGTGCTTTTGGCTTATGACTTTTTGAAAATGCGTTTTAAAAAAAGTGTTTGGATTAGCTTTTGGGATGAGAAACGTCAAAAACTCAATAGATTGTTTTTTTTAACTTTTTCGCTTAACTTATTATGAATATTGGCTGTACGAGTGGTAAATTTGTAATTTTTTTTTCCAAAAGTCAAAAGCCAAAAGTCAGGATTTCTAACTTCTCAAATACAGGTTTTCCACCCTTAAAAACCAAAAGCCAAAAGTCAAATCAGAAAGTGCTTTTGGGTTACACAAACAGCTTATTGACTTATTGGAAAAGCCAATAAGTCAATAAGTTGTTTTGAAACTCAATCCCAAACACCCACTAAAATTGTACGTCCTCCGATCATATATTACACATTATCAGTATGTTTGTAGAACACCAACAACATGATTGACCAAAAGGAACAACTAAACACAGTACAACCCCACCGTAACGCACGGGTTTCTACTAGTATACCCGGTGCACGATAAACTTTGTTGTCAAACATAGGATTTGAACTTGAAACCTAATACAAGGTATAGGAGTAAAAACAGACCAAACAATAACACCCAATTAGTTTAACAAGACCCTATCGTTAGTCACCGTCACTGAAACCACTGCTTTCAGCTACCACCACCACCGCCGCCTCCGTCACCGCCTCCGGCGATGACATCACTCTTCTCCTCCACATTTCTCCCAACCAACCCCCTAAACAAAACCCTAACCCGACAAACAACAACAACAAAACCCCACACAAAACCAATTAAATCCGTCCTTCAATACAACCGTAAACCCCAACTCTCCGGCGACACACCACGCGTCGTCGTAATCACCTCCGGCAAAGGCGGCGTCGGCAAAACCACCACCACCGCCAACGTCGGCCTTTCCTTAGCCAGATTAGGTTTCTCCGTCGTCGCCATCGATGCTGACGTAGGCTTACGTAACCTCGACCTTCTCCTAGGCCTCGAAAACCGTGTCAACTACACCGTCGTTGAAGTCCTTAACGGCGACTGTCGTCTCGACCAAGCCCTAGTCCGTGACAAACGTTGGTCAAATTTTGAATTATTATGTATTTCAAAACCTAGGTCGAAACTACCCCTAGGGTTTGGTGGAAAAGCGTTAGTTTGGTTAGTTGATGCGTTAAAAGATAGACAGGAAGGTTGTCCGGATTTTATATTAATAGATTGTCCGGCTGGGATTGATGCCGGGTTCATAACAGCGATTACGCCTGCTAACGAGGCGGTGTTGGTGACCACGCCGGATATTACGGCTTTGCGGGATGCGGATAGGGTTACGGGGTTGTTGGAGTGTGATGGGATTAGGGATATTAAGATGATTGTGAATAGAGTGCGGACGGATTTGATAAGAGGGGAGGATATGATGTCGGTGCTTGATGTTCAAGAGATGTTGGGGTTGGCGTTGTTGGGAGTGATTCCGGAGGATTCGGAGGTGATTAGGAGTACGAATAGAGGGTTTCCGCTTGTTTTGAATAAGCCACCGACGTTGGCTGGGTTGGCGTTTGAGCAGGCGGCTTGGAGGTTGGTTGAGCAGGATAGCATGAAGGCGGTTATGGTGGAGGAAGAGCCGAAAAAGAAGGGGTTTTTCTCGTTTTTTGGAGGTTAGTGATTGAAATGTGGTATATGTTATGTGTACAGTAAGCTGATATGGTTTGTTTTTGTTTACTCTGCAACTGTTCTAGGGGAGAGAATTAGACTTCTAGGCGCGTCTTATGTGATGAATTGTATTTCTTTGGTTCTATGATTGTATTTCTTTTGTTGTTCAAAGGGAACTAAACATTTTCATCTGTTTAGTCTTTGCTTTTATTCTGCTTATTGTTCTGCACACGTGCTCTCGTAAATGTCTGATACGGAATTGGTTGGTTTTGAATGGTTTCACAGTAGCTTGATTACAAAATATGATATCCTCGACATTGTTGAATCGATTTGTAATAACTTTGGTGATATTAAATTTCTAGAGTTTGTTGATTTGAGTTCTAGCTCAAGAGGGACAAGTATGCATCACTGTGTAACTAGGAACTAAGGAACTAATTTTAGGGTTTTGGATTATATTTCAATGGATGACGGAGATCTTTATCTATAATGTTGAATCGTGGTCGTCCCCTCTTTTTGTCCGCTCAATGATTGTTTCTTTAGTTCTGATTATCTAATAAGTTAGCACTCATATGTCATATATGTATTAAAAAAAAACATTGTTGTCATCCTAATGGTGTTGTTTTGACTCGGATCGAAACTAGTTATTTGGTGCTTAACTTATTGCTCGTTTCACCAGCTATACCATAAATATTGTTTGATGATTCCCCTTCTTGGATTGACCGAAATCTGTTACCATTACGTACTTGATTCACTTCTATTGTGGGACATCTTAGGTTAGTGAACAGCACTACTTATAGTTGGTTGAAACCAGATAGGGTTGTGCTGGGATGGACTATTGTTACATCATTGGCATGTGTCGTTTACCGAATGTAGAAACAGAATTGGAGAAAAGGAAGCATAAGAGAGACATTTAAATAACTGATATCATTTTCTTGTATAGAAAACTGAAGGATAGCATATCTGTGTATACCGGTTAATTAGGCAGCAATGGTATTACAACAAACTAGCCATAAGATAAGAAACAAACCATAACAAAATAAACTGCTCTAATATGCTCCTTACTGTGAAACATTCACAACATGAAGTTTGGATTCAAGAGTGTCAAACTGAATGAAAGACAAACATTTGGTAAAATATCAGCAATTTGAACAGTTGTCACATTATGAACTTTGTTGTAAGTAAGTGCAAGGGCTCGATACTAGACCAAACAACCATGTATTGTTTCTTGGAACTCCAACTAATAAGATTTGTTAGAGTGGTAGGCTACCGATCATCTTGCGTAGTCAACACTGATATAAGCATAGAGATGAAGGGTAGAATATGATCGAATAGTTGAGCGATGTGAAGACTGAAGGCTAGAATATGGTCGAATAGCTGAGCACTTGAGCCATGTGAAGAGTGAAGAATCAAGAGTGAAGTGGTCTTCTAAAGATGCTTAAGATACGCTCAACTACAATCCAGTGTTAGTCGGTAGGTTTATGTTTTCACAGAGAAACCTTACGAACATAATATGCAGTCTATAGACAAGTTAAGGCTTACACACTTGAGTGCACCAACCTGTACATCAAGGGATCATCCAGTATTGTGATAGCTAACGTCTCCTTGTTACCTGAGCAGACAAAGGTGTTCATTGACTAAGGTCAGTATTTTGTTAGAGATCAAGCAAATATTCTTAAGGTGATAGATGAATAATATAACCAGTAAACATTGGCCTAAATGCCTAAGCAATAATTCAAAGTATCCTCGAGTCTTTGAGTGCAAACTGAGAGTGAAACCACCCAATCAAATCTGCAACTACTACTGAGTAACCCTACGTGATGATAATATCATTAATATAGATGAGAAAGTCACATATTCTCTATAGTTGATAAATAGAGAGGTGTCATATACACACCATGAAAAACCAAACAACGAGCTTGGAAAACCAACTTCGATGTGCGCTTGAGATTATAAAAGGACCTACTATAGCAAGCAAACATGGTGTAGTTGATTAGAATCAACAAAACCGAGGGTTTGGCTATATATAAAGTTAACTGACAAATAATAGTGTAGGAAGACGTTCACATTCACTTGTCTAGTATCTCATGCTCTAGAAAACATAATTGAGAAAATCATATGAATTTTAGTATGTTTGACGATTGGACAGTGTCTTTGTGTAATCAATCCACTCCGTCTAATAAAAGCCCTTGACTAGAAGTCAGAGCGTCAGGTTATATACCAACTATTAGAACCATGAGTGTCGCGTAACTCTATACCTCGACTTACACCTAGCAACTAGAGCCACATGGGGAGCATGCACTAAAACCCACGTGTGATTCAAAGACATTGGTTTTTTTTTTTTGGTCATCTTAGCATGAAGGTTGTAATGGTGCATGAAGCATTGGTTTTTTTTTTCCACAATTGTTCTATGAAGTATGATCGATTGATAGTTTGATACAGTTTCCAGGAGAAAATTAGAAATGTAGGCACCTTTTTTGTGATCAAATATTGTATTTCTTTGGTTCAGTAATGGATTTTCGGTCTTTATTCAGCTTGTTCTGCACAGATGCTCTCATAAATATATGATACACAATCAGTTGGGGTTATTTAGTTATTCTTATTTGAACCTCCGCTTCATAGCTTCATAATCAAAGGCTGATTACTCAAGACTTTATATATGTACTTAGTCATTTATTAGTTTTGGTAAAATATATTGTTGTGAACCTCAGGTTACTGAACCTAAGGTTGTCGAGGTCAGACTTCTGTAACGAAAGTAGACCAAAGGTCGACTTCATTGTACATCAGTATATTAAACATGAACAATTGTATCATTACCAGTTACCTTGCCTTAAACCACTGTATTTAACTTGTGATGAATATGTGACATATCATCAACACCCTACCAAAATCTTTTCAAAAACTCCCCGTGAACACCCCACAGACGAGGTCGTGCAATGCGGTCTCCTGGGCAGATGCCTTCTTTGCTGCCATGTCAGCCGTACATGGCCGTCACTGCAAGAAGTTTGTACCACTAGGAAACCAAAACGTCTGAGCAAAGACTATAAACCTAAACCAGTCGGTTTTAAGGTTTTTTGTTTCCTTGATGTTAAACTAGACTGGACTTGGAAAAAGGCATTAAATCTAGTAACCGAAAACGGGCCATATACATATGGTGAGTTGTGCTGGGTTATTGTTTCCGCAGTAGCACATGTCATTAAACAAATTACTTGTAATGCGGATGTCAGAAAAAAATATTTTGAAATGAACAAAAGTTATAAGGCCGGTTCCAAGTTCCCAATCGAACCAAACGTTCCGGTCAGTTTCGACGGTCAATGAGCACCTTGTTCTTTCCAGTGTCAATATCTAGAAAAAGGGGAACCTCAATGCCCACTTTCGTATTGAATTCAGGCTTTCATTGAAGGCAAAGCGGTGGGAATTTCTAGTGAAAGTTGTGGATAGAAGTTTAGTACGAGAAGAAGTGATAAGCCTCCTAAAATCCAATCTATAGCAAGCACAACAAAAATTGGGTCAGAGCTGGCCCAACCCTTTTGAAGGCCCAAAGCGAAACAAAAAGTCGGGCCTCTTCTATGAATAATATTTTTATCGGCCATCTTTCTTTATCCGGGTTCCAATAGTAATACACTAATGATACCAAATTTTGAACTTTTATAACCGCATTAAGCATATAATTCACTTAGCATATGCATTTTCATTTAACAAAATGGGCGGGTCTCAAGTTAGAACTGAATCGGATTAGAACGTTCGGTTTTAGAATTCGTTTATCTTACACTTAATAACAAATTCCAGGCTTAGCCTGTTTCCTACTCTGGGGTGCCCGGTTCGAATCCCACATCGGCCGGGCTTTGCTCATGTATAGCCCTGAGCGAGATGCCATTCAAAAAAAATAATAACAAATGGGGGCCATGATAAGAAAAAAAGTATTGAATTCTATACAAGACAATAAATGATTTTAATGAAGAAAAGGGGAGAATAAACAAACAAAATAGATTAACATAAAAGTACAAGAGAGTTTGACCCGTTCCCCTTTGGCCTTCCATTTCTAAAAACTCCCACCCTCATTTTCTCCATTTTACTGCAAATCTGAACGCAATAGGATTTCAAGGTTTTTGAAACCCGAGATTTAAACAACCATTACACTGGAGTTAGAAAAACCTTGACTACGCAGTGTATTACAGAGACGAAGGGAAAGAAGCATGCCGATTATTTGGGGGCCCTAAGCTCCAGCCTTGGTTGGTTATACTATAGAGCCGGCTCTTTTGGGTTGGGACGCAAACCCGGACCGGTTTGGAACCATTGACTAGTTTGCGGTCACATCGGTTTGGGCAAGGAACTGGTTTGGGTTTGAACCGGTTTTGGCATGTTTTAAACACAAACTATGGCCTTGGTTCGGTTCATAAACCAGTTTTGTAGGCAAATTCTAAAATTGTTTTTTAAATTTATTTAACTACATAAAATTCGAAATTTGTTTTTTTTTTAGTTTTAGAAACAAGAGTAGAAACCAAATAAAAAAACGTAACTTCATATTACAAATATTAATAGGGTCATGTTATTTACACCGGGTGTTTTAGGGTTTTACAGCTCTCTACGGCTCGTAGAGGTGTCAGAGCATTGAAAACCACACCCCTCTACGGGCCGTAGAGGTGGGTGCCCACTGCAATGATTGACACAGGCCTCTACAGCTTGTAGAGGCCTCTACAAGCCATAGAGGCCGGTGCAAATAAGTTTTGGGGTGGTGCAAATCGGAGGGGCCTATTAAGAATGCATTTTTTAGTGTTCGTTCTTCACCATAATTATTGCTTGTGCGAATCAACGCCTCATAGACGAGTTGCACATCTCTAATGTCGGGGGAGTGAGTCTTATTCTGTGCTCAACAAAATGATGCCACTAAGAGAAAATGCAGATTCTGAAGCTACCATGAAAGCTTAGACAGTTAGTAAATCACGGGCCATAGCGACTCAGATCGGAAATTGGGGTTCTTCTCCTTTCCACCAAAATCAGGATATCAAATATTTCAAAGTCCTTGGGAGTGTATGTGGATATAAAAATTATCTCCTTTATACCTCTTGAGCTCGTTGCTTGGGCTGTTACCCTTCGAGGTTTAACCATCTCAATTTTGACAAGTATATTACTCCCTCCGTCTCAATTTAAATGTTTCGGGCCCACAAACACACATATTAAGAAATCTTTTGTTTGTATGTGGTAAAATGACAATAATTTCCTCAAATCTTTGATTGTGTTTTGTTTTTTACGGGCAAAACTGAAAATTGCATTTCTATTTTTGGAAATGGATATTTAATTTGGGACAAAAAAAAATTAAAAGATGAACATTTAAATTGGGACGGAGGGAGTATAAATTAAGCTTTGGGCTCCTACTCGAGCTACCACCACTTGATCCTGATTATCCTGATCCCAAGTGTGTGTGTGTTGGGACCATATATCTTATTAAAGGCTTATGTTAAATATACCAACTAAAAGGATTAATCTAAGGAAATCATCAAAAAAATGGGTAACCCTAATAGGAGAGGAGGCGATTCACGGCGGCAGGGCATCAACAACAAGTTCGACGACGATGATCCGGCTACTAGAACTACATTCTACGTCACCAACTTCTCTGATCGCGTCACGGGTTTAGTCTTAAAGGAGGCTTTCAGGGAGTTCGTTACTGTAACCGATGCATGGGTCCCTCGGAAAAGATCAACCAAGGGTAGGGTTTTTGGGTTTGTTCGCTGCGTAAAGATTAGAGTTCCGTATTCTGTTTTGGAGAGGCTCAATGAGATTGTCATTATGGAGTCTCGTATATCGGTTTGCTTGGCCATGTTTGATCGTGCTCATCGGAAGATTTCTTATGATTTGGTGGATACGGGCAAGAAGGTTTGGGTTCCGAAGGATCATAACTTTGTGGGTTCAGAGTTTCCTCCATTGACTAATGTCATTGGTGGGACTTCTGGGTCTACGAAGTCGTTGGAGTTGATTGATGACGGGGCTACTTACCCGTTACACTGTATGGGAAGGGCGGTGATTGGGACGTCAGACTCTATAGCTTCCTTGCACTCTATCAAGAGGATGTTAATGGAGGCAGGATGCAAGGATGCGGCTGTTTCTTATCTGGGTGGATTGACGGTGCTTATCTCTTTCCATGATAATGCGGAGATGACTGATTTCCTTGAGAACAAAAAGGAGGTGTGGGGGAATGCGTTGAAGTCGGCTGTTCCTTGGAGGGGTCAGGTGCTACCTTTTGAACGTATAGCCGTTCTTAAGGTGGTTGGCTTACCGGTGATCATTCGTGATAGCGCTGTTTACGATCGGATTGGGAAGTTGTTTGGTGACGTGGTGTGGCCGTCGGATTTTTCTTGGACTTCAACGGATAATTCGGTAGGCCATGCTCATGTTCTTACTACGTCCAGTGCGCGAATTGACGAAGTGGTAAAGATTATGTGGAAAGGAGGAAGTTATTCTGCCTGGGTGATTGAGGAAAGCTCTTCGTGGGTTCCGGAATTTGAAGAGGTAGATGATGGCGATGACGATATGGAAGAAGGTGAAATTCGGGATCGTATGCCGGAATCCGGTGGTGATGCGGTGGAGGTTGAGCAAGGGCCGGTGCCGGAGATTGACTCGGGAATTAATGCTGCGAGAATTCTGGCTGAAAATCAGGCGGCAGTTTTGCATGGAAATGTTGACCTTCCAAATGAGAATCATGCAAATTCTCCCGCTCATACTTCAAACGGTGTGGGCCAGGAGGCATGTGGGCCGGTTCTTTCGGATAAGTCTGTTGGTGGGTTTTTTTCTTTGGGCCAAGGGGAAAGATTCAAGCCCACTGAGTTTGTGGGGAATTCTGAGTTGGGCTTCAATGTGGGTTGTTCAAATGCAACTAAGAGCAGGAAACGCCCAAGAGTATCTTCCCTCAATTCGCCTGATGACACTGTGCGACCGGCATCATCTTTTGACACGGGGAGTTTGGAGAGTCCGATGAGATGTCCGGATCTTAATAGTAGGCTTATGGACGCGGCAGGGGACGGCTCACTGGCTTCGGCTGACGGGGTAGGCGTTGGTCCTGAACCAGCTCAGCCGGTTATTTCTTCCGGCTCCGGTTCCGATGTTAACCTTCTTATGGAGGAAGCAGTTGATCTGAATAAAGAGGTAACAGCCACTGTTCAGGTAGGGGGTTTGGTTGGTATGGATTTGCAATCTTTTTGTAACCCGATTGTGGAGGAGATCATCTCGGAAAATGGGTTTATGGGTAATTAATGAATTTACTTTCATTGAATATCCGTGGGATAAGGCGAAAAGGAAAGGCGGTTTGGGTTAAGGGGTTGAGACTGAAACATGGGGTCAATTTTCTAGCTTTGCAAGAATCGAAGATTGCGGACCCTCCTCTTTGGTTGGTTGCAAGGCTTTGGGGTAATTCTATGTTCAATTTTGATTATGTTAATTCTGAAGGGAATGCGGGGGGTCTTATTTGTTGCTGGGATCCGGCCTGCTTCCGTCAAACCGGGGTTCTTAGATCTCGTTTTGTTATGGTGGTTTCGGGGTTTATGGTTCACGAAAATGTTTTTGTAAATATCGCTAATGTCCACGCTCCGAATGATCCAGC